>STHC01000006.1:599666-706634 GCA_016254315.1 Anopheles parensis
AAAAAAAACGGAAAAAGGAAACTCCCATTCCTTCCGGAAGCCGGAGGTGGGCAATTTCCGCACACAGACCATCATCACAATTTGGCTGGAAGCATGGGATGAAGCGGTAGGGAAGCGGAGGAAAACAGGCCGAGGGTGAACATGAAATCTAGGACGAAAGCAGGGAGCGAATTTCCCGACGACAACTTTTCCCAAACAATCCTAAGCTCTTTATGTCTCACTCGCGTCTCACTCCCGTTCCTGCGCCATCTTTTCTGCATCCTTTAGTACACCACCCGCGGAGAGAAAGAGAGAGAATGGAAGGGGAAGGGAGGGTGAATGAAACTTGCCTCCACTTTACACTTGGTTTGTTTACCCTGTCTCCATTTTCCTCTCGCTCAGGCAGAGGTTTGTTTTCTTTTTCCTCTGCCGTCACTCGTTTTTCCTCTGCTCCTTCAACACCGAAGAAAGCATGCAGCGAAACGGAACGGTTCTTGATTATGTGTACAATTTATATTTCATTTCTTTATTCGAAATATATTGTTGTTTATTTCTGCCTGTCCGTTTCCGAGCACCGTTGCATTCGTTCTTCACGTTCACGTTCACGATGGGGCTTACCATGGCTTCCCACCACCCGCGGGGTTGTTTTCCGGGTTCACGTTTACTCAATCTTTCGCTCGGCGCAAAACGACCATATCCTATCTAGCTGTGTGTGTGTGTGTGAGCCAGCTCAGCTGGGTGTGACGATGGTGCAGGGAGTCTACTACTTACGAGAACTTCGATACGAGAACATGGGGCGTAACACAACTGCTTTTGCTGCTTGTAGCGAAACGAGAACGAGAAAACTCGCGCGACCTTCCGAAGGGGGTTGTGGTGCTGAAAGGAAACCCATCCTAGAAATGGATTATAAAAGCAATGTACCATCAACATATCCCACTTCAGATCAACACACACATACGGATGTGTGGATACATTTGATCGGAAGGGGCACGTCAATACATGAAATCGTTTTGAAGCAAGGAAAAACAACATTTCCATACATTGGACGAGGAAAAACCTTGCTCTTGCTGTATTCGTTTTGGGCATTGATACAGGTTTACGGTACATCTCTTCAGTAGCGTTTAGTTTGCACGTGCAAACCAACAGGAAAGAAAGAAAAAGGGCAGGCGAAACATTGATGCTGGAACAGTAAAACAAAACAGCAATACAAAGAAATATATTGAAATAAACCAACAACCTGGCAGTACGTGCCATAGAATGCCGTGTGTCGACGAATCTACCCGCAAGCGATACCATCAATATAAATAAATACATTCAGGGCGGTCAACCCACCTACCCACCCCCAGACACATCAGCAAAGAACCGAGGAAATGAAATGGAGAGTAACATAAACACGTCCTTGGCCTGGCGTCAGGAGGAGTCGACGGGCGGGCTGAACAATCAAGCGGAGTGAGAAAAATAAAGAAGATAAGTAAATACAAAAAAGTTGGCGTACTTCTTCTTCCACATCTTTCTCTTTCATTGAAAAGAAAAAGGCAACAAAAGCAACTCTCGACTAGCACCACCCGAGGCTGGTTAAATCGCTCGGATGGTGGTGGAAAGCTGTACACCCACCCACCCACACCGAATTCGTATCGAAACCTAAATCGAGATACCGATTGCCTTCTGTTTGCAAATAAAAACTCAACGGAAGAAAAAAAAATATATATCCCCAAACAGAAAGAACTGAAGAACGCCGACGACAGATGGGAGACCATGCGTCTCCATTTGCTGCAGCATCCCACCCAGTACTCAGGGCAAAACACGGAGGATTTCGGAGGCGTCCTAATTGGGCGCGGCATGCGGAAAGCCGGCATGAGGAAGAGCTGCCTCAGAGTTGTCCTGTATTCTATTTATCGATTCCAACCATCGGTAGCGAACGTTGTTGAGAAGGAACGTTTCTCCACAGCAAATGCAATGGGTAGAAAATAAACAGAACCTTCACTTCCGCTTTTCCCGTTCACACTTTCCCTGGGGCTTCGATAAGGAAAACCAATTTTTATTGAGACAGCAAACGATACTATCGGCACCGGTAGCAGCAACGGTTACTGAAGGAGGCCACAACATTTTTTTCCGATCATCGTCGTTGTATTCGTAGTCACCATCATCATCATCATCATCATTTCATCGGGGTCCTTGGGTGTGAGCGAATGTGCTCTGTTGTACCATGTTCAAGTTTATCCTTTCGCTCGATTGCACATACTAACATCCTTGTTTGCTTTTGCAATTTTTTTGTTTCCTAGCAAGATGCCCAGTAACCACCATTGAACGCTAATTCTCTACCAACGAAACAGAATCATCAACATCATCGTCATCACAATCCTTAAGCTGATCATTTTTCGAAACACACACACACACAAAACTGTGAAGAGAAGAAAAATACTTTACCCTGATTCGGAAGAAAAAAAAACCGTTTGCAGAAAATCGTCCCACACACACACCGTTCGAGGTTTTTGAGTGAAATTCCTCTGCCTTTCCGCTATCTGTTTCATCCCTTTCGCAATAACACTGTCCTACCTCCCTCAAGGCTCGTGTGAAGGGCTATCGTACACATTCAAGCATCCATGGAGGACGGAAGTTTGCTTTGCTCTTGTTCGTAATCTTGTTTTGCGTGTAGTTAAATGCTGAAAGGATAAAAAGGCATTCGAGCGTTGCTTTCGTGTGGTGCTTGGAGAATGTTTCGAACCACAACGACGACGACGACGATGGTAAAGTGGCGGTGTCTTGTCATCGGCTAATTTTAGCACCGGGCGTCGTTGGTTTCCGTTTGGGCAAAAGATTATAGCAAACGGATACAGTGGTTGTGGAAGGTTGTTGTTAGGAATGGAAGATAATTAAATATCACCGTATTACGACGTTCACATTGATAAGATACGCATACCATGTGCTATAAGTAATAAAATATAATATATCTGATGATGTGTAACTTCAATTTAGATTTTTTTTCCATTACATTTTTAGTAACATTAATATTAAAGTATGTTTTTTATAAAAAGTAAGCAAAAAGACTTTGTTTACAATTATATTCTGCTTTTGAAATCTTACAACTGCTCATTGACACGGCACATAAATTATAATGTGGCAATAAATTATGTTCTCCGCAGCTGGCGGATCGATCAGTAATGATTTCCAGCACCGTAACGCATCAATATTCCGCAAGTGTGATCATTTCGAAACATTACTCTTACAATTTTTCCGCCCTCCATTTCAATTCCGTATTGAATCGAATTTCCATCTCACTCCACCAGCGATGGATCGCCCAACATTTCTTTTCCCTTCGGCTATGATTGCTTTCGACAACGCAAATACTAACATCCCCATCACTGCCCCTCTGCCCCAGGGGGGCGGGGGGTGCGGCTACGATATAACATTATCTACCCAGAAGAGGATACTTCCACCTTTTTCTCCTTTTTCTGCTTTCTTTCCGGATTCTTTTCTTCTTCCTCACACTTTCATGATTGCCGGAGTCTTGTTCAATTGCAAAGAAAAACGACCCACATCGTTCGCAGATCACTACTCTGTGCAAGGATCTTAGTGGCGGGTGAAGCGAACTGAACTGAAGAGCAACGCTGAATGTACACCCCCAGGACCAAATTTTCTTCCCCCGCTTTTTCCACCACACCAGCGTTCGATGGCAATTTGGGGAAGTTGTTCGGAAACGGAAACGAAATCAAAGGGCACCGACCGGTTGGTGGATCGAAGAAGAAGTGATAGCTGTTTCTTTTACTTTATTTTCTTGCTTGTCTTTTTTTACTTCTATTTCATACTGACTGGCTGGTAGGAGGGAGCCAAGTATCATCAAATAAAAAAAAATCCCCCCAATGGACGGAGAGTGAAAACGAGATCGAAAGCAGATGATGCTTGGGGATGATAAAATCATGACGCTAACGCACACACACACACCGGAACACACGACACCACCTTTTTGCTGTGAAGGATGCAACATAAATGTTTTATCATGTGAGAAGACATCGTACAACAAGCACGGAGAACGGTTTCGTTTATGAGTTTGTGTGTGAGGATACTTTTTTGTGTGTGACTCTGCTTTACAAATTCAATCGGAAGCAACACCGAATGGGTTGGAAAGTTAGGGATAACAACAGCAGATACACACACATACACACACAAAAGCCATAATAAAACCAAGCAACAGAACGACCGGTCGTAGAAGGTAAACGACGTTGAAACTCTATCGCCGCTTAACACGTTTGTCCAGTGCGATTGCCATTTCACCAGTTGATGGTTTTAGATTCGGTTTAGTTAAGACGTTGGACTTTTGCATGCCAATGAAATATACAACGGTACGTTGTTTATATGAAGAAAAATTTTGGTATTTGAAAATATTTGGTCAATTAATTAATAATGGTTTTGAATCACTGTAACCAATGCGATCATTTAAATATTTTATTCGTCTAAGTATATAAACACTCATTGTTTTATTATTTTCTTTGTAAATATTGAATCATGTTTCAGAACTGAAGTACTTCCACTTGAAGCGGTGCAATCTTATTTTACAAATGAAAAAGATAACAACACATCGACAATAAAAGAAAAGAAGCTCCTCGAAAAGATTATCCTTTGCAATGAATATCAACACAATTCCTTCTTGACAGCTTCCGCTCGGTTTTTCCAACAAAAAAAAGGGAAACATACAAAGATAAATTGTACCATCATGGTACGGTACACAAAAAAAAACCCGGCTCCATTCGTCGACCCCAGTTCTTTTTCACTCATCCGCAACGGGGAGAAGATCCATGAAAAAACTACCCCATCGTCTTATCCGTAACATAACAACAACCAAAAAAAAAGGAGGGAACGAAAAGAAAAAGAGTCAACAATGGCTCGTTACGACGATGAAGGGAATTGGGAAATCGACTTTCCACTTGAGCGACATTGAGTGGGACAGGAAAATAAAACACCCACACTGTCTCGTTCCCTCCCATCGCTCACCGTACGTCGCCAATCGCATTCGCTGCGTCGATACAATCGATTTCACCATTCCCTCCATCAAACTCGGTTGAATAAATCAACGGAACAAATTTTATTTTCACAACACGACTTTTGCTCTGCTGTTTGACAGATTTAGCCGTGTGGAATGGCGAAGGAAAAATATACAGAAAGGATCCCAGCAGAAGCGATTGAAAAGTGAAAATAATTTGTGTTTCTTTTCGGAAAAATGCACGCCCGGAAAATTAGATAATCAGGCATCAAATGGATAAAGTTTCAACTCTCTTTTGAAGTTCATTTTGACCATTTAGGTAAACTATTTATATAATCTTTAAAAATATATAGTAAGTAGTAAGTAAAGTAAAAATAAAAGTATGCAGTATAGCTATATAGCTGTAAGCAAAATAAACACGAAAACAACTGCTCATGCCGATACATAATTCTACACACCTTCATACACACGCTCAATTGAGTGGCATTAGGCTTTACAGGATGCTCACCTATCCGGGAATGATATGCTCCCAGTGGGAAATGGAGTGGAATACCACCGGGGATCACTGCCGATCCCTTCTTCGAATCGATTTCCATAAAACATTTATTTCAATTTCAAATTAATATTAAAGAGATTTGTTGTTCGCCCGCAAAACAACGCAACAACGCACCTGTACAAACCCATCCGACCGCAAAACAGATTAGACAGCCAGGTAAATCCATTCCATGCCGTTTCAAGCACAGTGTGATAGAATGGTAAACCGGATATCAGTCCAACCGGAATCAAAACAATGCCCTTGGCAAGCGGTGGTGGCTAGAGAGAGGGAAAAAGAGGGAGAGAGAGAGGGAGCAAGGATATGCAGTATGTTTCCCAGCGGTCGGTAAACGATGGTCTTCACCCCGTTCCACACGAATCGGATTTCTGTGGTTTCCAGTGGTCAGAAAGAACCAAACGTTCAACCCATTAGAAACAACGAGATGAGACGGCAGCGGGATGAATCGGACGTCGGACCACACCACACCCATGAGGAATAAAATGTTTTCGTAACCAAGCCAACTAATCCCTAGACCACCACCGGAACCGATCAACCGAGCCCGTCGTTGCTGGTAAAAAGCATCCCAAAGGGAAGGGTTTTTAAAGCACAGCGTAAAACATGGCCCCAACCAGCCATCGTCCACAAAAGGAAATCACCGACGCAAGCAAGGGGAAATGATTTCGAGATGGTAATAACATATCGTTGCTTTACGAATGGATGACCTCCTGGCAGGGTCCGATCTTCGTCGCCCAACAAACGGTTCATTGTGTTCCACACCGAGTACTTTGCTTCTATCTCTCGCACTGGAAGAGAAAAGGAAAATCTCGAACAGTGATTGTGTCTCCTTTGTTGATAAGCGCACAGCGCCTTCAGTCCACCCACACCCACTACCGCTAATCAATAAATGTTTTAATCACCATTCAAGCGAATCTTTGAAGCACAATTTGCAAAGATCCACCAGGTAATTCCACAATAAACATAGGCTGTGAGAGCATGGGAATATCCTGCACCTTTCCGGTCGACAGGGTTCATTACGGGTAAAACCCTAATGTACATAACGCACAAAGTATCACACCTGAAAGCGTCTTCCAAACGTTCCAAACTGCTGCTCCTTTCCATATCGTGTGTGTGGCTTCCTCTGCACTGGCTCAACATTCTACGGCCACAAACCGCAGACAGAACTGATGATCGAAAAACGGATATGCATGTGGTGGACTTCGTTGCACATCCCCCAACCTCACGGCGCCAAGGCTGTTTGTGTGTGTGAATGGGTGTGGGGATGGATCAAGAAGCGATGTAAGTTGAGGATATGCATTGAACCACATTTGTATTCCCTCACTTTGCAGCTTCGCTAGCTGCTCGGAGGTTGAGGTTCTGGCAATTCTGCATTGCTGTCAGGTCCATCAAATCGTCTTCAAATCCCGCCCATACACACACGCGTCACTATTCACGGTTTGCCCAAAGCCAATGCTCGAGCTAGAACTCGCACGAAGCGGAGAGGACCTTGCTCGGTTGCGGTTGCTCCACATTTTCCATTACGTACTCGTATGAAGCGAACATCATAGCTCACGCTGCTGTCTGCCAGCATCGAAACACACCGGAGCACAACTTTCCCAACAGCCAGTTTTATCCTTCCGGCTTGCTCGTTGCGTCAGCTCATATGTTATTCATACATGTTTAACTAACTTTTCATTCGATCTGGTAATCGTTTTCTTCCTTCCACTGCTAAAGAAAATACACACGAACGCACACATGCATACTGTATGTGTGTAGAGGTGGTAATAGTGCTCTAAATTTCCACTACATCGTTCCACATTTTAGCCCCTAAACCACTTCCAGTGTAGTTGCGGTTGGACCGACAGATTAGAGCATCTCCAACTAAGGCAAGGGAAGGAAACGAACCGAAGGCAAGTGACTGGCGAGCTGGCTGTTGATTCGTCCAAGATCGGGAATGGGTTTCCCTCTGTACGGGAAGTAGTTTACACTCATCTACATCGACGGTGACCTTCTCAAAAGCGATTGGACCGTGTGTTTGGTACTAGTACGAGGAGAAGGTGAAGATGTTTGAGATATCGGACCAATGGTTAACAATCTGGTCTTGTTCGAAGATATTACCGCATGCAAGAGACCTTTGGATTGAAATAGGACAGCTTTTGGAAAGTTTTGTTGATTTGTTTAATTAATAATTTATTTATTTATCGTCGCTTTAGCATCTTTGTACACACGTGACTACAGATAGGTTGCGTAGGAATATTATAAAAATCTGAATTATTTATGTGATGAAACTGCTATTATATATTTATTTAAAATTGAGAAACAAATTTAGATTCAGGACTTAGATCATAATTATTCAATTTTCATTATACAGCCAGTAAGGGATACTATTTCATATTTAAAACACTTAGTTTAAATTATTATTTATCATAAAACATGGTGCAAATCCATAGCAAAGCTACAACCACTGTGTGAAAACATCCGAAACACATTTCCCTTCCAAGCATCAAGTATAAGTTAGGCAAGTTATCCGCATGCTTTACAGTTACCTCCCCCAACTCTAAAACCACATCCTCGAACATACTCGAATGCAAGTCCCAAAGAGCAAGCGATCAAAAGCCCTTGCCGTCTCCATCAAGCGGACTTAACTTTCCGGTGTTAGCCGGATTGCTCGCCCGGTTTGCTCGGCTAGCGTGGTCGACGAGTAGCCAAACGGTGGTCCACCGCGAAGATGCTGAAACTTGGCACTGGTACGTCATGATCGTCGTCGTCGTCATGCAAGCATGCCCGAACCGGCCGGTGTACCGGTGTATCGTCCAAGCACGATGAATAGACGATGAATGGTGTTCATTGGTTTTCTCAGGGTACAAATTACGTTAAAGCGTTATTTGAGGAAGGCTCATCGTACGCTTCCCATGGCTGCGCACTTCCCAACCATGCTGTGTCGCACGGTCGTCCTTATGCTTCTGTGAATTCGCAAACGAAGGTGAGGAGAACATGTTAGCAACCGGCAATCTTCTCACAGTGTGTGTGGTTTGTTTGCCGAAAAGGAATTTCAGCCGACGGAGTCAGGGTGGGCAACTTTTGTTTCCTTCCATTTCGTAGCACACGGGGTTCTCTGTTTCACAGCAAAGAGCTCCAGCCATTTCGATGTTCGTTTGAGAAATAACCTGACGCAATGGAGCATATTGGGGCATGCCCAACTGGAAGGCCTGGGGGGGGGGTTTGCTGTTTGTAAATCTTTAGCACCTCAACCAATACACGTTATACTAAGAAAAGCATTGCGGTGAAAGTCGAGCTGACCAATCTTGCCCTCTGTTCTTGGAAGCAGTTTGGCTAAAAGGAGGGGCAGACCATCATCACGTCTTACCCAGGAACTTTCTCTAACCGAACTGTATCTATCTTGTGTTTTCTCACTCTACCGGTAGCTCTTTCGTATCGAGATAAAGATGCTAATATAATAAGTGACTTTGAAATTGGTTAGCAGATTAAGTTACTTTGTTACGAACAACGGTGCCACAGGACGGTCATGGCTCGTTAGATTGGCCAATGCACGGAATCTACGTCGGTGCTGTGCTGTGCTCGAAGGAAAAGCTTTGAGCCGTTTGAAGGAAAACAGTTCTGCAACAACTGACCATCAGCATTCCTTCAGTGGCTTTTCTGTTTTAGCTTCTGTTAAAGTATTACGATGTTTGTCTTCACAACCTATCTACGTCCTGAAGTACCTACCTCCCGCCTCAATCAACAATCCGTTTCCTCCCCGGTTCCGGTGCTTAGTTTTTCGAGCATCAGCTTCCTGCTCTCTTGCGGTTAGACTTCTTGATTTGCACTTGTGGCGGTGTGCAGATTCATCACCGTCAACTACCACCGGTGGAATTTCTATTACCGACTAACCCAGCTGAGGAACAGTCGAGATCCGGACTCAAGGAGCGTACCATGCAAGTTGTTTCTTTGACAAGCTTGAAAACCACTCGTAAGAATGGCAATGTTTCTCTTGCCGTTGTTCCATACGGACCAGTGCGGATGACTTCCGACAAAACTTAACCACTTCAAACAATGAAGGAAGTTTGTAAATAAGGTTGCATTATCCCTTAGAAACGTGTGAGCTAGAGCCGTAGGGGATTCATGCAATTTGATTCAATTACAAGCCCTTTACAATAGACACTGTCAACAGAATTCCGGACAAACTTTTAGGTGAAAACACTTCCATGTAAGTAAATCACATTGTATAAATGTTGTTTTTTTGTTGCATTTTATACAGAATAAACTTGAACATATCAAAAGCAAATTTTGTCCAAATATACTACCAAAAAACACTTAGACGCTACATGCATTACTGTTATGAACAAAGGTTTATTTTTCGAACTACCTAGTGCAATATATACGTTCAATAGTACTATGTAGTAGTGGATCTTTTTTTCGGGAAAGCCCATCGTGCTTTGATGGATTATTCATACCTCTTCGTTCAACGATGTGACGCATGTTGCAGGCCAAAATTTAGACGTAGTTCGCACTGAACAAAAAAAACTCTCCTCGGTTCGCATAAATGATGAATGGTTCAAAGGTATGAAAAGAACGTATATTGCGCTTTGAGCAAGAACTTACAAGTAGTATGTCATTCTATTTCATTCTTTCATAGATTTATGTTACACCGCTTGCATGCATTTCTGATCGATGGTTTTGTACGGTTCTACAACATGTATGGGCATATATCAAATAATCAACAAAAAAGTCAAATAGTATTACCGAACTAAAACTGATCATATACGCGAATAGAGTGCGAATTGAATATTACAACCACCACCCACCAGGCGTCTCCATTACCGAATTACAGTAAACAACTAGGCGTCTCCATTACCGAATTACAATAAACAACTAGGCGTCTCCATTAGGAATAGAATATTAACATTTTTATATTTATTAATCATATATTCAATTTGGAATTCTAAGAGACGATATATGTCATACCGCAAAAAAAACTAATCCAACCTCTGTTCTGGTCTTAAAGATGAAAAGTGTGTGGCTATTCCTCACTTTGTTTTGACCACACGCGCAAAACAACTATGCTTTTCGCTTGTAACATTCCGATTACAGTCACTACGTAGAGGACACTAACAGCGGACAAACATGTGTCGTTCTCCTTTCACTGGCTCAAGCAATGCACTGTGGATCCGCTTGTTTGAGCAGCGACCTGGAAGGAAAATACACGAACGGAAATGTGACGGGCCAGACAAGCCGGGTCGTCGTCGGTGTGCGTTGAAGTGCGGCAATCCTAACATCAACATCCGTGTGACCTGTATGTTCAACAGCATGCAGTTTTTTGCAGTCACATATGAATGTTACCATCCACAGTTTTTGATGTTTTATTTTTGTTCGATGGTGAGTGTTAAGAGCTCTTTGTCAGTCAAGTAGTGTACAGGTAAATAACATTTGTGTTGCTACAAACCGGAGCATTTTGTTGCAAAACTTTACTTACAATAGTTTATACAGTTTTACACACATGAATAAGTCAAATTAAAGTATTTTTTGTGACCATTTTAAAGCTTTAAGGTCATGTTAATTATATTTTCAAACATTATGAAAACCTCGTAAAAATATAGCATAGATCAAGCATATTTTCGAACATAAATTCTACTAAGCGCTCACATAACGATCATACTTTTATCCTTTCAAAATCCCCAAACGAACACAGCGCTCCTTAACGATTTGCTACGAAAGCTACACACCATTGAAACGAAAACCATTGTCGCTGCAAATGGATAGGATGTGTGCAAATAATTGCCCCAAAGTGGTCTAGATATGATCGGTACCGAAAGGGAAACGGTTAGACCGGCGACGCACACACACATTTTGTGCCAACCGAAACGCCAACCGGAATGGTGTGGCTCGTTTCGAGTGGGTCAATGATTTCGCCAAGAAAACCCCATCTTCATTATCGTTTTTTGGCCATTGGTGGTGCGCCGGCGGCGGCGGGTCGAAGAATGTAGCGCAAAGGAAGCATGAGAAAACACTAATAGAAACAGCTTGCTTCATCAGAAAGACGTTTATCCCCGTTATCTTGCATCGTAGTACCAGCACGAGCGAACGAACGAATTTCGCCGTCGGGCAGAGGACCGATAATGGACCGATCGAAGGCGAAGAGACCCAATTTCGTTTCGGGGCAAAGAGGATTAAATCCTAAACTTGTTGTGAAGTTGCGCTTGTGTCGTATTGACGACGCCAGCGATGTGCGCTACGAAGACGGAATTGGTCCGCTCAATCGTATCCCTTGCATGCTGCTACGGGTTGGAACTGAATGTCGGTCGGGTCGCACTTTAGATAATTGAATCAGACGAGTAGCGTCAGTACTCGTACGGATTGCACAATGTGTCGGAAGGGTGGAAATAAAGCTGGCAAGCGATTTTGTGGCGTGGATAGCGTGTCTCATTTATCGGGTGAATTTATTTACCTTTGATTGCCCAAACGATGGAAGCAGTGGTATGGTAAATTGAACGAAGTAGTTCAAAATAGCTGAATAAAAACGATCTCAATTATCAATGCAATTGAGTACTCGTTTACTTTATCGAACGGAATTCTGTTTTCCATTTATTTTTTAAACTTTAAATCGTTATCCTTGATGTGGGTAATTTAATGCCATCTTTCCGTTAATTTCGTATTAATGAAAGCATCACTTTACTTAAAGCAAATGTAAAAATCCTCTTTGATATTTCTGCTCTAAATCCAAACACGTTGATTATCCTTCTTGTTAGATAGCGTTCTGTCCCAGTACCTTGTGAATTTATCGTACTCGATAAACCCAAGCTTCAGTGTGGCGGTGCCGTTTAGATCATAGGAGTTTACTCTCTCTAGACGTAGCGACAATGCAAATGGAACCGATGATGGTTTGGTCCGGATAGAGTAGTTTTACCTACCAGATACCCGGGGTCTGTCCCGAGCTATTTTATTGTACATCTTTCACTTGGTTTTTAACCTACACAAAGGCAAACAATAGAGGTGCCCAACATGTGCCGAAGGTACGGGGGACACCAGCACGAGAACGGGTTGCGTAAAATGGGATGCGAAGTCAAGTGGCAGAATCGATTTCGCGTCCTGAAGCACTGGTAAGCGTTGTGATGCATCATTGATTGCATTTGCTTTCACCGTTCTATGCACCGTACTGCCACCATCAGCATCAAATCGATTCTTTCAGGCTGGTTCGTCTACGGCCCCATCATTGGGTGGTCACTAACCGCAGCAATGTCTACATGCGCCGGATACTTTGCTATCAGCTGCCGTATCATCGATAGTACATTCCAACAAATCGAATCCTCTCATGATCCGCATGTGTTCACCCCAACCCCCGGAACTCTACTATGCCGCCGTTGCACTATTTCCAAGTGCCCTGAAACTGTTGATGCATCCCAGCGCTAACTTACACACAGTTTCCCCTTTTGTTGCACTTTCCCTCCCCATTTCTACCACCCCCCGTGCCGTAGTATGAGGACAGATGGGATGCTTCGTGGAGAAGCTCTTTCCTGCATCACCATAGCAATGGAGCATCTCCACTGCTCATCGTGCCCACTCGAACATTGGTTTTGCAATCTTTTCATCGTGCACCTTCCCCGGTCGGATGCACCACACTTGGCAGGTTTTCCTCTGCAAGTGCATCGCACCATCTTGCTTTCTCTTTCTTCCTGTTGATAAATATTTGAACGAGTGGAAAGCGCATCCATTGCACATCCGGGTTTGTTGTATCCTTTTACATAGATATTATCGCCGTCTCGACGATCCTTACACCGCACATTCGTTCGCATTAGATTAGGATGTACACTTACGGGGCCGTGCCGTTGTTTACGGTGTAACTTCGCGCTACCGCAACAACAGTTGATGAATACGGTACATCCGGCGGTGTCTCGGCTCGTAATCCATTACCCTGATGAGGTAAAATTAAAAAATTATAGACCCCTTGGCTACAAATCTTAACCACCATCATCCGGTAGAGAGGTTCGTCGCTTGTTGCATGGCTTTGAAGATTCCGCCCAACAGTGTAATGGTAGGTAAAGATGTTTCTTGGAAATTACATCATTATGAAGGCATTTTACAGAAGTACTCTTTAGATTTGCTTATAACTTCGAATAGAATTAAACTCATTTCACATTTTTTTTCTTTATTTTACCTTCACCACCGGTTGATTACATCAGGCGCATCGAACAATGGCACTCTAAATAAATGCATTTACGTTTCCGATGTAAAACTGCTCCATATCATCACATCTAGTTCCAACCGAATACGGCACTCGAATGCACAGGAAAACCGAATACTCATAGACCAGTGAAACCGCGGCAAACCCCGGAAACATTTTCCTGGTGTCGATGGTGTTACTGCTGACAGCAAACGTACTAGCAGCAGCCGAATCGTGTTCCATTACAAACATCTTACCCCCAAAAACCTCTATCGTTCGCATTGCACTTCAATCAAAATGTATTACCGCGCGCTCTGTCCGACCAAAAACCAAATGAGAATATGAATGGGAATGAGAAAGACAGTGTGAGGATGTGATCGTAAATGCATACTACTACTCCTGCTACTACTACTACAGCAAAACCTTCATCAAATAAGATGCAATTTTGAATCAGGGAGAACACAACCGCGGTGAGGATTCCCATCAACAAGAGCGTTCCGTTGCGCGGTTCCCAAAGCCTAACGAGCGAGGAGCGAAACTAGACGCGCAATAGTCAATTCTGTCCCGATAATCGATTACTGCAACTGGACGATACGATGATACACCAAAAACCTACACGAAGGATGTGTTCGCCTGTGAAAGGATTGCCGCATCGATGTTCGTGCGTTCCTTTTGCTGGGAGGTTTTTGCAAAACACCACCCTCGTTGAGACTGTCACCTGATGCAATAGTGAATTTCCAACAAATGCCACCGAACGGTCGAATGAAGTTAACCAACCAAATATTCCCAAACCCAACAACGCAGTCCGGTTGGACGCATCTCGACAAGCTCGAAAACTGTATGGAAATGTCTATACACGCTAAGGCTTGCTAGCGATGAGGATGGCTTCGAATGGGTCTTCCGCTTCGTCGGTAGATTGAAGCATTGGCATAGACGGTAGCGTCTGTATGTGTGTGTGAGCAGTTTTAATTGGCTCTGGGTGGGCTTAATTTCATCGCAGTATCGATTGACGGACGGGTTCCGAAAGTGCATTACCATCCACGTCCGTACGTGGGACGTTTCCATTGGATACTGACGAGCGTTAGGGCAGACAGTCGAAGTCGGTCTGCCCTTAAAAGTGAACGAGCTCACCGAGACGAAACACTCTTCAAATTTGTATTGCATCGATTGCAAATCAACAATTCTCCCGCTGCAAACTACTATCACGGGTGGACCCATTGGTGTTGGGTTAACCTGTACAGCAATCATTATCCAATGGAAACATCATTTCTGGAAATTCCCAAAATATCATCCCATCAAAGCATTTCCGCACGCAACCAGTTGCAGAAGGCAGGGTATATGGTTTCACTCTTGCCTAAAAATAAAGGAATCATACCGAATGCCAACGTAGCGCATTTTTACACTGTAATACCCCGTAGGTGCTTAGATCCCTCTTTTTTTTATTCTTACACCAAAAACTTTTTCCTAACAGCCATTTTTATCATCTCTTTGCAAGTCAGTACTCAAAGCGGCAAAGGGCAAAAATCCCTTACACACCAAACCCTCCTCTTTGCGCAAAAGATGGAAAGAAAAGGGCTTTTAAAAAAGGAAAACATTTTCTCTATGTGACACACACTAGCAAAAAACCCCTAGAAGTAAGTATACCAAAACCCATCCCCCATTCAGACGCAACTCGTTTCTTTGGTAGATATTACGCCAAAAAAAAAACATCTCTAGCCATACATTTCTTCCACCCCAGCAAAAACATTCATTCCCCAAACCACACACCACTAAAGGGAGCAAATTGAAAACGATGAAAATATGCTGACTCCTCGGGGCCCGGAGCATCATTCCCGATATGTCGCTCTACGGTTCAGATAAAAGATAGACACGGCTGCCGGAGAAGTGAAATCACAAAAGGAATACTAAAAGGAGACTACACCGCAGCAAATGGGTGGTAGCGGAGCCGGGGACGTGTGTTAGCAAAAGGAGTTATAAAAGATAACGTCTCGTCCTCGTTTTCTTGGCGACGGTTGGTGGAAAGCAGCGACGGAAAAATGAAATGAAAAAGAATTTATCCCTTTTTGGCTTCATCCCGAAAACCGGTTCGGGGTCACCGGTGAAGACCGCGCGGCTCCGATGGGTGTAACATTTTTCTGGGGTTTTTCTTTCCCATTCTGGAACTACATTTGCGGGAGGAAGCGATGAGGTTACGAACGAACCGTTATCCTTTGCAGTCCGTTTTGGCAACCTTTTTCGGGCATCGCTCGACTTATATAGCTTTCGTCCCTTAAAGTTCCCCTCACTCACACCGGTTTTGTTCCGAAAAGAAAAATCTCTCAGTGGAAACGGAGATACGTTTAACTTTCCCTCGTCTGGAATTGGGGGGTGAGGGGGTTTCCTCGGTGTAAGAAGCGGATAAGACTTTCGATCTCAAGACCCTACCCGGGAACGAGAGGGAAAAGGGAAACGCAAAAGTTGGTGAACCGGAATTAGGATCCGAATCACAGAAACGTCGAATTTCCGAAAGGATACACAGGAAAACGCCAACGGTCGCTCCTTTCCCCCCGGAGGGAGGTGGAGCAGGAGATGGAAAGAGTGTGAAGAAGATAAGCAAGACGATTACTGAAAGGAAAAGAAATAGAAAAACCCCGAAAAGCACATGCTGAAAAGAGACCATCCGTAATGGTTACCGATGGAAACGGATAGGAGTTTCCGTACCATGGAAGCGATTATAGGTTTTATGATGTTGTTACTGCCTTCACTAAACCTAACCTTTTGCTTCGTACCATGATAGAACCGAACAAACAGAAAGCCGACGAAGTGGTGGAAAGGTCCGCAGCGGGAGACGCACCTTTATTCACTCCTCGGGACAGGCACTGTAACTTGGATTTTTAGGTTTTGCTTTATCTTTTTACTTTTTCCTTTTATTTCCAACTTTAGATGATTTCAAACAAACGCCTCGGCATGCATTCGCTTCCGTGCCATTTCCGTTTCATTTCCTCGTACACAAAGCGGCGCACAGGGGAAACCCGCCTCCTTCTGGTTGGAGGTAAGCAGGAGAAAGGAAAATACAAATCCAGGGAGTTAGTGGGGAGTCCGGGGATGGGGCGAGTTGTACGAAATGTTGACACCCGCACCAACTCCTTCGGGGAAGGCTTTTCTGGGGTTTTGTTGCGGTGCGATCAAATCGGAAGTTCCATTTTCCCAACGAAAATCTCCCATTCTACGAAATGAGCGGGGGTAGGCTGTCGGGACGAGCGGGGTTCTGGTGGAAATGAGAGGCGTAAAGGAAGCGGAAAATTATGTGCTGAAAACCTTTCGTGAAACCTTTAGAAGCTACTTTCTCCTCCGCGTTGGGGAAAAAGAGATCCAATGATGATGATGATGATGATGATGATGATGATGATGATTTTCACTGAAAAAGCCAAAAGAATGGAAAGTGTCGGTTGTTGTGTTTGGTGGGCAGATAGCAATCAGCGATGGTGTCACGCTGCCTGATGACTTCTGAAAACGTGAACCGCGAGATCGGAAAGGTTTTCGTGGCCGTGAGTCTTTAGGAATGGGGAATGGAAAAAGAAAAAAAGGCAAGTTGCTTTTTGGGTGAAACATTTTGCAAGAGTTGGAAGTCCTAGCGCAGTGAATTTAGATCTTATCAATTGGAACACAACCGAGCGGTGCGGAATTTCATGTACCCGAGCGAATATTGACTTGATTTTGTAGCTAAGCTATGAAAAATGTTCTCAAGTCGTCTACACTCGTTATCAAGAACTTCACATTTTCCACTCTGTTTGCTTTTCATACTTTGAAAAGGTTGACTTGGTTGTACCCAATGTGCGCGAGAGTTATAAAACCCTTCAATTTCTTATCTCATTTTAACAAAAATAGGATCAAAATGTTGCACCAAAGTGAAGAAGTTATGGAAGTTAAAATGGATAGGTTGAAACGAAGTAGAATATAAGAAGGTAGCTCTGGAAGATTTAGACAATTCTAGAGTTTTTGAAGAATAAAATTGGTTCTGTGTATAATTCTCTAGTCTTTCAACAAGTGAAATAATATTACAAGATGTCTCTAATTTCCACACATGAACTCGACATGCTTGTAATATTTCTAACTAACCATTTTACTTTTTAGTTATTTCAATTTTACTTCACTCTTTGGTGGAAAAAAAGTTCAACTCATACTTTTTTAATTATTGTATAATATTTAAGAACATTTATTTCAAGGGTCTAGCACCTCTCAGACGTCTGTCAAACACCCATGAGAATATAATAATCTAAAAAAAACAGCATAATAGCAACACTTTCGAAACATTCACTCCAACACTAAAGCACCAGGCGTTGGTGTTTTCCAACCCTTCCGAAAGGACATTTCCCGAACCACAAAACCCCCCCACAATACGAACCCATCTCGTAAGGTGCGTTGCCACTGGGACGATGGAGAAGATTTAAAAACCACCCGAGGCAAATGGATGGATAAAGTGACTAGTGATACTAATGGGTCTGGAAGGCCGGGCCGTTTGTTGGCGGCGGGGTGAACATAATCTTCGAGTGTTAAATGATCAAAGCGAAAGAAGATTCATTTACCGGTCCTCTATGGAAGGATTTTGCGTTGCTGCTGGTTGGGGCGAGAAATGTTGGAAGCCAGTTGGAATCGCTTTCAACACGTTCAGCCGGAAAGCAGTAATTTTCTTTCCACTTTCCATACTCCACCCTCCAACACCGGGTGACAACTGGAAACGTCGCCTGTGGTGTGTGTGTTTGTTTGTTTTTTTTTGTTTGCGTTTACATCCTTTTTTACACCACACAACCCACTAGAACATTGAGCAAAGCCTTATGTCTCTTAGTTAACTTTACCGACTGGTGGTTGTGGAGTGGATTGACTGCTTTCTCCTTTGCCACGGTCCAGCACCCTCCCAGTTCTCTTCCCAGCGCCGTGGGAATACTTAATGAATATAAATTCGTTTGAAATGTAATCAGAAAAGTAATTATCACGAAAACGGAGCGCAATGATGCTCTGAAAGCAACGCACAAAAAGCACCAACACCACTGACGGCGCTTTTCGAATGTACGAGACTTCAACCATTCGCACCACATCTCGGAAGAAATTTGTCGAATAGGCAAAACATTTTCGAGTCCACTTGGAGTTCCAAGGAACGACCGCGGGAGGTGCGACATGTGAATGGAAACGAAAGCAAAGAAAAGAAACAGCTTAAATCTTGATTAATGAACAACCAAAGTGAACCGGATAAGTTGCTGATGCCTAAAATATTCCATTAATTTCGTACCGCCTCAAGCGAGAGGACGCTTGAAGATGGAGTGAAGCGCTTCATGGCTATCAGCAAGGTAATGTTTGTGGTTTACAGTGTCCGAAGTGCATAACGGACGAGAATTTAATAGGTGCACTTTACGAATTGCACTACGAAATACGAAATACAATTAATAATAAACACAAATTATTACAACAGAATATTAGTTCATGCAATATACTTTATTGATTCTATACTTACGCCCAGATATGAAGGGATGTATTTTGAAGAACTCACCTAAAAAGAAAAGAAAACCACAAACAAATATCATTAGAAGCTCATTTTACATGTTTTTAAAGTATTATTTTATTTTAGCAAATCTATTTCTAAAAAATATTAACGAAATTTCTAATGTTGCTCCTTGACAGCTGTAAACATGTTTTATATTTTCATTTATAAAATAAATGCTTTGTACTTCGCTTTAAACGACACAAATGAATAAACATCATTACAAACTAGGTCAGTCTGCGTAAGGAACAAAACATACTAAACAAAAAACACAACTCAAGGAAAAAAACCGTCAGCCATGTTTAAATGAAAGGATTATTTTCTGTATTTAGGAGAAATAAAGGATATCCAATTTTCTTTTGCCAACGCTAGCGTCCTGTAACAACCCGTTGATGCTGTTGTTTTCCGTTCACTATCACCCTTCGACACCAGGACACAAACAATGAAACAGCAATTCCACCATAAGCAACCACCAAAAAAGGACACAAAATCATTCGGGTGAAGCGAAAAAGTGAAGCACACCGAAAACTTTTTCGTTCAAACGCATATCCCCGGTACGGACGAAATGGGGCAAAAGCAGGAGTTCGACTTTACGCGCGGCAAGTAGCAGAAAGGCGTACCCGAAATTGGCAACTGCTGCAAAGAAATCTGACTCCGGGGTACATCCGTCGGTGACCTAGCTCCGATCCCCCCACCAAGACTGACCAAGGGCAGAAAGCGACGACTGCGGGACGGCGAAAAGATGTTGGAAATTTAATTTGTCTAGCAGTTTGCTAAAGTGCCCTCTAGTTGCATTAAGCATGGTTGCACAGCGGGTGCTCCCGTTATCGAACCGAGTGCGGAAGGAATGGGTGATGGGTACGAATTAAGCGCAGGATGGAAAGCGAAATCACTACGAAAATTCTTTCGAGAAAACTTTGCAAGCAGCAACCAGCAAAGGATTAGCAAGGGAAGCGAGAGAGCGAGAAAGAGCGCGCGGGAGTGATAAATTATTCCCGACCGAAACGTGCGGCGAAACGTGCCAAGTGGTGATGACCTTTTTGCTGCTGTTTGGTTCCGCTCGAACACCACTAGTTATTTACGAAACGGTGTACGTAATGGGGTGAGGCGAAAGGAATGGGGAAAAGATACGCAAAAGAAGCACAAAGAAAAGAAAACGATCTTTGAATAAGAAATGCAAATCTAAATAATACGGATTGCATAGAGCAGGCAGCGTTAGTTGCGCAAACAAATAAAATTTGTACAAGATTGTACGAGAAGAAAAATGATATATTTGATACTTCCGATGTTGTTTGCAATTGGTAGTGTAAGCTAACTTTTTCGTAACAATAATACGGACAATAACGTTTTATTCAATATTGTTGCGTTTAACACAATAAGACAAAAAACTTCATTATTTTAACGGAATACAAATTAAAATATAAAAAAACATTTCTGAAAAAAAACTTTGTAATTAATACAAAACTTCTCAGCAAACGTGCTAATTAACCACTCAAATGTTCATCATTAATTACATTTGTACCAGTAACAAATCATTTCACCGAATTGTGGAATTCATTCGTTTACAAAGAGCATAAGAAAACCCCTAACTCAAAACGCCAATTCACCATTCAATCACTGCCACCGTCCCAGAGTATCCTGTTGTAGAATTTGCAATATTGTTCTCATAATGGTCCTTAAAACCATCGTTTTCAAACCAAACGGGGGTTGAAAGAGAGTGATCAAGAATACCGATCAATTTCGCGAAGAATTTTCCCCCATCCTCCCTGAGTGGGCAACTGGCACGATGGCACCTTTATACACGGGGGGCGCGTTCTAGCACTTTTACCAGTGCCACTTGTCGAGAAAATCTCTTTCCATTTGGTTTTAATTAAGCGCAAATTTCGTTGCTTTTACTGCAAACGCCTACCCCACACCACCCTGACGCGAAATGGTGGAAAAGTGCAAAACCAAACGCGCACTCGGGTGTGGAAAATCCTGCCCATCCTTTTCCCACCACGCTCGTTCGTGTTATTGATGCCCTCTCCCAGGGTTCTGTGCGCTGGAGAGCACTAGAGAAAAATCCACCAGCGCTGAATTCCTATGATGATCCTGCACGAGTTTTGCAACGCCGGAGGAAGGAGTGGGGTAGTGGAAAATGGTGAGGAAAAATAAATAAAATCAGACGAAAGGAAACGAGGGTCATTCAAATAAATTACCGGTGTCTTTTTCCGAGCTCCAGATTCGGATGTTTTGTGGAAAGCTGGTACCGCCGCGAACAGTTCAACGGTGCACACTATGGGCAGTGGTTGTGCCAAGTGTCAAAAGTTGTTTTTTTTCGTTTTTAATTTTGATGTGCTTTGAATACATTTTCATCCTGCTTTTCATCATCACATCAGCAGAAGCTATTATTGTAAGGTGATATTAATTAATTTGACCAAATGCCTGGTACGGACCACGACCACTGTGCGGCTCGAATTCCCAAAAATTCTCCAACTCCTCGATTATATCCCGCTGCCAAAACAGTCCGCACTCCGAACCGTACAGAGACAACGAGCGCAAACGTGTGGAAACCGAATTTTACGGAGTGAAAAACAATTTTAATCACGTTTGCTTAACTTCATCCCGGCCCCTGTTTGAAAAGCGGCTTCGGTTTGCCGTGCACCAAACCAACCAACACACTTCTCCCCTTCCGGGTTATCGAACCATACAGATGGGCCTTGTGTTTCCCTGCACACCGTTCAAAACTGTATGAGGAATGAGAAAACGTCCCCTTCAAGCGCCATATCACGGTGGCCGAATATTCACCATTCGAAGTGATTTCATTTTGTGAATTTCAAAGGACCAATCTCCCTTCTCTTACAACTCGCTCCCGTTTCACACCAACTCGGTTACGCACGGGCACCACAAAAAAAAAATACCGGTGAGCCGGAAATGGTAAGGAAGATGGAAAATTTTCGGAAGCAAATCCGGATAACCTGCTGAATGGGGGAGAATTGGGAGTGAGACGTCAGAATAAATGAAAACAGTACGTTGCACAAAGCGAGAGATCATCAACAAACCGAGCCGAGTAAGAGGAGTGGTTGTCAGATTGTGCGAAAGAAGGGTGTCTGGGGGATGAAGAGGTACACGGGACACACTCTTTGCAAACGGTGCCATACGACCGTCGAGTCGTTTTGCGTTAATTAGCTCTCTTTGGCACTCTTCCGGAAGGTGATGAGGGGATGCAAATGATGAAAATGTACGGCTAACGATTTGAGCACCGTAGTCGGACAGAAGAAAAGCACCAGCAGGGGGACAGCGGTGGGCGAGTGGTTGGATGAAGAAGGTTAGAGTATTCAAACCTGAAGGGGTCAAATACGAAACCGTAAACCATCGCAAAACAACCCTTCAGAGGCGATCAACCAACACATTGACGCGTTTGACCACGAGCATACAATCAGAGCATGGTTGTTCTGGCAAACAGGGCAAATAGGGACTAAGGGAAAGGGAAGGAATTGATTCGCTCAATGCAAAAGCGGAATTTCCTTTTGCTGTGTATCTGTGTGTGTGCAAAAGTGGGATTGAAATTCGAATAAAATACGACCAAATTGCTCACAATGCATACGGTGATTAAACGAAATGTGGTCCCCACACATCAAGCCATACAGGCACATAATGACACCAGCATAAAGTGGTATAGAAGATTTGTTCAACTTTTTACGCCCTACCGATCGTAAGGGATAAATGCATGAAAAATAAATTTCATTCTTAAAGAAAATGCTTATACTAAAAGGAGTAGTAGTAAGAAAAGTAGTATTTCTAAAATGTTTAATTTGCTAAAGTAATTTAAGAAATGTAATAAAATGCATTAAATTAAAATACAAAACGAACACCATTACATAACTTACCACTTACCACCAAACACCATTAATGATACAAATATAACAACATTAAATACAATCAAATCAGACATGAACAAAAACGTTGCACTCAACGCAAGACATGTCGCGCGATGGGAAGGTAATAATTTTCAACGTCCTGCATACATAATACATTATAACCATTCAATATGCAATTCATCGCCAGTCACCGTAGAATTTGTGTATCGGTAAGGCGTAAATAACAGGACGCCAGGCTAAATAACTTCCCTCTCCTGTATTTTCTCCGTAGTTGACATTCATTTCAAACCACCACAGCTTCAAACACGCACGCACACTTGGAATTGGAATTGTGCTGCAAATCGTTACCGACGGCCGTCGGGGAGTAGCGAAAACTAGGAAATCCATTTCATCCCTTCAAAATCCCCCCTTTGGGAAATGGATGACTTTATCGATGGTGTTTGAAACTGTCGGAATATGTCGCCATACGCCGCGTGCAGGGCTGAAATACATTTTGTCGGTACGATTTTCAGCTGTGTTGATGGAATATTTATTACCAAATTTCACGCAAATCGAAATCCTTATTCATAGGCAGAGTTGATGCGATTCAAAAGTTGATTCGGTTTTGTTTGCGTGTTTCTTTTTTGTATGATTGTGCGATTGCAAATAAATACAACATATCTTCCTGTCTCGCGTGGTGTCACAATCAACGTTAAGGTTAAAATAATATGCGAAGTAATGAAGATTATTACTCTTCATTTGTATGATAATTATGAAATTTAATACCATCACATCAATTCCAACACACACATACATACAAGGAAGACATACTTTGGGAATAATGGCCAAACACGGCCAGAAAAGCTTGACACGTTAGATGCCCTTCGCATGTTGGCAGTTAATAATTCAGCAAAACACAATCATTTCCCATCTACATAATTGCATCTCGATCAATGTGCGCTAAAGGCCAAAAACAACCCCTCAAATTATGAATCAAGTTTGGTTCGTTGTGTTGTTGTTTTTCTTCCCCCATTTTGCTCTTGATTTTCAGTTCAAGTGCCGGGGGAAATTCGATACGGCAATCAAGTCGTTACATGCGCAACATCACCCTCTCTACCTTTACCCCCAAAAACAAACCCAAACGAAAAAAAACTACCAAACGACACATGGTCACATTTTCAATATTGAAATTGTGGCCTTATTTATACCCCTCGTTCAACGGCCGAAACATAGCTCGTTTGCACTCGTGTGGTGACCGTCCATAACGGGGGGTGTATGCCATAAAACATAATGCATATCAAGCCGGGATTGTAGCCGGGATTTGCTATGACACTAGGGAATTATCCTGCCAAAGAGAGTGTGTGTGTGTGTGTGTGCCCGTGGGGACATTTGCCTCATGGGGGAAAAACGGTCAGCTGCTGTGTGTATCTTTCCCTTATTGTACTGTCGCGTGTTGGAGGAGGATGATGATGTTACGGTTGATGACACGACGTCCCCTAGTCTGTTTTAAGCTGGCAGTTGGCAGTACATCACCTCCTCCTAAATAGAGGTGAAATGGAAACAAAAGTGCTACAAACCCTACGCTGATTGGCCGCAGGGGTCGATTACTAGCGCTGCTGCAATATTGACAAATTTAGCATTCCATTGTTTTGTTGTTTGAGCGGTTAATTTGATTAGCGCGACCATTGAAGGGAGCGAATTTTGATGGTAAGTAGTAGACACACGTTAAGGATATTGTGTTACAGGGTTTTCCGGTTCAAGTCCTAAAGTAGTAAGCAATTCTGGATTGTTTTCAGCGTGAATTGGAGCATGTTGGGGAAGAGGATGGGGAATCTTTCTTCAAACTTTCATTCTTCATTCTTTCTCTGGATGCTGTACATGCAGCAGAACAAAGTTGAACGAGAATTGAAAATCATATCTAGATTCTTTTCAAGTAGAAGTAGACATTGGTGTTAACACAACAACGAAACATCCCAGTTGAACTTCAACAAATTTCTTAAGTACAGTTGAGCGCCGATTATCCGGGTACCTTTTATCCGGCTGTCCCATTATCCGTGCAGCTCGGAAATGACAGTTTCAAAAGCGAATTGACATATTAACCGCAAACCGGTGATGGCATGAAAAAAAGCCTCAATAGAAAATGGTACAATTGGCTCAATTTCGACCAAATAGAATAGATTTGTTTTGCAAAGTGCACCTAAAAATATTAACATTTAGCTTTAGCAAAAAAAAATTCTACAGTTACACACTAAACACTAATATTTATCAATAAAAAGAGTCGTGCCTATTATCCGTTCACATAATGTATTTTATTTGTTTCATTGTCACAAACAGACATTGAAAGAACATTAATTTTAATTAATTTTCTTCAAATAAATCAATTTACTCATCTCAACTTAAAAAAGTTGCATTCGATACCTCGATGCATCAATTATGTAATCCACAAACATAATAACTTCAAGAAGTACAGCAGCCCATATTGGTGCTGCTAATTACTTCATTGGGGCTGCACGAGAAAGAAGATGTATACTTGTTCGAATGCCGCTTTCCCCACGGGACTACTTCCCGAAAACCGTGCCGTGCCCGATGAGAAACACTGGCAGCATCTCAACAGTTTAACAGCGTAACCATAAAACCAACTCCTAAAAACACCATACCTCACAACAGCCAGTCGCCACGATAGCAGCTCCCTATCGCTGCTGCTACCATTTGCTTGAAAAGTTTACCAACGCCAATTTAATGCTTCACTGTCTTCTGGTACACCATTGGAACGGGCAAACGTTGAACTGGGAGAATAAACAAAGCAAAGAACAACAGTTCCCGGCCCGTCGATGCCAGCAAGACTCCGTCCTCCGATGCCGCTAAGTTAACTTTCTCGTCCGTGTACGGGCTGGCCTCTAGCCCTCCATGGGTTTTGCTACATTTTCCGGCACTAATCGTGGGCTACATCCGCAAACCTCACCGTGGAGATTTTCTTCTTTCTCCCCCCGTCATTCGCCCGCAACCGACCGTACCGTGCAAATGGATCGTTTTCACGATGCTAAAGGACTTTTCAGTACTTTGCCTGCACGAACCGTACCCATACCAACCCCGAAAAGCGGCAAAAAGGTGACGGGCCATACACAAAAAGCCGCCGGAAAATATCTCCCCCCGGGGGAGTGAAAATTTAACGTTGCCAAAGCGAGAACACCTACGACGAACGACAACACCGGTTAAAGCGACACCAGTTTTCAATGCTGCCATGGGGCCATGGATGCCAGTGGCATGAAAGACACCTATTCTCTGCTTTTTCTTACCGGTACTCTTTGGTTTGTTACGACTTCCCGTCCCCTGTCGGCTCCCGGCTATCCGGACACGATTAGATAATAAACGAAGTGAAATTAATTAGCTTATCAACGTGCCCGGAATGGTTGAGCGGTTCTTGGCAAACGCGACCGAAACGGGTAGATTAAAAACCAGCCGCTCAAATGATGGCAGCAGAAAAATGACATCAACGTCCGGGGGGGAGCAAAATCTTTACAGATGCAAACATTAGTACAAATGATGAATTAACGCTGTTTTAATTTGAACTGAAACTCCCGTAAGTTGGGAAAATAATAAAGAGTTGAGTACAATTATGTTTAGGAAAGTTTGTCTTTCAAGTAATTTGCCTTAAATTCTCTATATTCAGATTAATTTTTCTTTGCAGAATTTTTGATAATTTTTTTTCAATATTCTGAAGAAATTATAGAAGAAATAACTATTAATTATTTATATCTTTAATCCAAATGCCAAATTTGGTAATAAATAATTGACATTTTACACTTAAATGCTAGTCATCAATATACATGGTTAAAATATTTATCAAATTACATTAAGGATATTGCCAAATATTTCTCATAAATCATCCCTATCTAAAAGACGATCGATTGAGCAGCGAATATTTCCAACCGGAAAAGAAAACTTAAAATTCATCACTGTCAAATTTTCAATCCAAAAGGATACATCATCTTCAGCTGCATCTGGAGCATCATTTTAAATGTTCCTCCCTCCATGTCCTTTGTTGACGAAATCCTTTCGGGTGTAAGAGTTCTTCAACTCAAGGTAAGATAGCAATGTTGATAGCTGCAATAATCCATATTCTCGGTACCATTCCCCATCCACCAATGGTGGGAACTGCAGAATTATGCGAATGGTTGCGGTTCCCTTCGGCCGTAGTGCCGATTGACGAGTCAGCGACGAAAATGATGATGAAATTTCACCAAACCATCCACCAGCACGACCGTCGTCAGGTGTAGCAGGAAATCTTACTCAGTTGTACAAACCATTTCAAGCGTATCTCTTTCGCCTACAAGTAAAGCTGCCATGTCACTTGTTAGACGGTTTCTTACCGACGCCTGATAAACTCTTGACGTGAAACAACTTCCTTTCTGCATTCCGTTCTTCCGTGCCACTCTTGCGGTTTTACATTCCACCTTCCTTTTCGCTTGTGGTGCCTTTTTCTTACGTCTAGCTTTTGAGGCTCCTGCCAACCGAAGCTCCAAGACAGAAGCGGCAGTACCTTCGGTACCATTCCGGAGCGTGCACACACAGACACAGAGCAACGCAAGTTTGCCTTTCGACAGTTTGTGGTTGAACTGGCTGACACCCGTTCCTGCCGTGGTTCTGCCTCACACCCAGCAACCGAAACATCTAACAACTTGACGATAAACCAGGATCTACCCGCAATGTCTGCCCATGCCACACACGAAGCATCTCACCCCACACCGGCATTTCAGGGAAGTTTTCAGAACTCGTTCTATGGAGGCGTTCGCTTCCACCCCCTTCACTCTATCTCTTGCTCTCTCTATTTCTCTCTCTCTTACAGGAATGTTTCGGTGGTTACTGTAGCCACTCTGCAGCCACTCTTCCACGTCGCTGACGTTTAGCGCAGTCAGTTCTTTTGGCGTTCTGAAACTTCGCCACCACCAATCCTGAAACATCAACAAGAAGACGGCAATCTCTATGGATTCTTTCTTTTCGGGTTTTGCGGTTTCATGCCATCAAGCTGTACGATGTGTGCGGTTAGCTGCGAGCATCAAGTGCGAAGCTTTATTTAAGCTTTTCCCTAAGCACACACATCCCTTCGACAAATACACAAAACACTCACGCACACGTGTTCATTCAAATATACACACATTTGGGCAGAAATAAAACGTTCCTAGGAGTCGCTTTTTGTTTTGGACCTTTTCTTGAAGTGAATTCCACTGCCTGTGTTGCGCATTGTTGGATCTTAGACAACAACAAAACACTGTGAAGTGATGTTAAGAATTCCATATCAAGTTGCTACTAGGAAAAACAACAGTGAAACAACATTTATCTCCTCCAATGTGTAAATTTGCTAGACAAACGCTTTTCATTCCGAATTAACAACTAATTCATTCCACCAATAAGTCTACTTAATCTCTTGCTAATACAAACAGCGTAACGAGCATCATCTCAATTATCAAAACACACACACATACACACTTTTATTGAAATCAATCGACCACTAGTGTCCACTTTCCTGCTCGATAAAGCAGTCGGAAACTTTATCTCATCCGCTCGGCACTGAGAGCAGCAGCAGTTCGATTCCTTTAACATCGTGAAAGGGCAACTAGCTGGAAAGTCACCCCCGAGGGAGAAAGTGGTTTGTTTCTCCATTTCAGCCTCATTTCCCGACCCCCCCGTTCGCTAAAGTGTGTTCCTACTCTGTCTGGCACACGCTGACGGGCTTTTGTTGAAAATCTGAAAATCCTTCCACACGAAAATCCGCCTGATTAGGATGATACTGGCGGAATCGGTGGGGAACAGGATGCAAGACAACCGAATTGTCTCTGTGTAGCGCCGTTGTAGAGAAGTGATTTTCCGTTTCAAACGGCCAAACGTAACCACAAAACGAGAGGTTGGGGGTGGGGAGGGTGCGAAAATCAAACCAGAAATACCAAAGCAAAGAAGAAGGATTGGAAAGGCGGTTTGGGTTATTTTGGGGAAAAACCTCATCATCACTCCAACCACCGATACCGGGCGGGGATGGGGTGTTCGGGGTTGATGCGCTAGCATCGCGAGCAAAATGGAAAGGAAACGGAACCGCCGGGACAAGCTTTGAATATTTAATCACCTCGGGTGCCGCAGTTGGATAGGCGACGGAAACACCACCCGACCACCACGCAACACAACCTCAACCGTTCGCGTCTGTTGGGACACCCCCCTCCCGAAGGAAAATGGTTCAACGGTTGAAAGCTGGAAATGAAAATTTGTTTGAAATGAGACACCACCACCCATCGCAACCGAAGGGGAGGGAAAAAAGGATCTGCGCCTTTTTGGAAGGTTTCGCTGTTCCACGAGCCACGATGATGATGATGGTCGTCGTATGCAAATTTGGTCGGAGGTGAAATTAACCATACAAATTAGAATAATATACACCGGGCGACGGAAGCGAACATAAAAGCTGGCGGTCGGAAAACAGAGGGTGGCGCGTTTGGACTAAGTGTGTGAGGCGAGGGCACCTAAAAACCATCACCAGAACCGGAACTTTCATGACGCTTTGTCGTCGTCGCCGTCGTCATCGGGCGCTTGTTTGCCACGCTTTGGAGCACCCGCAATCATTTTTGGGGCTGTGACATTTGCTCGCGGATTGGGGCTTTCTGATAGACGATGTGCAAATATAGCTGCCGACACCAAAACAAGTCTTTACGTCAGCAGAACGTTGGGCGGTGGTTTTCCTGTTTGTTGTCGGTAACTTGGAAGTGATTTGATTTTCACAAAATTCTTTTTTCTTTTTCAACTCTATACGAAGATGTGTGGTGGGTCAGTAATGGAGAATGTTATAAGAGAAAATTAGATAATTTAAGAATAAAAGGTAAATTTTATCTGCGAACGTATTTAATTCAAAACAATTAATAATCGCTTTAAAAAGCAACTGAAAAATTACAAAAATATTGAAATAATATTTAACTCCATTAATAACAACAAATCAAAACGAATCATCCGTCCATTACAACCGTACTTTCACTCTCCCACTCTTGCTACTCTCCACCCCCATTCCGGCACGTGTTTCATTTCATTTTATACGCTACATCATTGATAAATGTCACCAAGAGTCAACCATACCCGTAGCCCAATAAATAATTACGCACCGAAGCGGTACCGCGGCAGGGAAAATGGTGAAATGTAATAATTTAATTACCGTTTTGCCGCGGCACTGAAATGTCGAAATTCTGAAACCAAACCAAACTCCCCCCAAAAACCACTGCGTGTTGGCCGCAAATCAGTAATTATCAATCATTCATTTGGCGAGATTGCCACATTATTTCCCATTCGGTAGCATCATGACGCAGATGACACGGAGCAGAGGTTGTTGTTGTGTGTGGTTTCATATCACGAATTGCGTATTAAAAGCTACGCCATAGGTGATAAATTGCGATTCATGTCGTTTGGTGAAGGATGAAACGCTTTCGCTGTGATGAAGCTATCCAACCGATCTGGATGGCGAAAACAAAAGAAAAAACACCGAGCGCAAAAGTTGCATTAATTTCCATTTCATTTTATTTAGTTGTTGTATTTTTTGTTCTGCATTAAGATGTCTTCGTACAACACAGGAAAGTACAGGGGCTTTTAGTTCAATTTCGTGAAGTTGTACACGGTTTTAGTTTTTTTTAGTGGAACTGGAATTTTAAAAAATTGATCTGCAATTCATCTCTTTTTTGTGGAACTTTTACGTGTTGCAACTTGGAAACACTCGATAAAAGTCTCCAACTTTACCATTTGAACTTAATAAAACCCCTGTAAAAACGAAACCACCCGATCTGTGGATGTGTGGCAGAGAAATTAAATAACTATCAAAACAATTCCAATGCTGCATACATGCATAATAAACAATAACTGTTCTTTGTGCATATCTTCTGGCATGAATTATACATTTTGCGGTTCGATTTCAATATTTTACGTGTTTCTTCTGCTACCTGTCATTGCCGAAACGAATGCGAATGCGCTATCGATGTGCAAACCTGTTATGGTTATTCTTTCATTCCATTTCATACCAATTTCATCTCAGCTTTCAACCATCACACCACCACGGCCCATGCACGGCAAATCAATATATCTGCCCAAAACACTCCACTCCACTTTACACTCCAAAACAGCAACAATAACAACGAAAATTGTAATCGAAGCGACGAACTGGTCTTGCCTGTTCTTAGGTCACAACACACCGGCACATGTTCCACCAGAATGTGCACCAGGACGAATTATGACGGTGGTCGTGTTTCGCGACTTTGTTGCACTCGATCTAATTGACCGACCGACCGGGGGTGGGGCAAAAGAGGCCCACGAATGTTGGGTACGATGAGCGAACCATTTTAATTGCCAGCTGCTTTTATTGGTTTTTAAGTAATTTATTCATTCACTTTACAAAAGCGTCATGTTATGTTATTGCATTCGTTGCCCCGCTCGCACTTCACACGCTTTCTGCTGTCATGGTGGAAAATGCATTGCAATGCACTTCGCACTAACGCTCTCTGCGCCACACACCGTAATTGGGTGTATTAAATTAAACTGGTGTGAAACGATTAATGCCACCAGAGCGGTCGAGATGTTTGTTTGTATGCAGCACGTTTGTTGATGGGTGTGTGTGTGTATGTGTAGAACGGTGATCATGTTTCGCGTGCGTTGTGTGATCCGGTTTTGTGGTGGTTTTTCTTTTTTTTGCCCCCTTCATCCATATGCTTTTAGCGGTTAAACGAACTAATGCGGTGCGGAGTGGTTAGTCGATTGTTATCCATTGATTCGCTATCTCACGTGTTCATGGAAAAAAGGCTTCTATTTGTTATATGTACCATAATAATAATTACCACGAGCACTGCTGTGTGATGCACAATCATGGTTTCATAATCTGCTTTATGCGCGTTGAAAGCAGTCTAATCGTAAACAAAACAATCAAAACAGCAAAAATGTATTTAATTACATTTTGCATGATAAGGTTGCTTGAAAACAAAAAGGAACACTACAAAACAAAACAGCTCTAATTGACTGATAAACATAATGCTGATTTTGCTTAACGAACCCTGCATTTTAATATAACTCCAAGCTGTTTTAAACGTTTAACAAAAAACACACTAAACACGTACCAATTTAGTGTAACTTTCATAAGTTTAATTATGAGGTATATTGTAAAGATGAGAATAACAACTCTTTTTAGTGAATCAACTCAGAGTGAATGAGTTGTTATTAGGAGTCAGCTCGTTTAATGACTCATTTCGGAGTCATAAAAAACCCGGCATAAGCGTATAAGTTAAGGTTCGGTCGTTTTACTCACTCATGAGTGTAAGCCGTGGTGAGTCGAGTCGCAAAAAGAGTAAATATGTGAGTTGAAACGAATATATAAGAATGAGTATAAATATAATAAATTTCCTAAGGCTATAGCCTTAGTTTTTTTTGAGAAATTTTGCAAAATTTTATAAATTGATTTATTTTGATGCGAATTGGTTGAAATACGTTTCTTTTCACTCAAATAATGCTTTAAATAGAAGAAAGCATAAAAAATAAAAAAAAATCTGAAAACTTGATAATTTCCTTAGTTTTTTTTGAGAAATTTTGAAAAATTTTATAAATTGATTTATTTTAATGCCAATTGGTTGAAATACGTTTCTTTTCACTCAAATACTACTTTAAATACAAAAAAGAAGAAAAAATAATAAAAAATAATTAAAAAAATGCAATATATTTGCCAATCTCTTAACATGCTTACACTCATGAGTGAGTAAGTGAAAAAAGAATCGCTAAAACTGCTCGTGGTGAGTGAACGAAACTCTTTCAATACAACGTTTCAACTCACTATCTCACTCTTACTCACTTTGCACATCTCTAGTATATTGCTCGAACCTACTCGACAACATTATAGTTGTGGGAAAGTGCATTCCTTCATTGGATTCATATCCAATCCAACAAGTTATCTTCATTCGCTGTACGTTGTCAATCTGCATCGCAAGATGGTGCTCACTATGTTTTTTTTTGCTCCATCTTCAGTGACCAGAGACAATTTTGAACGAAACAAAGCGAATAGTTGAATAACCCGCTGCAGTCAATTTATCATCATTCCCAGCTGACGGCGCCACCTCCGTACGCCGATGACTCAATTTGCCTTCTTTGTACCTGCCCGTTCGCATCCTCAGCGATATACCGCTTCCCCTCAGTGCGAACCTCTTTTTGTGTCGTAGCACTCAACTTGCGGAATGCATTGTGCATCAATTGCGGTAAATACCGGCAGCCCAGCTAATCATCGGCGTTCACACAATTCCAGAAGCACTTTTGCCGCTGGGAGAAAGGGAGGCGCGCGCGCGCTCCATTTGAGCTGCCACTCTAAAAGCTCAACGCCATTTTGCGGTCACCCATCGCGCTGTGCGAAAGGGAGGTTAACGCCGTGATTGAACGTCCGGGGCATGTGTTGGATCTGATGATCGCGGGGATGGATGGAGAATCATTTAATTGGCGAGAAGCATTACGAAATAATACACCAAACACACAGACACACACGTGTGCACTTATGAACACATGCATTGATGAAACAGGGTAGGAGGGTGGTATGGAGGAGGGCATGATCGGAAGTGTCTAAGCATCATTAGCATACCATGCATGCAATTACAGTGCAATTGCACCGGGCATCGAGATCGGGGATCGGTGGAAGCCAACAAAAGGGATGAGTGGGGTGAGTGGGCAGCTTTTACAAAGCGTCAGGGCGTCAATTATCTATGCACTTGCAGCAATTTGCATCGGAGCGGGAAATGAACAGGCAGCAAAAAAAAATGAAACAACAAAAACATTCAGATAGTTCCACTCCACGTCCGTCCGTCTTTTTTGTTCCTGTCCCACCACCAGCAAAACCTGTCGATTGTCGAAGCGATAACAATCACATGGGCAATTAATTATCTTAATGCATCAATTTCCAAGCCGTTTCCCACCATTGCGAAGTCAAGCGGATGGACGAAGACAAAACAAAAATCGTTTACTATACATTCCTCGTCGACGGGCTGGCCGCACCTGACCGTTTCCCCGCTTCTCGGCTCGGCTAAATGCACTAAGGCGCAACTTGTAACAATTTGCAATTCCCACTACACTAAAGCCAAAGTGCGCTCTTCATCACACTTGCACACGACGTGGCATTCGTCTCCGGTATGAGGGACCTGCAAGCTAATCGATTCCGTTAGCGAGAATGCTGAAATGGAGGCATTAGTCCAATCTCGATGAAGTCACAACCAGATACGATCAGGTGACAGATGTTTTCTTCTTCTCACACACATACGCGCAAAAGCCGGGGGGAAAAAGGGGGGGGGTTGTAAAGGTGATTAGGGGTTTGCTCATTGTAGAAGATAATTGTCTATTGTGTGAATTGATGTCGTGACCCACTCAGCTGGAAGGAATTCAGAACCTATCCCCAAGATCAGGTTATTCAATCTCAACAAGCTGAATTTCCCCCCGTAATGGCTCATTTGGTAAACGATCCCTGCATTAGAGATTGGTATCGTAATTCCATTTAATAAAAAAGTGTTTTCAAAACCACTGAGTAGACACAGCAGTGCGTACTGTTTGTTAGAAATTGCATCATCATACTGAATACTTTAGGTCCATGCAAGAGGTGCGTGTTGCAAAAAAAAACAGCTTCTTCCACTTGTACAAAATGTAAACACCCGATGAGTGGTACCGCGTACCAAAATGATGGCCAAAATTTGTGGGCGACATACACGGATTGACACAAGTGTTGCACCGAAAGGTACACACACCTTTGTTTGTCACGCAGTACAAATAGAGCGTACCTTTGGGCTGTAAAACGGACAAGGGCAAAACCAACCCGATCACCATGTGCGGCAGACACTTTAGCGACGGATTGTTTTCAGCTTTATTTTGCTTCTCTGGCGAACCAGACAAAGACAACACGTAATAACACACATTTTCAAACCGTAGCAACAGCGTAGTAATGGAAGGTGTTTATTAATAAAATATGTGTAGATTATTTACTGTCAACTTCAATGTTTTCAATGCAATGTCTAACTTGTATCACTACACGGGTTTCCAGTGCGAGTGGCGAGATTGGAGCCATTTTGCGACGTTTTTCAAGTTGAACTCGAATCTGTTCAAGTAGATCTGGAATTCTTCCCAAAGTTTGAAACTTTTGCTTAGACATTCATCGCGTCCAGTTCTGTTCTATATTCTACAATGCTATAATAATTTATATTTTCAACAAAACTATATGATATTCTCACTTTAATGTAGAAATTAAATTGCTTCCTTTCAGCGCGGATTGATTAAATTATGATATTCAAGGAATAAATATTTAAAAAAAGCCACCAACAAACCAAAAACCTCCGAATCCATGTCCGGAAATCGACAATGATTAATGTTGATAGCGTTGCCTACCACTGTTTAATCCATTGTTTGCTGGTCCATTACCGAACTCGCTTACTTACCCCCAAGGGGGCGGGCAATTTAAAGGCAGCGTTAATCACCGTATTGATTATCCCACTTCTGGAGAAGCTTCTTGTTCAACCCTTTTACCGGAGAATTATGATGTATCATCATGATCGTGCTTTATTAGAAATCATGTTTTTACTTCCTTTCATCGCGTACATGTTTCATGTACTGAACAATCTGCTTGCTATTCGTAACAAAATCGATCCAATAAAAAAGGCATTATTATCTAACTAAAAAGTACACAATCAATTTTGAAAAACTGTACATCTTGAATGAAGATGGGCTTTAAAAAATTTGAATTCCCCAATATCTTGATGTACTTTAAAGCCTCGACAACCACCCCTTGACATCAAACCATCATAACTTCTCCAGAGCTCTTCCAAAAAAAATAATTTTGAAATTGTTTTTTGCACCCATTCCTAACACCCGTAACGCCCATGCAGCAAAAGCAAGCTAATACATTGGAGCGTTCCGACACGCAAATAACGCTTTTAACGTCAAAACTGACAACCCCCATTTTCGGTGTCACACAAACTCTCCCCCTTCCCAAATTGTGCACGCGATTCATGTACGAAATGCACAACGGAAGTGCATCAACCTGCACGTGCCCACTCGCCATCGCATATCGGTAGTCTCGTTTACACACTCGCCTGCACAAACACAAAAGCCCATCCACCCCCTCGGGAAGGGATGGATGGCTGTGTGTAGCGGGCCGAATGTCGATGGGTGCCACCGAAGCTGCGGTGATTAAACACATATTTCTTCCCCACCATTAACGACGGCGGATTATACGACGGACATCAATTAGCATGCAATTTGCATAGATTACACCGTGGTCAGTCAAACTGTGTGTACCGATATCTACCGTTTCCTTGTTCCCCACGCAGCACATTTCGCCTCCGCACACGCACACACACACACATTGGCAACGATCAAACCAAGCAAAAGACAAACAGACACAGCAACAACACTGGGCCGCCGGGTGAAGGAGGCATTAGGTTTAAATTATTTACTTCAACACTCCGGCACCAAGACCACGCGCGCTCGTCTTCACCGCTGGAAGCCAATTAGCGGGCGCGTTTTGTAATCGACTAATTGATAAACCGAGTGAAGAAAGGCTTCTCGCGTTTTGCGTTAGAAGTATTATCTTTGCTTTGATTTTTCTGTTCACCTACCCCGCTAGCGGTTAATCAATTAGCAAATGAGAACTATTTTTTCACGCTTCGCTGATTTGTGTTGTCCGATCCGAAACCTGATTCCAGAGCGAGTTCTGGGAGGCATTAGCGTACGTTGAAATATTTGATGCCTAATAGAACCATTTGGAAGTGACAACAAGAAAACAACCAAACCTTGTATGAAGCAACGATGTACGATTGTAAATATGTTTTTGCCTTACCTGGAAAAAGAGTAAAAAAGAGAAAAAATCAGTAAACATGTCTGCAGAAAACAATAATCTTTAAATTCATAAAAAAAGAATTATAATACTTTATTGATTGGCATTTGGATTTTTTCACATTAAAATGATTTGCATCAAGATCAGTCCTTGTTGCATTCTTAGCCATTGCTGTACAACCAGTTCAAAAGTCCATTGGATTTAATCTTTTCCAAAATACACACAATGGTTCACTAACGAACATGATTGGCATGAAGTTTTTAATGGCTATGGTAATTTCTTTTCTTGTAAAAAAAAATTTTTTTCTGGTAAAATTGTTTTAATACTTGATCTCAACAAATTCCCACATTTTAAATAATTATTACAAAATCTTTAATTTTTTTTTTGAAATTTGAAATATATAATATTTGAAATACAGTAGAACGTCGATTATCCGGGGGCGGATTAATCGTGCGCCGAAAATTGACAGCTGTTCAACCGTGGTGAACATTTGTGCTTATGTCAGGTTGGTTAAAATTATTAAAATCGTCACCAAACGATGTACTTGAAATTATTTTATTTTACGTTCTAAATCTTAATTCTTATTTGATAATAATTTGCTTAATCCATAATCATTTTTAGCATCAAAAGGACCACCATAGTATAGTATATAGTATATAGACGCTTTATAAGTTTTGTCTAGATATATAAATGAACATTGATAGTTAAGGAACTATTATCCGTGGAAATCGATTATCCGGTATCTGTCCGGTCCCCAGTATCCCGGATGATCGACGTTCTACTGTATAGCTCGAGTTTTGTTAGTATTAAATATAGTTCGAGCTACATTCACATTTCTCACAACTAACTGTATGTCTGATATGGCTCAAGATCACACAACGATCAGAAGACGATAAGTCGACGAAGCATTATAAAACCCCTTCTGCCGAACATATGGTAAACACGATAAAAAGGGTCCAATTATTTCATCTTAATTGCCCACATACGTATCGACGAAAGTGCTTATTGGGTCCCGAGTCCAGAAGGTGGTTAAAAAATGGCGTTTTTGCAACAACAAAAAAACAGACAGCTTCACAATTCAATAAAAACAACATCATCGAAAGCGTATTAATTGAAAAACGTAAATTATCCATTGCGCTTTTACACTTCCCGAATCGATGAAACCGCGTTTCCGTGATCGGCTGAAAACAGTAAAAGCTCCCAGCGGGCGAAAACAAAACACAGGTTGCACATTTCGGCAATCAATTTCATTTCCTTAATGAGATAATGAACGAAGAAGCCGAACAACGACCAGCAGTTTTGTTGGTGGGGTGAAACTCGAATTGGGGCAATCCTTTTTTTTGGTGGTGTAAATCATTTGTAGGGGGTAGAAATGAGCCTCCCGCCGAAAGCAGCAAAAAAAGAACTGAAACAAGCAGATAACATTTCCTGCTCAATAAAAACAAAACAACACACAAGCTTTCGAAATGGGGTGGAAAAATAAGAGAACATATTGCTCTTCATTCGCCAAACCATTTCGGGGAACACTTCGTACGAATCGTGTGGTATGGTGGTTTCCGAATGATCGAATTAATTTATCAATAAAACGCTTGTTATGCCATACAGTGCAATGCGGGAGACCGTGAGCGTGGAAAGTGCAGCCGGCAAGCGAAATAAGGGAGAAGACGGACGGACAATTCGTCTGATTGTAATCATCGCTCAAAACTTTTGTTGTTGTTGTTGTGTATCAAAAATATAAGCGAATGAGAAACATCCCGAAAAACCCAGGATCGGATAGGAGCACTGAAGCACGTTACAGGGGGTAAAGATGAGAACGATGCCGGGGGGATAATAAGCATTAATGAGTGTTTGTGGTTCGTTCATCAACGTCAGTTGGCATGTGTTTGTGTGTATGCGCTTACGAATGTGATCCCCGATGACGATGATCTGTGATCGGTTTCGGGTCGCGGAAGCTTAACTGGCCCTTCTCAGAAGGGCAACATCAAGCACCGATCGATTCAAATATTCATAAATATAAATTGAAATGAAATCGAGTGGAATGAGAAATAATCTGTATAAGTTTTTTTTTCCACCGTATTATGCTATCTACACTTTTAAATGCTTTCTCTTTGTCCTTTTACAACTATGGCAGGGTGTTACAGGGTTTTCCAGTTTTAGCTGACAAAACTTGTACTAAAAACAATATTAATAAATTTATTCAAACAAACAGTATTTGAAAACACTTTATTGCATCTTTTCAAAATGGTTAACGATGGTTTAAATGTATTTTAAATGTTTTATTCACCAAAAAACAATTGTTTTTAAGGTGATATGATTTTTTACAATAAATATATAAAATTATATCAACCACAGCAATTATATTTGTATGCGCTGCCTCTGAATTATATCCCCCTTTTCCATGTAATTTCGACCAATTGCATCCCTTTTTTTTCTCCCCTTATCAGTGACACTTCATCGATGTCAATAATCATCCACGGCACAAGTTAAAAGTCAACGTCAGGCGCGGGAAAAACATGTAAAAAATTAAATCGATCGTACATGCACACAAACACACGAATAATATTAACAAAAAAAAATTGGACCAATATTAAACCGGTTCGAATTCGCATGAAAGCGTCCCTCCACATATAACTTTACAACGTCGTTGTTTTTTTTTGTTCTGTTTCGTGTGTGTGTGCTTCACATTGTCCTGTTTTATTTAATTTGTAACCATATATTTTCTCCTCTTTTATTCATCGATCCCATATAGGAAGAGCTGTACAATCCACCCGTCCCACCATGGTGCTTCTTCCACGCTGTGAAAACTCGCGTGAATGATTAAAAGTATTTTGTTCCATGGGGATGGTACAGAGCACCCCAGCCTCGTCCACCATCCTGGTCTGGTGCAAACAAAACCTTCCTTCCTGCCTTATTCTCTCTTCTTCACAACACTCTTCTGTGCTCCGTGCGTCATCAGCCGCGACCAAAAGCTTGTATTTAATATGGACTTGAATGGCACGCAATCGGCAATTCCAACGCCCAACTACGCTTGTGAATTACGAGTGGGACGGTGAACTGACGGACAGAAATGATGGGAAGGAGGGCTGGAAACAGTAACACGGAGTCCGCGGAAGAGCAGTCAGGAGCGATGAAAACAAAATTGAAAAACATAATAATTCATTTAATTTATCGCAGGCGAGAAACTCACCGCATGGTTTCGATTCCATCAACCAAACTCAACTCAACGTTGAACGTTGGTTAGGGGAGGGCTAGAAGGGGTGGATTTTGGGGGGAATGAAATTGTAGCAAAAAAAACGAATAAAAAAGAGAGCGTGATTTCCACCACTACCAAACTTTTAATACGCGAGACAATCCACCGGCAATGATGATGATGATGATGATGATGGTGACGGTTGCTGCTATTCCATGCCGCGCGAATCAAATGATCAAGAGCAAAAAAGGCAACAAACCAGTCACGTAAAAAAAGGCAAACCGCTCGAAATAAATTTGTTCGCGAGAGATGAACATTACGGAACCACTGATCCCCACCGACGGGGTTGGGGGTTTGATGGCACGACCGGCGCCCCCATGGAATGGGGGGAGGATGAGTAAAACCATTCGGCGTGTGTGTGTGTGTGTGCTTTTTTTCAGCTTTGTTCCACTCACTTAACTTGCTGGCTTGCCTCGATTGGGAGGAGGCTAACACCCCCCAACCCCCCTACATCCCTCCCTTTCACAGCTGTGCTTCACCAGCGCGAAAGAGTCCATTCGCGGCGATTTGTTCACCCTGTCGAATGGAGCGAATGGAAATGGGGGGTTGAACCGAAAAAAAGCATATACACACACACCCTGGGTGCGGGATGGGGATGAAGAGAGAAGAAAGAGTCATGGGGGCCACAACCTACTACTACGACGACGACAACCGGCGAACGCCGCTCATCGGCGTAACCCATCCGTTAAGCAAATGTATGGAGGCGTAAAATTGAAACATAAATGAGACCATTTCTTTTCTTTTCATTTCTTTTTTTTGTGTGTTACTTTAGTTTTGCACTTTCTCACTCGTTTTTTTTGATTGTGTGATTTTTTTTGTGTAATGCCCTGTTCCGTTCGTCCGTATGCTTCCTTATTTGCCTTTTAATTCTCATTACAATTTTACCATTTTGTTTCTTCTGGTGTAAGCTAAATGTTGGGATTTCTGATTCACCACCATGCAGCTACTTTCGCTGAGTGGGGGAGAAAAATGGACAGCCCGCTAGTAAAAGGGGGTGCTTATTTACAAAACGCTCAAAGACAATGGAAGTAAAATGGAAGTTTCGTTCATTTGCATGGATGAGTAATAGATAGAGAAAGCAAAAAAAACTGAGAAAAATCTTCCATCACTTAAATCTGATTAATTCATTTCTATCATCACAGTTGGGAAATTTCGAATTGTGGTAAAATTTAGATAATTCTGACAAGTGACATAAAAATGAAGCACAACTATTCTTGTATTACAAATATTTTCACACATATAAAATAATTAATTTTCCTTTTCTGTTTCTGCATCTTATTCGATGTGCAATAGTGATCACCGAAGAAGAGGATGGGTTTGCACATCTGCACAATTATTGTTCATCCGTAGCCATTTCCTATTCACGTATTGTTTTCACCGTTTCAAAGCGCATTGATACCCATTCATTAGAAGCAATAAAAATAAACCATCTATTCGTACTCCGTGTTTCCTGATCGAACACTGACACTAAATACGAGCATAAACTGCACGATGTCCCCCCCCCCCCCCCCCTCCCAAGCCATTCCCAGCGGTACAGAGGAAGGACAACATTGAACAGCAAAAATATTTCTTACGGCAATCATACGACTTTTTTCCTCCCTTTTCAACCCGTTTATGACCGTTCGGGGACAGACGTGAAGGTGGCCATTCCATAGCTGAACGTGCCTCGTGAAGTCGATCATAAATCCATTAAAAGCGACCCAAGCATCAGGGACTTAGCCAAGCCGTTGCTTTCCCAAACTCGATTACGTGTTTCGTTTTTAGTTTTTTTTGCCAATATCTTTTTCTTTTTTTTGCACAGCAACAAAACCTTGAGGAAATAAAACCTCACGTGGAACGATAATTTCTGATCGAAGAAGTTATTTTCAATACGCCCAAGCGAGCAAAACCCTTTTTTGCTGGTGGGCGATTGGGAAGTGGAACCAACCAACAAAAAAAAAACACACAAATGACCGACCGTCTGCTAACACTTCTCAGCAAGAAAGAAAAAAATGAACCAAAGCCTTCCAACGGTATGATAGAGGAGAATATACGATGTTCTCCCCGTTTTGCTTCAATTTTCTTCACTCCTCAATTTAGTGCGAACAAAACCAAAAAACAAAAAAAAAACTATCAGAATCACCAACGCTTAAGTCACACAGGACAGCGGCAAAACAGAGGGAAAATAAAATAACACTACACGAATAATAACGATAATAACTGTAATCAACAACACGCTCGCCTTGCTCGCTCGACCTACGCGCGGACCCGCTACGGGTGCGTTTTTGTAAGGAACAACGTCCGAGCAACAAGAAAACAAAGGCGCTAAAGTTAAGAGCAAAAGGAAACGTGAAAACTAACGGAAGGTACACCACCACCCGTCGGTCGGTCGGCGAACAGGAACAAAAGTAAAAACCACAGATCATCATACGATGAAGGCGCTGGGGCTTCAAGAGCGAACGCCAAGCAAGAAGCGAGGGAACGAAAAAAAAAAGGAAAAAATAACAAAAAAAAACCCTACGGTCATTTGGTTCACTTTTTATATGTTTTTATTTCATGTTTTCTGCTTGTAATTTTTTATACCATTTTCTTACTGAAGTGTGGGATGTATATGCTGCATAGCAAAAGGAAAAGTGCCAAACTTAGGAAAATAATTTTGTTGCTTTAGGAAAGGTATTAAACCTTTTAAAAATATCAAAAAATAAATCTTCTTTATCGTCTGTTTTTAAGATTTAATTTGATTTAATTTACTTTACATTTATATATTTTACATATCATAAACAAAAGAGTTGATAACAGAACTTGATTTAAAAAAACAAACAAGCACCAATAAGCATAAGCACACTTATCCGCCCTGTCTGGAGTGCAAAATGAAAGTAAAATCCGTAGAACAGATTAACCAAATGTACAAAGGAAGAAACAGCGAAAGCAACAGAACCTTCGCAAACTGGAAAGGCATCAACCACAAACCACAAAACCAATACACCAAAAAGCGAGCATTTTTAGCGACGTTAGTTTGCAACTGTTTAGAGGGATCCCGCACAAAACGACAAGCGCTGCAACCGGACCGAATGTTACGACCGAGAAAAACCGGCAAGCTGGAAATTGGAAGATTATATGAGAAAAGCAAACCACCAACACACGAACCGAGGCATATGGATTCAACTATGTGGCTCGTTTTTTTTTCTCTCTCTCTCGTACCGTCCACGACTGTTCATCTGTATGCGTTCCAAATGGCCATGTGTGTGTGTGTGTGTGTGCAGAAGTAAATTATAAAATTTTGCACTCCACGTGGAGCCGCGAGTCCACCGGTCGCCGACGATGTGTGTCTTCTGGTTTGCATCGGTTGCAAAACAGGCGAGAAGATAAGGTGGGACCAGACAAAAAGGAATGCTCACACAACATACTCCTCCAAGCCTCCCTCCAACTCTTCTTGCAACTTTGTCACCCGTTTTTTTACGAGCTAGAATGAAACACACTTTGATTGCCGCGAGTACACGCTTTGGAAGAGAGATGGAAGATACTGGCAATTTCCAAAAGGGGCCCTGCTTCAAACAGTTTCACATACTCTTGTCCGAGCGGCCGGTGTCTCGATGGACAATTTACCACCCAACTCACTCATTAAACTGAGAACCACCTTCCGGTGGTGACCTCCCACCTACCCCTCCTCGGGAATACCACACCCCAACAGCATAAAGAGACGCAATGGCTCGATCTTCTGCACCATCATCATCAACATCATCATCATCATCGTCGTCGTCGTTGTCGTCATCAACATCAGGTATCATTGTCGTTTCGTTTTGTGTTTCATTCTTCTTTCGTTTTCTGACTTCCTTGCGGTGGGCTTCGCCACTTGCAAAAGCATTGTGCACTAGAACAACGCCACTCGTTTATTTTTTGTTTTTTGTCTTTTGTGGAAAGGTAATTTTCTCTCGCACGATCTTGCCCGCACGATGGCAGTCACAGAACCGTCGACCGCCAACGGGTTTCGCGAGATTGGTGTGCCCTTGAACATCATCTTTCCTCCCTTCTTTCGCTTGCTGCGGACATAACTGTTGGGTTCGTTAAGGCACGATGGGATTTTCCCATCACTAAAATAGGACAAAATATAAAATGGTTCATAAAAAACTTAATATATCATAATAAATGTGACATTTTGTGAGAAAAAAAATCAATCCAATAATAGAATTAATTTTTGTATTAAATTTAATAAAAGAACTGAAGATATTTGTCCTATATTTTACACTACATTCACCCAGTGTGCTGGAAGCAGCATCAGAACATTGTAATATTTTTTTCTATCAAACCACATCATTCTTACTATCAAACCCAACATCAGAAGTAACCGATCATCATGTGGTCAAGGTATCATTATTATCAAAAATTGGCCAACATCCACAGGAACATAATCGCAGTTTCGTTTCAAAGGCCACATATTTTTGTTGTCTGATGAGATTTTCTCGCTTTTTTCCAGCGCATTATACTGATGTGGTTCATTGCATTTCATTGTGAAGGATATTTTTTGAGCCATATCATTGTCCTGCCCCATTCCAGAGCTGCTATAGAATCGGGAATACTTTCTCCAATCAGACGTGGATGTAGAAATTTTATGTGAACTTGAAAGGTTTTTATGTTTTTCATTTTCGCATTCTTGGACAACTGTTGAGTAACGTATAACATTGAACAATGTTTACCAAAAAAAACATTTACCAGATATGGAATTCTACATGCAAGCAGATCCAAAAATGGCATGCGAAAAAAATGAAACGTAAGTAATCAGCACCATCCATTCTCTAATTAAATCGGTTTAATCCTTACGAAAAAAAAGTGAGAAAAGAACATACGTACGTAAGTTTGTTTAAGCTGCTGTACGCGAAAAACATCGGAAAATTTTTTTTCTTCTTCTGCTTCAAATCTCGTTTCTTTACTTCACTTTACTCCTTGGAGCTTGGTTGAGTGAAGCTGCGCAAAGTTCATACAAAAGTCAAGTAGTAAAATGAGACACTCTCGGAGCAAATGGAAGAAAGGTTTCCCGAACACTTGGCGCTCGCTTTCGCCCTTTCACAAACAAACGGTCGGCCGCGGCTCGTCGTGATCGTGGGGTGCATCCTTTTCTTATGCTTTATATACCTCCTTGCCCCAAACCACGTCAACACGACTGCCCACATTTCACTTTCAATGTTTGAAAAAGGTAAATTCAACGAAATGGCGCTGGAGCGGTACAATGAACGATGAAAAGTGCCACACGAGAACCGGGTCAACAACAAAAACCCCACCCTGAACAGCACAAAGAAACCCTCACCCCGTCTCGAGAGAAAGCGAGACGTTTGGGCCAACGAACCATTGGAGGGTTGGTTCAGCTTGTGGGTGGTTGGATCGGGGGTGGGGAAGAAGAGGGTCGAAGAAGTGGAAAGCACTTGTAACCCGGTATCCAGGCTATTCAGTCAACGGACGGTCTGAGAGACCACTACAGCATGCTACCAGAACCACTTCAGTGTGCCCACACTGCAAGATGATGATGTTGTACCGGGCCACCGGTTTCTTTTACGCCAGTTTATTATGAAAGGTGCAAATTCCGTAAGTATCTTCTGGCAAGGTGTCCTTTTGTGTGTATTTTATTCATCACGCTGCAAACAATATCAGGCAACAAAAGGCATAACATTCGTTCGAAGATTGACAGAAAAATCCGCCAAAGAAAAAGAGGTTTTAAAAAGACAAGATAATATTTTTAACAAACGGAAGAAACAACAAAAATAAAATTAAATAATATCAATTTAAATTTAAATTTCCTTTCTTATCGCCGAAAACGATTTTTCAAAGTGTACTAAATAAAACCTGAAAAAATATCAAATTCTTTTCTGATGTACTTATGTAAAACATAAATCATTATTTGTCGAATAAAAAGGTAAAACAGTTCTAAGGTTAATATACTTCATAAGATCAAATAAAAAAAGATAAAATATATTATAATCATAGATAACCATAGAGTTATAGAATGTTGGATCATATCATGGAGACGCCTGGTTATTCTAACATCCCCATGACAGGATAATTGAAAAATCCATCAAAAACGCTCATCAACATGCCCACAAGTAGGTGTACAATAATCATCATCCCCGTCGGCATCAGAACTGAATTGGCTTCATTTCTTATTCGCACAAGCGACACACACACCATCAATTACGAACCGTTGCATTCGCTGTCTGGCGAGCGACTGAAAACGAATGTCGAATGTAAAACACCAAACGAATCTGGCTCACGGATCAACAAAGCGTGCCGCTCAGCAAAACAAATAATACGCAAAAACGACGGTGCCGGGCAAACGTAATTGCCACCAATCGTGTGTCACCAATCGTCAGCACCGTCTTCCATCTTTGAAAACCGCACATCCGAAGCACGGCGTTTGTGCGCATGTCGTCGGTTTGCACAACCAACGAGTCGAACGGAGAGTGTAGAGGGTTACTGAGGAGGAGAAGGGAGTGTTTGCTTTTCCTACCCATGCCCCGTCAACCACGGGACGGGGATTGACGCGGATTCCATGGATGATCAACCGGAAGTCACCATATCGATGGCCGCAACGACTCCGGTCGGCGAACGGTCTTTTCCTCTCCATGGCCGTTCTGTTTCACGATTCACTCCTTTCGGTAATCTGTTTTGCCCACTTCTCCGATGTACATGTGTGTGTGTGTGTGTGCCATCATGTATCTATATACATGCATCAACACACTTGCTGCCCAACGAAAAAAACCCAGCTACACTCGTGGGAAAGTTCTAGTCCGATTAAATAGCTGAAAAAATAAGACCACTTTGCGGAGGAAGGCCCAATACAAGTACCGACGGTGGTTTCTGTTTTTTTTTTTGCTTGGGTATCAAGAAGCAATCAGTGTTCTACAAGCAAAACCTCCTTTTATCACACCACCTGCCAACGTTCAGCCTCTTCAATATGTGTTATGTGTGCTGTTATTCAGCGGACAACAACAGACAGCAACACAAACAACAGCCCGTGCACATGTTTTCCCATCTCTATCAATTTACATGGCGCTTTCAATTGTCTTCCTCTTCTGCCACGGTATCGGCAATTGCCTAAGTGAATCTGAGTAGCTAAATAACACACAGAAACAGAAACGACAGTTATACCAACAACAGAAAAATGAAGGGAGGGAGAAAGAGAGAGAGAGCGAGAGAAAAAAACCCATCTGGGAAACCAGATGAACCGCGAACGCACCCCAAAAAACACAAAATTGAACTCAATTACTTTACGTTTGAGCACAAGTTCCACACGAGAGTGTCGCGTGAAACACATATAGCACCCACGTAAACATTCGTGCCACCTCAAACCACAACGTCGTCACCGTACATCAAGCAAAACGCCGCCATTACTTGTAGAAGGGACGATTTATGTACTGAAACAAACGCACACACGCCCACACACGCCATCAAACATACATTATTTACAAGTGCATTGGCTCAGGATTCTCCTGCGAAGGAAATGCATTCCCCGTTTTCTTCTTTCGGCGTTCGGGTCACGGTATGAAGGAAATAAACCCAATTTACCTTCACGCGTGTTAGTGAGCTACCAGGCGTCTCCATCGCTAGCGTGTTCGCAGAAAAAGCGGAGAAAACGATTCCCCACCCGTAGCATTGCGGCATGCGCGTTAAGACATGTATTTTGCGCTTGTTTCCTGCGTTTCCGATGAGAAGAGCACGTGAATTTTTGGAAAATGCTCGTGAGAGAGTGAGACGCTAAGATTAGTTTCCATTCCTTTCCCGGACGTGTGACTCGAAGTGATTCGAGTCGATTTACCACTCAATTTCGCTTTTGGGAAACCGCACCACCACGCCGCACCAGGTACGCACCACGTACGTATCTTGATCGTAAATGGTCTCACTCACTCGCGTACGGCGAACTGTCCTTTGCTCGCATTCCTTGTCTAACCGATTAGTGACACTTAAGCATAACGACGACGATGGTCGGTCGGTTGGGGAACGAGGTACACAAAACAAGCAATACCATTTACAAATAGGTCTGTATTGTATTATAACGACTCTTGCTTTCGTTGCAGTATGCTACGAACAAAGAGAAAAATTGACCATGGAATCATAAGTGAATAAGCGACATAATGCCCAAGGAATAAAAATGAAACGTTGGCTAAACCGGAAGGAGAATCGCACTTCAGAACATTATCAAATAAACGTATTAACCACCCGTGGCACCACCACAACATCATTCTAAAGCTCTAAAGGGCCCACAGCAATCGCATTATAGAGAACGGGGAGGTAGAGGAGGCGATGATTTACGTGGCAAAGTGAGCATAAACATATCAAGTGCGATGTAAACACTTTGCCAGCGAGGTGTAATGTTATATACGAGATTTTCGAAACCGGAAGCTCACAAAAGAGAGATGGTTAAACAACGATGTTCTCTGATTATTTTACAAGTATGGTGCACGAGTTTTATTTGCTTCTGTTACACCCATCCTCACCAAGCTCTCTGTAGGGATAACAAAAATATAATTGCATAGCTGCGCGGTACGAAATCAAATTACAGAGGAACGTCGTCTATCCGAGTACCTTTTAAAAGAGTGTCGGATCATCCGCCCTGCTCAGAAATCCTCTGCTCTCCGCCTGGAATGTTTATGGGTCTTGTTGAGAAGAAAACTGATTCTGTTTAAAGCTTTTCCGACTGACAGCGATAAAAGAAAAAGATATGATTTACTCCATAGGCATTGGGAGACACCTTTTCTAGTTGGAAATTGAAAAGTTCATTGTATAGCGAATTTAACTTTAGTTTAACAATTAAATAAAAATCAACCTGATTATGAATTTTCCGAGTTAAAAATAAATATAATCTAATAATATTCATCGATTTTTCCAAGCTAAAGTTTCTCAGTCGAAAGACACAAAATATCTGTTGCCCATATGTCTGACAAAGTTCGCCAATTTCGATTACCAAACAAGTCAACCAATTAATTATCCTCAATCACCACCTGATCGCTGAACTTTTCTCTCATCCGTGCGAGAAAAACCTAAATCCAACAGTAAATGGCACCTAAAAGACACACTTAATAAAAGTTACCAGTGCCCTGAGGGATGAGAGCGAGAGAACGAACTACCCCGAAAAAAAGCGAACGCTCGGCTCATTATCTACATTTCACCCCTTCCCTTCCCTCCCACCCCTTCAACGCCCCCTGCTGTAGCTCATCATCTCATTCCACTATATGCTATGCTAACAAATTCATCTTCTCAATCACCGCTCACTAAATTACCGGGGCGACACACGATGCCGGGAGGAAAATATTTCTCCACTCCACTTAAAATGAACATACCAGTTACCCCACTTGCTACTAGGAACGGGGTGTAAGGAAAGCGGGGTGCGGTGTGCGGGACAAACTCACCACGCCGACCAACGTATGGCACACCGCCGTATTATGTTACTCAATTTTCTCTCATCTGCTCAACACTCACCCTCCTCCCATTCATCTCACCCACGGTGTCCCTCCGGTGTTCGGAGGAGTAAAAAAAAAACAACGCTCCATTAACCACTTGTTAGACACACTTCTGTCGAAATGGCACTCCGTTCACCCGTCTCTCTCTCTCTCTCTCTCTCTCTCTCTCTCTCTTTCTTTCTCTCGCTCCGTCCGCCTCTGACCACAGACTACCTGAACACCTGTCGGCGGCCATCTTGGTTTATTTTTCCCCATCTAATTCGCCGTCCCATCATGGAGCGCGCAACCGAGCATTCGCACAACCGTATTTGCAGTAAGTGAAAATTAGTGATCAAATAGAGAAGAAGGCTTCTCACTTTAAATGTTTTGATTGCCGGGTATACTTCGTTTTTCCCCCACATCTGCTTGTTTCGACACATCTTGTATCCTTTGCATGTAGCAGGGCGCTGAGCAATCAAGCTTTATATTCATATTACCGTAAGCTTAAGAGCGTCCGCTGTTGATTGTATAAGAGAGCTGAGCTTACTGGAAGGCAAAAACACACACAATTTCCCCTCCGAAAGGAAAATACTACTGGAGCATTTTCTCACCAACACCAACACCAGGAAGCTCATTTCTTCATCTTAAACCACCCGAATGTGGCAGACTTGCGCAGCGCAAGGGTTTTCCACACCGAACCAAGTACCTAAAGCGAAACATTCGAGAGAAGAATGGTTGAGATTTCGCTCACCCGCACTCGGATATCTTTTCTTTCAAACGGAACACAATTTGGAGGAAATCTTTCTTACCAGTGAGCAAGTGTATTGCATCAACAGCTGACGTACTTTTCTTCCTCATTCTTTGGCACTTGTTGGCGAAAAGTTTGCAGAACAATAATGATTGCCGCCAGCATTATGATGAGCCGTATTTTGACGAAAAAATTAGAACCGGAAAAATACGACAACCGCAGAAAGGAAACCAAAAAGAAGGACGAACGTGCTAAAGAATTAAACACCGAAAAACAGATAAAAAAGGCAAACAAATCTGTTTTAAACAAGTGATCAATCAAGTTGTAGAATTAATGAACTGAATGTTTATTATTTTATTATATTTCATACCACAAAAGTGCCACTATAATAAAGCTTTTTTAATATGTACGCGAACGTAAAGACATTTATTGATTTATCCGAACATTTAGCGAAAAGCCCGTACGGCAACACGGAAAGACAATTCCTCACGGTCAACAACTTTTCCTTTCGTTCGATCGCACCAGACGCAAATATTCTTTCGCTGTCGGTGGTCAGGACGCTATTGCTGCTGCTGTTAGTTGCATCGTTTGCTTTCCCTTCTTTGCTTTTCCCTTACGGGCCCCTTTTACACTTACGTCTGGCCAAACAAGGTCGCCTTCTTAAAGTGCGCATGCTTACAAATACGAAGTTTCTGCAGCACGGGACTAAACACATCGAGTTCAAATTGAAGAAATGAATGAAGCTGGCACAATTTCAACCTTGACCAGCATCAATAGGTGGTTGTGGCACAACGCATTAAAGCTCGCATTAGCTTTAAATGACGCCCTAAGCTGGCTAGTAAACTACCCTTTAAAGGCTTTTAAGAATTGTTTTATAGGGGAATTTTTATTTAATTTGTAAAATCTTTATTTAACATTAAACACATGGTTGGAAGTATTATTTGAGAATAAGAACCAATTTCTCAAAAAAAACGTTTTATTATTATTTATTAATTTGTATCTTAACCAGATATGTTTATCACAACTCTCTCCAGCGAATGAATTTCTTTCAATGAATAAACAGTAAACACACACAAAGTGAACCACTTCATGTCGATGAAAAGCAGTCTTCATTGGAGCACTTTTCACAGTCATTTCAGCTGACCAAACATCAAACAGTGACCATTTCAATGCTCATAAAACAGTCATCATTGGCCGCAAGTTAAACTACGCACTCTGTGCGCCAATTTCTTGGAAATGAATCAAAAATTCAATTTATTTCAATTCACTATTCTACGGACATGAAAATGGAAGCGGTAATACGGTGTCCGAAAGGAAAAGACGCACGAACACAAACTCCCATTCCATATACTCAATTACAACACGATCGGACGAATCATCATCAATTACGATTAACCCAAACCACAGCAGGGTGTGTCCAGTGCCCGACGATGGCGCCCCCAGTCTCTTCCACAATCTGTTTCTCTCCCTTGCCCTTGCCGCATCCCTCACATCACGGAACATTTCACGGCACAAATGAACGAGGGTGTGAAAAATGAAAATGCATATGGTTTTTGTTGGGAGCAAAAATAAACCGCGCCGTAACGAAAATAACTACAAACAGCAAACAGTAGCCCCCAAACCTGTCATACGTTATAAATGGAGTTTTCCACAACCATTTTCACCGCTCGTTGCGATCGGGTCGTTCAAGTGCGAAACGAAACGGAAAGAAGATGTTTTATTTTCTATTTTTCAATTGAACGTTTGTGCTAAGTAATAGTTCGTTTTTTTTGTGCACAGTGAGGAACTTACAAAATGCAAGACAAATACAGTGCGTACCAAAGTTGTGAAACATAGAAATTTATAAAAAAAATGTGTAAAAATTATAATTCATACTTCCAATGATTAAAAAGTTAAGAAGGGTTAAAATAAACATAATAAAAAAAAGTATTTCTTCCTCACAACTTCTATCAAAACCTAAGTTACACTGGATTCCAATCTAGGGATGACTATTGCAATACTCCAGCTGGTAGCAATTACTATAGAACGTCAACACCTCTTTCGATATTATCCACCGAAAAAAAAACATCCACCGATGAATGGTGAAAAATGCATCCATTAGTCATCAACTTCCGGAGCAACGGTAGCGGTACAGGGAGGTTAAACCCACTCTCACCCACCGACAAAGGTTGTGTCCGTAGTGATTGAAGATTTGTTTACGTACAACTCCCGTAAAATTTCCCGACCGGATGCTATTGCTTTTAGTAGAAGCTCGTATATCACGCGGAACAGCAATGGTTGCTTCCGTTTTGCTGTGGAAAACAGCATCTCGCGAGTACTCGGTGTTGTTAGAGATGTAATTTGCATTACTTTGCAGTATCATTTTATAAGAAAGAAGTCGACAAACACAAAAACATTTAAACTTTGCTAAATTACACATCCCCGCAACAAACCCTGCCCACTAAACGTTGAGATGGAAATCCATTTTCCTTCACGTAGAAGCGCAATAATTTTGGAATGTGCTGCGCATCAAGCACATTTCAACACTTTTCAAACGTTGATTATTTTTCTTCCTTTCTCCCATTGGATCACGGGTGCTATTTCTGCATACAGCTTAAATGTTGTTCATTTTTTTATACCAAACCGCACGAAGAAAACACCAAACCTTCTGTCGAACCGGGACCGAACCAGAAAATTGAACGCCATACGAGGTGCCATCGTAAAACTGTCCGTATGTAGTGTGAGTGTGTGTTTTTTTCTCATCGATTTCGTAAAAATATATAAAACCCGTCTCTAAAACGTTATCCAGCCAACGAACCTTCCGTGTGTGTACGGTTGTTGCTGGTGCGACCGAAGATGATCGTGATTCAAAACCAAGCCACGCACAAACTGCGGCAAATTTCAAAGGAAAACCCAAACCTCGGGATGAGGTAAAAAATACAAAAAAATAAAAACTCCCATCACTCACTAACAAAACAAACCACCCCTCTTCCTTCTTCTCTTCATCCCCCATCTGCCTCCCCCTTCGTCGAATCAACAAACCGTCGTAATGCGATCCGGGAATCGAAACACGGTCATCCTCCCCTTCGCATCGGTTTTTTTTGTCTTGTTGAAGAAAAGCAAAGGGAAGCACACAGGGGTGGACACAGAAAGGAAACCTCTCACTCTCATCAAACCAAACCGATCTCGATCGAAACGTCATCAGCTCGTTGACGTTGATCATCATCTTCATGGGAGGAAGGACGTTGAGTGAGTGAGTGCGTGTGAATGAGGATGGATGGGAGAATAACCCAATCAGCACCCTTTCATTTCTCATCCGACATTTGCTGCGCCCTGACGTGTGTCATAGAGGTTCCTGCTTGGTTTATTTCCGTGTTGGGAAATGGTTTGATTTTTTCTTTACACCATTTAAACAGCGCATCAAACAGCCGACAAATTATTGAATGGAGCAGTAAAAGCTGACATCTTGCGCAGCATCATAGAACGCACTGGGTGAGACGTTTTAAAAGACCTTTCCATATGAGATTCTGTTTTATGATAGATTACATGATCATCGTCGCTACCGGTTCAGTGGAGAGAGGTTATTCTTTGCATAGGAAGCGTTTTAAGAAGTTTGAGTGATTATATTTATATTCGTGTGTCTACTATTTCCAATTATATCTAGAAGCTGGACCGTTTCTTTTGAGGTCTCCCAAGACTTCAGCTATATCAAAAGTCAGTTCTAATAATTTCAAGCTGGGATTATATAAAATTAAAAAAGTCTCAATGCTCAAACACGTTTATGAGAAATAGACTTCGTAGTACTCAAATAAGCCACATAGACATTGCTTTTATTCAAAACTGAGGAAAATATTTTTACCTCAATGTTCAGAAGAATTTGTGGTCGTTTATTTGTGAAAAGATACTGGAGGAGTCGTTGTAATAACGAGCTCTATGAGCTTAACAATAATCTCTTCTTAGTTCAACGAAATTTCTGTGGATTGGTCATGTTAATAGAATGATACCCGACAACCTAGCTCTCAAGTTATTTCTAGGTCGTCTTCATGATTCGGTTTCTGACAAAACTCAGCTAACAGGGATTTAGATGACTCCTCCACTCATTAGATCACACGAAATTATGATCACAAATGCTTCAATCCATCAAAACATTCTCACAATCTCTCCCAAAAATTCATTCCCAATTAAACCGTGTAAAGCTCTGCACCTAATAAATCGTCCACTGTATCACTTTTCTTAGGACCAATTAACTTACCACCCCGCAAAAGCAATTAGAGACGTGTCATCGTGAAAAGAAACCAATAAAACAACCAAAAAAAAGGTCCCGCACTAACCTTTGTCTCGGTGGGAATCGAATCTTCAACATTTGTTCACGTTGTTTATTTTATTCCATCTTCCTTTTTTACTTCATCCCCCCACAGAGAGAAAGACAACCCAAACTACATGCAACACACTCCCATTTATTCGGAGTACTGCTGACGTTAAAATTAAATACCGCGACCCATCTCATCTGTGGCGTTGTCTTCATTTTAACCAGCGTCTTTACCATCATCATCCCACGGACTGTGTATTGAGCGCCGTACCCCGAAAGTACGAAGCAAACAGACAAAATGAAAGAAAAAAAAAATCCGCACATATGCACAGGAGAAACAAACCCCAAAAAAAACGACAACGATTAAAGCCCACGGTAAATATTTGTACATTATAATGATATTTATGGATGCAGAGGATTTTTTCTCTTTCGTTTTTTCAAACCCATAGTCAACGTTCTGGTGATCATTAGTTGAGTTGAAACAGCAAGCAAAGAGAAGAGAAGTGGAAAAGAAAAAAAGCATCTTTTGTTGCACCCTTCTATTGCTTTCATTTTCTACCGACAACGATGGATTGCAACATGGTTTTTTCCTTAGTTGAAACATTTATTCAAGTGATTTTTTGTCGGTTAGTTTGCTGCTCTTAATCCATTTACGTCCGTGGCGAAACGTTCGCCGAATGAGTGCCAAAGTGGTGTCATCGTTCGATTTTTTTTGCTACTCTTGTTGGTCCTTTTCTCAGTGACATGAAACCTCATCTCATCACAGTCACTGTCACGATGCCTTTTCGTTGATGATCTTACTGGCGTTGATCGTTTTTCGAATGAAAACGTACAGTCTTTACTGCTTGCTAAATGACGATCGATGATGGTGGAGGGTTTTTTTAGCGATTTTTGGCGTGTCTCATCCATTGAGACTCCCAAGCAGCAGTGTCTTTACACTCGTCGGTGGAACAGACGGTAGCAAATGGTTTCAAATTGACGATGACGATGAAGGCCAAATGTTTTATTCGAGAGAGAGCGAACGAGAGGAGCATCACAGTCACGGTAAGAGACAAAGATTCTAAGAAGATGAAGCCACAAAAAGAAAGGAATAAATTTCACGGTGCATTGCGTTTTATTAAACCACATCCAAGGCAAACAAGAAGGGAAGCATAAAACAAACAAACTGAAAAACGAGAAAAAAAAACAAAAGAGAGAAAAAGAAGGAAAATTGTAATTTTCCACCCAATTTCGAAATTATAGGTGGGCAAATTTGACCAAAATTGTGCATTTTTTTGTTTTGTAAATGATGAGCGACTCGCCGTAATCAGAGCCCAAAAAAGGTGGAACAAAGACATGAATTAGAATTGTCGCATTTGCTTAATAAAGTTTGAAGTTTGGCAATAGACTACATATCAAAAAATTTGCAACTCAATTAGAATGCAGCTAAAAGTTTATTAACAGCCAAAAAAAATCGTGTTAAAAATTACACACCACCATACCCATCCCTCGACACCGCAGCAGAGACAAAACAGAGCCATTTGTCTACTTGTAAAACCGTACCACACAAAATTGACATGTTTCATAATAAACTCAAGTCCAATCCGCAAACGAGTCAAGACACCCTGTTCTTCACTCTTTTTTTTTTTGTTCTTCACACCCTACTCTACCCCGCGTGTTTCGTATCCGACGGCCGTGTCTAACGCCGCATAACAACATTCCGCGTCGGACTCCATTAGGAATTGGGGTGGGATAAGATTTCTCAAAGGCAGCTCATAAATCTTTCCTCACGTTCCTTGTGCGATGGGGGTTTTTGTGTGTGTCTCTCTGTCTCTTTTCCGTCCACCGTGAACCGTGAACGGTGAAGATCATGCGAGAAAACACCGTCAAAAACGCTAAACACAATAATGAAAACAAAAAATCCGAAAAAAAATAAAAGAAAAAACACAAAACTGCTAACCATCGTCACGTTTTACTTACCACTTTACGGGTTTTCTTTTTGCTTGTCGACCACATAAAAAAAAAACAAAAAAACAACCCCCCGCAACAACGAAAAGCGAAATGTCAATTCCACTGCCGGCGGAAGGAAAATCGAGGATCTTGGAATGTTCATTCATCTGACAAGCGCGCTCGAGTGGTGCTAGAGGGGTGCCTTATTTTATCCACTGCTCGCCCACAGCGACATCCGTGTGTACCTTTTTGCGGGGGGACGATCGTTTGCTGATGGCAGCGATGATTAGAATACCAGCGGATGATTTATATAAATGTATTTGTTCAACAAACTCCCGATGGGGACCGACGGGGATGGGGGTGTAACGGTGAAGATGGTACAAACGGGCCCCCGGCTGCTGCAGGCGCTACGGTGAGTAGCAATTCGCGGAAAATCTCTTCTTCATCGAGCACATCCTCAAACTACAACCACGAGGAAATCGGGTCCGCGAGGAGGTGGAGGGGTCCCAGTGCCCAGATCGGGCAGTGTCAGTCCGGGGCAGGTTTTAGTGAGTTGTTAAGGCAAGCGTGCGCTCGCGCAAATAAATGGCCGGCCATGCGCGAACCTGGCATCCAACACACCTTCTGGGCGGCTATGGCATTGGCGGGGAAAAGGTAACGAGGCGAAAGGCGTATCCATAAATCAACCGACAAACCGACACCCCAAACACGACCCACTATGGTAGCTCGTCGATCTAAGCCGTGCCTCAAGGTGGCCCCCGGGGGCCCACGGGTCGGGCTGAAACATGCATGAGTGAGGCGTGAATATGATTTGAGCTTCGCTGTTCAGTGTGTCGTGGTTGAAGTAGGAAAAAACGGGGGAGAACGAAAGAAGAAAAAAACAACTTCCCAATCAGATGCCGGTGGCGACAGTGACTGGGTCGTGCTCAGTTAGCTTCTGTGCACACATGGGCCAAACCGCCACCACACCGGGGGGGTGGTGTTCGAGGTGTGTGTTGATCGCATCCATTTATATTCTCCTCAAACCACAAAACCCCAACCACACCATGTTCCTTAGCGCAAAACACACGGCGGTAAAAAAAGTGAAATATTGTGAGTGAAATTTGTCACATCAGTCAAAAAGGGGTGGGGGTTGGTTGCCCATGCCACATGATAGTTTCCATTATAAAATTGTAATCACTTTATGATGGCGTATCTCACGCAATTAGTGTCGTGAAGTATTGCTAGTGAAGAAAACCAAACCAGTGGAAAAGGTATTTTTTTCGCTTCTTCTCTTTACACATTCTCCATCGAACATGTTGTTACTGCAAATGATCACCAATCAGCAAACGAACCTCCCCCGATTGGGACGGAATGGTGCCGGAACGCCGGAAGCTCCTTGAAATCACCACTCGATCAATTGTTTTTACACTTAAACTACAATCAAAGAGCAAGCATAAATAAATACTGCCTGCCATACTCCTAACTCTACCCCTCACCCCCTTACCCCCGCCCACCGAATACAAAACGAGTTTCTTCTCCAACAATCTCTCTCTGCTCGTTCCAGCTCTTCAACGTTCAAGGCGTGTTTTTTGTTTCAATTGTCCGGCACCGAACGAGTCCCCTTAAGTCGCGTCAGGTTGAGAAGATCGGTTTAAGTACACATTCAGCTACTACAACGCAGTACGCTTCTTAGGGGTAAGTGCTGTGCCACTCAAGTGGACAATCATATGTTAAGCATTACATCGAACCGCTTTCCACTCGGTGAGGTGAGGAAAAAAAAGGTGTCGCAACGTAACCTCTTTCTACATCAAGTGGATATGCGTGAATAATTTTTCCTCAAATCAATCCGCTTAGCCTTCGATAGTGAGAAGTAATATGTAGTTACCATGATTTTGTGTGAAATATTTCAACAAATCATAACATTAATATTTAATTTTAAAAGAGTTAAAAATAAAAGGAGAAAAGAATAAAAAATCATGGTTTCATGCATTATTTTAAATAACAAAAACTAATAAAAAAGTTAAATAATAATAAGTTTATACCGTCCTTCTCAAACCTGTGTTGGGGTAAGAGGTGGGATTTATCATCATCTGTTTTTTAATAAAGAATAAACTTTTTTATCTTAGATGAGCCTATGCTCGAGGTTTTTCATAAATGATTTTTTTTTATCACTTCCCATACGCATAGTTTACTGTTTATTGACAAATTTCGAAAGACCTTGTGCGTTTTATAACTTCACTAAAACTTTAAAAAAATTCAAAAGAAAGCAAACAATAAGAGGACACATCTTCACGCATTACTTTTGCAATAAAATGATGTAAAAAAAAATGGCTTCATACGCGAACGGGATATAGTAAAACTGTGTTATCACTCCACTCGTAAGCCACTTATTTAAACAGCACAAAAAAAACGTTAGTGCACACCCTGCCATACAAACACAACACTTCCCACTGCTTCAAAGCGACACCAGCCGACTGCTTGCCGGTGCTCAAATCACCAATGCAAACATAAGTGCGGCACCACTCACCCAATCTACCGAGATTGCCTCTCGGCTTCGGTCCAGCAAAATGTGTCGTGCTGAAGCGCAGAGCGAGGATTAGAGAACAGTTACGAGGTTAAGTAATGTATCATCATCGCGAATGACCTCGCGCACCCCCTTCAACTGAAAGAGAGTTGACACATGGTCAAACACCCCACTCATGGGCGCCCACCCCCACCCCCTGGTGATGGTATGTTTATTTCGTTTTATTTCATTATTCATCGCAACCTGGCGACCGTATCAGCAGCATTTTGGATGGCGAAGATGGGGGATGAAGCACCCCATTCTGGGGGTGCTAAATGAGACGATTGTGGACAAACACGTCTCAGTTTAGTATACACCCAGAATGAGTGCCAAGAAAGAGTGACCGTATTCTAATGATGTGCGAAAAGTGGCCGCTCGCACCAAAGCAACTGCAGAGACAAGGCTACCACAAAAACCATTACGGTGTGCCACGTCATTTCTTTTTGTCGAGAGCGAACCCTTTTTCGATCGTCTCCTCCCTGCTTTTTTCGGCACCATAGACCGGACCACTCGGTCTCGAATAATTCACCCCCGGGGGCACACAACAGGCGTAGCAAATGTGGAACGAAACGAACGACGGAGATGTTGCAGGAAGCTGGTGGCTTCAAAAAGATGTTTATTTAATGCCCTCCCTCTTTGCCACCTTCTTCGCTTTCTTCCTTCCCCCATCCAAACTCTTTCGCTGCACCTTCACCAGACGGAAGGCGCACGAAGCGCACTAAATTATCTTCCTTCCTTCCCGGGCCATTTTGTGACCCCAACCCCTGTCACCCAACCTAACAACCACCCCATACCACAGTGGGCCGTATTTCTGCCAATTAAACAATTTTTAACAATCTCACCAGAGTGGGGTGTGGTGAATAATTTACGAATTGAGGCCGCATGCCGACGCCGCACCATTGCTTGAAAATAGTTTCGAACGTTTTCCATTTTTTATTTGTTTCTCTCTTCTCGACTGTACGGCGTGTTTTTTTTCCGCCCCCCACCCGAGGGGGTGTTTCCACCCCCTTCAACGATGGTCATCCCCTAAGCCAAACACAAATAATGGACGCAGTTTTCGGCAAACCAAAAAGGCCCGGAACGATCCTTTTGCGTGTCCTCACAGTACACACCCGGGTAGGTGGGTGGGTGGCACAGGGCGTCAACGGTGGAGCAGAGCAGCGACGGAAGAAAAACTGGACGCGGGTAAATATTGACACCTTCTTTATTGTTGCTATTATTTGCACCCTTCTGCACGAAAGTAACGCACCAAACCAACAAGCAAAGCTGCCCCTAAACTGACTGACTGAACCGAGACTGTAAAAGCTCGAAGACGCCACCAGAGCAGACGGGGATGTAGCAGCAGCAGCAGCACCAACAACGGCAGCGCCCATCTTGACACTCAGGTACTACGTGGGTGACAACACCGTGTGGTAACCGTGACGGGGGAAACGATGTTGATTCTTAGTGACAATGTTTACAAGATGTTAAACCTTTTTTCATGTTGGTACGGTGGTCGTACTCGAATCACTGAGGAGACTTTGAGGCCAACGGGATGGTCTTATGACGTGAACTAGTTTTTTTTTATTTCATTATTACACTCTTAATAACACGTTCTGTTTCTGCACGTTATTCACTCTTCCTTTTCGATTGTTCTTCAATGGTTTGTGCTTAGTACCGCCGTTTCCATGTTTTTTTTTGTGTTTCTCTTAAAAGACGGATCAGATATTATACTTTTGTCTTCGCAGACACGCGCGTAGGATTACGATGCTGACATTATTTGACTCGGCTTTATCCACCTTTTAGTTGTGTGATATTTTTATGTCCAAAGATAACCATTTGAAGTTAAATTATGTGCGGCGATAAGTGAACATGGTAACGAACGATCCCCCCGGCACCATTGCTTTATTCGTCCATATTCGCCATCGTTTAACATGGATTCGCGTTAAGGTAAGTGTGATAAATTAACAAATGCAACAGATAGGCACCACACATGCATGCTTGGGGGGCGAGTTTGTTTTTTCCTCCATTTTTTTTGTTAACCAGCAAAAAATGAAACACTCTTTCCAGGTTTTGACTAGTGATGGGAACTCTGGAGTGGATTCATGAATCAACTACGACTCCCACGTATAAAAAACGGAGTATACTCCGAAGTGATTACTCCGGATTAATCCGGAATCCGGAGTTACTCCGTAGTAAATTCCGGAGTTACTCTGTAGTAAATTCCGGAGTTACTCCGGAGTAACTCCGAAGATTATTACTCCGGAGTTGAATCTGGAGTTAAAATCGGAGATTACTCCGGAGTTATTGTTGTGTTCCAACCTGGTCGAACCTTATTATACCAGTTGCTCGGCGTTGACAGCTTAGCGTGTCGATGTAGTCGTGCGAGGAGGGCTCGGCAGGTCCTTCGGCGTCGAAAGGAGCAAATCGCTATGACGCAATCGGAGCATGAGTGATCGGTCGTGTGCGCGCAAGTTGTAACCGTTTCGTTCATATCACACGTGTTCGCGGACATAAAAGTTATAACTTCGGAATAACTCCGGAGTTATTACTCCGGAATAACTCCGAAACAATCTCCGATATTAACTCCAGATTCAACTCCGGAGTAATAACTCCGGAGTAATAATCTTCGGAGTTACTCCAGAGTAATAACTTTCGGAAGTTTACTCCGGAGTAATTATTCCGAAGTTACTCCGGAATGTCTCGGAGTCGGATTACTCCGACTTCGGGAAAATTTAAGATTTACCCATCACTAGTTTTGACTTAGGTTATGCCATCAAAGGTCATGAACGGTATTAGTATAATCAGCATAAAAATCCAATTAATTATGTGAAATAATCGCATCCACCCCTGACACAACATCGTCATCAATTGTGGGGAAATTTGTTTTTTTTTTGGTCGTAGCATCGCTGTTCTTCAGAGTTAACAAATTTATTTTTAATTACAAAAACAATTGCATGTTATTCTGTGCATGTGAATGTGCACACATACCAACAACCACAAAGCTTCACAGTTGATTGATACCAGAACCACAAATTATTTGACCCCCTTAACCTGTGTGTCATTCCTGGGAGACATTCTAGAAATTGTACAGGATCTAACAAACGCCAACGCATCTCTTTGACAGAGCTGCTCCAAAGTGGAGCTGAGTGGAGAAAGAAAACGCTCAGTTAAATTAACATAATCACTAACAGTGGGATGCATGCAGTTCGGCAGGGCAAAACCACACTCACAGAAAATTACTCCAAATGACGTTGAAACCAACAACATGACCGTGGGGCACATGCAACGTTCTTCTCGGACATTCGGACAATTCGAAAAAAAACCTCCACAGCCACACACACATACATTTCCAATATAATGCTGATGATGATGCCGGGTGATGACACAAATCTGCGACCATTTCCCTCGCGCAACTGTAGTTCGCTAGATCCGATTAAAACCGCTGATTTGTTGTAATTATTCTCCGCTGCCATTCCACCAGCACCTCTTCCAGTTAAGCACCTCTTTAGGGCAGCTTCTATCACCGGCCATCCAACCATCCGGGGGCCACCGGTGCAAGACAAATACATTAAAAAATATATGAAACTAAAATAACACATCAGCCGCACCATTACGAAGTACGGCCACTCGAGTGGTGGTGCGCGTATGGATTCGACCAAGTGCCACAGGGCAATTCTGTCCTTTCATGACGAGAAGGGGAGGAGGGGGTGAAGTTGTGACACGCAACCCGCCTCCCCGCCCCCGATGCAACNAAACTAAAATAACACATCAGCCGCACCATTACGAAGTACGGCCACTCGAGTGGTGGTGCGCGTATGGATTCGACCAAGTGCCACAGGGCAATTCTGTCCTTTCATGACGAGAAGGGGAGGAGGGGGTGAAGTTGTGACACGCATCCCGCCTCCCCGCCCCCGATGCAACTGCCCGATCGGTTCCTCCGAAACCGATGTGTGTTTCGACAGGGTCCGCGCCCGTTCAAACTGCGATTACGGCTCCGGGTTGGTTCGGTGACGCTGAAGTTGATCACTGTGATTGGAGAGTAAATTAAGTCTCATTAAGCGAGCACCAAATCAACGCATAAGCAACTACGACCGCATCAGCAACACGACGCGACAAACGGCCAGAACGATCAGGGTACCGGTCGAGACGCCGCCACACAAGGCTTAACCCTTGAGTGGGTAATGGTACATTGTGCTTTGGTTAAATTACAATTACTAAAGATCAAAATCTAATTAAAGTTATATTGAAAAGCGGGAAAAGTGTGATGAATGAAAAAATGATTTAAATTTTATTTTCGATTTAAATTTTATGTTAAATCGATATTTGTACGAATGTTTGTTTGATAGAATTTTTGTATTCTTTTTCTCTTGTCTATACGAGGTGTTATTTATTTTCAAGGTTCTTCTGTGTGATGAGACTTTTTACAAAATTAACACGACGTCCAGTCGAATCTTTCAAAAATCGCAGCGAGACACTTCCAACAATGGCATCAAAAAATGCATTGATATATTTTTAAAAGGATCATCAAATCAACATTAAGACCTATGGTATAATTTAACTTTCAGATTAGCTTTGCTTGAATCTGTAATTATTTTCTGAACCATTTTTATTACAAAACCAATTTACTCTCTCCCTCCCCATTTAGTGGAACCTTCATCCTGCTCCAAGGGTTAATGATAATTTGCACAGGTACCGTACGGACGTACCCTGCGCCATGCCATTCGGAGAACATTAAGGTAGCCACCAACTGGTCGGGGAACAACTGCGGTTGGACGCCTGTATGTGTTTGGTTTGACGTTCTTCGGCACGATCTCGAGGACGAGATAATTATCCTAGTTCCGGCACTGCAACCACCCGGTCGTTCCAGCTTCATATCGCAAAAAATACGGTGCGCGCCTACGATGGGACGATCGTTACGCGCAGGAATCGGCCAAATTACCTTCAATATTATTGATGGCAGTGGTGACGCCGGGCAAAAAGGCGTACGAAACGGTCGGCAGCCCGACACCCGACGGATGGTAGAAATTCTTGCGGAATCCTTTACACCGTTTGTGAAAGCGCAAAAATGTAAAAAAAGGGAAGTGGAAGCGAGAGACAATTCCCGCAAAAAGGTAGCACCACACACTGGTTACTACGGTGAGTACTGAAATTAGCGCAACCATTTCCATTCCCAATTTGTGGACGAGGCATTACTGCGGTGCAATTATGTTGCTGTGCATCCTGTGCGGCTTTCGAGACCCACGCACACATCTACACATCCTTTCCTCCCCACCGGGAGGCTCTACACACACACACAAACCTCCCATTCGACGGTGTGACGCTGTTGTGAGGCAACCCGGCAATAGCACCGACAGCGAATCTCGGGATGCATTAATGGTTGAGATTGAGAAAAGCCGTTGCACGGTGTGCTCGCGCGTCACCGATGCCACCGTCGCTCGGCGAGCCCGCGCGGCCTCGCTAATGCACACTAATGAGTGTACGGAAGCCGACCGATTCATTTCGGTGCATTACGTTTCGCGGTCGTCAGCTCGCGAACAAGTGCCAGGCAGGACAACAGCAACAACAACAGTGCCAGGAATCGGTGCATCGGTGCAGACCACCGAAGCAGAGAGTGATTTTGTTGCGTAAATTGCAAACGAATCACCACAACCGAGAAGCCGACCATGCAGGAGTAGTTCGTGCTGGAATGTCCCATTTGCGCTGGCGAACCACGGGCGTAAGTAATGGGATAGTGAAGGAAATAAATGAAGAAAATTTATTTGCTACGGTGATATGAGGCGGATTGTATGGAATGAGGAAATATAATCAGCAATCAGAATGTTGTTGTTGTTTTTTTATGTTATTTGGAAAATTCATTTCTTATTTGCCGAAACGACCTACCCAGGCCATTGGCGATTGAGACCTAGTGCCGTATAATAGGATTTCATGCAGTTTACACGCTTATCGTCCAGTCCGGCCTTAAAATCAATCTTTGAAGTGTCCGACAAAACAATAGGACCACCCTATTTTTGATTGTTAAAATGTCATACTTGGTTACTTAAAGTAGTTTAAACATTACCAAATTTTCTAGAAAGCATGAACAAAATGTAAGCTTTAATGCTCTTCAAACCGTTGGTGGATAAATCATCAAATTAAAAAGTTATGAAAAGAAATAGTAAAAAAAAATCAGAAATAGTTAAGTACCTAAGGAGTCTAGAATTTTGCCGAATTCCACTGAGCTGTATCAATCTGTACCATAACAATATTCTAAGTGTAGATATGTCCAGGGAATGTATTTGTATTCGTTCCTGAATATCAGCTTCTGACACTCAGAGACGAAAGAGACTAATTTGTCTCGAAGTTTGTCAAAACTTACAAACAACAACAACTTCATTCTGACAACTTCATCCCAAATTTCCTAACCAAAGAACAAGAGTATTTGTCATTATAGAGAACTTCATGCAGTATGTCTGGTGGGACCGGTTAGGTGTAATATACTATGAGCTGCTAAATCCAACTGTGAATCTCACAGCGGTCAAAGAGGTGCTATTTGCGGTCTGATCTGAAAATTGCCTAGCAGGTAGGTGAAGTGACCAAATAAGACCAAATTTTCAAAAAAAAATTTTTTTCGTTACAAAACAACAATTTTAAAAAACAAAAAAATATTTAGAAATCCATTTATGTTTCCATAAATATTCTTACACATGTACCAGTAGTAGCAACAATAGGTCAGATCACAGCTCTATCAACTATCTATAGCAACAGGTATATATCTCACCCAATTATTACGGAAGCTGTTATTGAGCCACAAAGCATAAAAACTATCGCTTAATGGATATAACCTCCTGCCCTAACAGGGCTGTCATGTATTTTGATGACAAATGGCCCAACAATTGCTACGTCATTTACAACCAATCAGCAAATCAATTTTGAAGCGATAACACCTTCGAACGCTTCACACGCACCGGACTAAGAAAACAATAACATTGTAATCGATAACCACTGGTTGAATTTTGCAATGATTCACCACAAAATCAAATTAGATAATCAAATACTCCCGCAATGCCAGGCTGGATCACGTGAAGTCTGGCCTAAACGTATCAATCTGTAATGTGGCAAACCGTTGTACGCATTCATTGCGATTCTCGGTAACAGCACATTAGCGAACGTTTTCACTAGTTTTGTCTGCGTGGCGGATGTGCAAACAAACGCACAAGGTGTTATGTTAATGTACTTACAAAAAGGCATTCCGTGCAAACAGCCAGCAAAATGAATGCGAACGCGTGAAGAAGTGCACTTCACGCGNTTGCAATGATTCACCACAAAATCAAATTAGATAATCAAATACTCCCGCAATACCAGGCTGGATCACGTGAAGTCTAACAGCATTTGTCTGGCCTAAACGTATCAATCTGTAATGTGGCAAACCGTTGTACGCATTCATTGCGATTCTCGGTAACAGCACATTAGCGAACGTTTTCACTAGTTTTGTCTGCGTGGCGGATGTGCAAACAAACGCACAAGGTGTTATGTTAATGTACTTACAAAAAGGCATTCCGTGCAAACAGCCAGCAAAATGAATGCGAACGCGTGAAGAAGTGCACTTCACGCGCTTGATGGCTTCATTTTCCCGCAGCTCAACCAGTGCAAACAATGTGGGGAGGGGGGCATTTTCATCCCCACGCAAACACACACACAAGCGCATTCCATGCATGGATGGGTCCGATCCTATTCTCACGCATCACACCAAGATCGTATGTATCTCACGCCTTTCGCATTCGCGCCTCATTATTGCCGTCGGTTAGAGAAAGGAGTGAAACCGTCAAACAGTTATCATTTGTCCGTGTTCGCCCCCGGCCCCTTTCCATCCCTTTTCAAAGCACCGGCAGGGTCGTTGTCATTGTCGCTTCATCTTATCACCATCGTTTCAATCTGGAACGTACAACGCACTATATATACACACACGCACACACGGAAAAGGCATTTATATACGTATACATGACAAAAGATCGTGTTGCGATTTTGTACCAACCAATGTCCTAAAGTGATTTAATTACAACTATGAAGCTGCGACGGGCGGAACACAATTGTACAACCACCCTGTACCACCCCAACCTTCAATCAGCCTCTAACTCCTCCTCCTCTGACTCTCGGACTGCCAGAGCGTTGAAGATGATAGACGGAGCGGAACTTGAAAAAAATATGCCTTCTCACCGTTTGTGGCTATCTTTCTCCAGTTCCTCGGCGCACAAAGTGGAGTAGAGGAGATGGTCGGACGAGCGCTGGTGGTATTATGATTACCAGATGTTACGCCAGACTTTCCCACCCGAACCGATCCGCGCACGGGTTGTGGGTTGATAACTCGAGAGACGAAATGAGGCGTACGAATCGGTTCGCGGTTGATTGATGACATTCCAAATCGAACATATCGCCGACCGGCTACCACACACCATCGTGCGGCCGCCATCGGCACGGGAAGGGTCTCGCGAACCAATCAAACCCATTTATCGCTCACTCAGCGCGAGATACGCGAGAACACGCCAATCATTCCGATCGTGCCGGCGCGACCCCACCAATCAAAGTGAGCCATTCGTGGCCGGGTGAGTAAGTGAGTGAGTGATTGCATCAACGGTGTCTCGGAGGAGGTATGCCACGAGGCAGGGCTGCAGTTGGTGTATCGGTGGATACGACGGGTCAGAGCAAATTAATTAAACATTGTTCTCCCGAACGCCACTACAAATGGTTGGGGAGGCATCCCCTCGCTGAAGGGTGCAGCAACAGCAGCACGCCCCAGAGGGAGGCCCGTGGGGGTGCGACGACGAATGAGCGGTTGAAATCATTGTCCATTTTCGCTATCTAGCATAAGCAATTAAGATGTTGCTGGTCTGATAAGGTAAATTAAATCCCGCTGTAAATAACGCACCCAGCTGGGTGGGGTGGAAGGGTAGCAACCCCACCGCTAGTCAGTGAGCAGTAAAAGGGGGTGTTTGTCACAAGGTGCGCCCGCCACTTAACAGTCAGAAGTGGACTTGGCTCACACGAACGTTGGTGGATGGATGGCTGGAGGAGAAGGGTGAGGCACCAGGCTACCACTTCCATCATACCATTTGTACGACACGCTTGTCAACACGACGCCCCGACGAGACCCGCCGGTACGGCAAGCAATGCGTTCCGAATTCAAAACGGAACGATCGATGACAGCGCAATGGGACGAAACAACAGCAACAACGAACAACAAAAAAAGTGTGACAAAAGGAAAAACAGACTACAACACGGTATTCAACACCAACACGGGAAGGTAACGCGCGACTAGAAGTAGAGAAGAGCGACTACACACATGGCGTCACACACATGTATCGAATGTACAGTGCGGTGGCCCTAGTTTGCCCCTGTTGTGCGTACGAACAGCTTGAACACAAACAAATGGGTCCACCGAATCGGTTGTCGCAACAACTCGGACAAACACGGACGGAAAGGGTTGCTTTTTTGGGGTTAGGGGGCGATCGGTGTCTGATAATGACTGATATGACATAAAATGTATGCAATGTGGGNGGGGTGTTTGTCACAAGGTGCGCCCGCCACTTAACAGTCAGAAGTGGACTTGGCTCACACGAACGTTGGTGGATGGATGGCTGGAGGAGAAGGGTGAGGCACCAGGCTACCACTTCCATCATACCATTTGTACGACACGCTTGTCAACACGACGCCCCGACGAGACCCGCCGGTACGGCAAGCAATGCGTTCCGAATTCAAAACGGAACGATCGATGACAGCGCAATCGGACGGAACAACAGCAACAACGAACAACAACAAAAAAAGTGTGACAAAAGGAAAAACAGACTACAACACGGTATTCAACACCAACACGGGAAGGTAACGCGCGACTAGAAGTAGGGAAGAGCCACTACACACATGGCGTCACACACATGTATCGAATGTACAGTGCGGTGGCCCTAGTTTGCCCCTGTTGTGCGTACGAACAGCTTGAACACAAACAAATGGGTCCACCGAATCGGTTGTCGCAACAACTCGGACAAACACGGACGGAAAGGGTTGCTTTTTTGGGGTTAGGGGGCGATCGGTGTCTGATAATGACTGATATGACATAAAATGTATGCAATGTGGGTAGTTTTTTTTGTTGTTTTTTTACATTCTTTCATTTGCATTATCAACGCTGGGTGGGACGTTGAAGAGTTCTGCGTGTTTATTGACGTTTTGATATAGAAAATAGACCAAAAGCAAGTTATTTTTCAACTTTAATATTTTTAATACTTCGGAGATGATTTTTCTAGTTAATGGATATCGATTATTATGATCAATAACATCGCAGATATTCTTCAAATTTTATTATACAGTGGAACACCGATTATCCGGGTACCTTTTATCCGGCTGTCCCATTATCCGTGCAGCTCGAAAATGACAGTTCCGAAGGAGGATTGACATATGACATATGCAAAACCGATGATAACAGGAAATAAAAGTTTCAGCAGGGAATTATATAATTTGCTCAAATTCGAAAAAATAAAACAGATTTACTTTGCAAAGTAATACAAGGAGGAAATGCCTTGTGAAAAATGTACTTCTTCAGCTTCAGAGGCTGACAATACGACCGAAGCCGTAATAATTAATTATAAATAAATAAATAAATAAATTTACTTTGCAAAGTGTAAATAATTAAATAAATATCTAGCTTTATAATAAAAAATCTACCCATTACACACTAAACACTAATATTTGCGAATAAAAAGAGTTGTACCTATTATCCGTGATATTCGCTTATCCGGCAATGACTGAGTCCCGATAAGCACGGATAATCGGCGCTCCACTGTAATTAGCTTTAAAATTTCCTTTTTTTCGTCGTAGTGATATATTTTACAAATAAAATAAAATAAAAAAAATTCATTGCATCAATTTATAAACTTTAAACATACAATTAAATTTTAAATTAATTAAGATAAATATTTTCTCTAATTATCAGCAACAAAACAGTGCATACGCCTCGGTAGAATGATTACAAACTCCTGTCGAGTTCATCACCGCAGGAAATGTAGCTTCTGTGTCTATTTAACTCATGTTTGCCACAGCTCCACCATTCATTCCTTTCTGCTCTATCGCGCCATCGCGTATGTAAAGTAAAGCCCAATGTACAAACAGCTTCTAAACCTTTCCTCTCGTTATCGTTTTCTGCATCTTTACGCCCGGAACGAACGGCGGAATGGCTCACTCTACATGCCCAGCCCAGGTTAGTTGTTTTTTTACGTGAGAAATGCCAGCATTAGCAAAACGATTTATCTGTTGATCGCGCACCGTCACAATTTCCACTTAAGGCGGCAGCAGCAAGCAATAGCAAAAGAAAACCTTTTGTAGGGTCTTTTTTTCTCTCTTTTTCCCCCCTTTGTGTGTGTGTGTGTGTTCAAACAAGCTTCGGTCCGTTTGGCATAGTTTCGTGCTCAGCATGCGGAACACACGTTAAGGCTAGTTGTAGAGAATTAATTTGGCCAGACAAAAACGGCAAGCTTTTTCGGTGGCCGAAAGTGGATGAAAGGTGATAACCATGCACTAATGGGCTTCGTTTACGGTTGAGGTGGCTTCCTTGCACATCAAACGGCAGCAGTGCAGAGATGAAGCGATTCTGATCAGCGAGCATAACAAACCAATCGGACTTTCGGGTGCTGGAGAGTGTGGAGGAAATGAAATTTATGGAGTTTCGCTTCTGCACATTACACTTGCTCGCTACTGGCTAATTAATGCCATAAAAGCTTAAAGTTGAAGAAAAAAATTTTCTAGCACACTTACTTAATGGAGCCATTCGTTTTATTTATTCAAACAAAAACAATAATAATCCACCCGCTAGAGCCAGCTAAATCAGCAAAGCTAATCGGTCCTAAACAAAGGCTAAATAATGTTCCAGCTTTTGTTAGGTAAGGTTATGGATTTTTTTTATAAACATTTCAGAAGTTTTAGAAGCTTATCGTTAATAGTGGATACAGTCATTTATTTTCCATTAAGTTTTGCAATGCTGCGAATTGCTTTCGAACCCATACGGAGGGTTGTGTCGGTGACATGAAAGTAAAAATAAAATTAAGCTCTATTTTACTAGATGAATTATTGCTTAACTGATATGGCAAATGGCAAAAGGGAAAAATATGCTGAACATTCCCAACTGATAGGGAGTCGGCCCCCAATTATGCATGAGAGGAAAATGGCTAATTTTATGTTCCCATGCTTTCGTGATTCCGGAACGTGATATGAGAAACATTAATTTAATATTAAGAAATCATAATGTTCTTTACCGATGCCGATGGATGCCGTGTCGGTGCTGGATACATGATTGATGATGTTGTTCAACTGCTGGGGCTTTTGCGAAGAAGGAAAAAAAAGAGCCACAAACACACACACACGCTAATCTCCACTCCAATCTGTGTTCTGCTGGACGGAAAACTCCAACAAATCTATTTCATTCACTATTTACCCACACTCAACGCTCGATCGCTCGATATTATTAGAAAGCGGATGATTCACTCGCTTCAAGCTTTTTATCTCAATTATTCGCAATCAGTGGATGGATAATCTTCACCAAACACACCTACAGATGCACACACACTAACTCGCTATACACTACACCGATGGTAATTTTCTTTATTTCTGCTGCAAAGCACTTCTTCTCACACCCGCCAACATAAATCACACACGCGGGTTTGAACTTTTTTAGATGGAAAATGCACAATCGCTACCGTACACAAAGCGAAACTGCATCACACCGATTTGAAGTGCCGAAACAACAGCAACGAAAACAAAAAACCACAGGAAAACAATTCAACTTCCCGCCGACCGTTAGGCGCGAATATGCCGCAATTTGAAACGCACACCGGAAATCACTTATTTTGTTTTCAATTTTCACCTTCACGTATGGGTAATATTACAATATTTCTTTTCTTTTTTTCCCACTCTATCCACCACACGATCAAGACACGTTTTGCCGCAAATTCATTCACTACACGTCGCCACCGCACACTCGCCTGCAAATGCAGGTTTTCGGTTTTGAGAGATTAATTACAATTAATTGGATTTCATTATCGGAAACAAACAATATATTTCGGCGATCATCGAGCCGCGATCGTTACGGCCCACTCCTGCACCAGCAGAAGCAGCATCATCATCAGCTTCATTTCGATGTGCACCACAACCATTATCATCCGCCACCGGACGGCCTGATCGCAAACCGCACACCCCCCCGAATTGATTCGTAACGCCTGCTCAGGGGTTTTTCTTCTTTCGAATGGTGCGGAGAACGGGAAGAAAAAAAACGAAAAATTACTTCCCAATAATTACACCCAGCTACGCCTTCTTTTTCCTCTTTTTTGCCTTTTTTGCTTCAATGCTGACCTTTTTTTTTCAAAGGCTTCCTTTTACACTTGATCGCTCACACACACACACAGACACCTGGGGGGCGCCGCCGTCTACCGACACTTAAGCCACTAACGATCAATCAATTTATCAATCAACGAATGGAAAGGGTAAAAAAAGCTATTTTTTTTGCTCCGATTTTTTGATTAAAAGTTTTAACTTCTTTTTTCCCAAACCGCGCTAAGAAAACCAAAATTATCCAACTTCCTTTGGTGTTGTAGGGGTGGTAAAGAAAAATCTTCCCGATGTGGCGCGGCTTGTATTAATTGGAAATCAGCACGATCAGACACAGCAGCTTTAATCGGAAATTGCACTACTCCAGCCACTGAAGGTAACACACACTGGACGGGTTCGGTCAATTGTTTGCACCGTACTGATTGAACCTTTAGCACAATTTTCACCACGCGATGGCGCTTTTCATCACGCTTTGGTGACTCGCGTGCCGTAAACTTTGGCCGGCGTCTTCCTTTTCTGGTTTGCTTTCCTTTTCCCGCCGCTCTTCCAACACGGTTTGTATCTATTTTCAGGCTCTGTTAGTTCATGTACACACTTTATCTTTTTCCCACTGTCCTGTTAACTCTGCTCTGAGAAAATTAATATTTACTGGAAAAAGGAAAGAAAGAAACATTATTATTTAGATTATCAATAAAGTTCTGGAGAGTAAAATAAGGAAAAGAGGCAAAAGAATGAATGTTGAAATTGTTACAAAAATAACAATTTAATAACAAAAATCAGATTGTTTGTGAGAAATGAAATTTGCTTACAGAGTTGAACGTGTTGCAATTGATAGAAAATATTAAACAATTATGTCAACAACAACTTCAAACTATTAAATGATGATTTTGCTATATAAAAGAATGCAATATTGCAACAAACAAAATGTTTGCATTTAAATTTAATAACAAACAACACCTGAATTAAAAAAAGAAAAGAAAAAAAAGAAAAGAAAAGAAAACAACTTCTAAAAAAAACCGAAAACACCCTTTTCAATATAAAACCGATTTCATAGAAAAAAATTCCATAATCACCGAAAACAAAAACCAAACACACAAAAAAAGCACAACACCCAACACAGCCCGGTAAGTAATAACAAAACCTTGTGCGTTACCCAAAAACCATGGGAAAATCAATTTTTCAACTGTGAAATAAAACGTCCGTATCTTGCAAAGCGAATAAAAATGAAACGAAATTGATGCAACAAAATAAATCCCAAAACGCACATTCACGTGCATCGAACCGTATAGACGTGCGCGCTAAACAAGCTTTTTTCCGTCGGAAGAGGAGGGGGTGAGGGCTTCGGACGGACGGGCGCCCAAAAACCATCGACATTTTCGCCACGAACTTGGCAACTACGAAAACAAAAAAAACAACATTATACACACAACGCAAACAAAAACGACTTTATTTTGCCGAAAACTGCATTCCAAACCAATGCTCCCCCCTTTGGCCATACTCTTCGGCGCCCCATGTACCTTTGGTTCTTCACCTTCAGCTAGCAATTGTATGCTAATTGCAGGCTGCAGGGGGGAAAAACGAAAAAAAGGGAAGAAAAAGAACCCTTAACAAAAAGAAAAAAACAACACACACGTATATTTATATTAACGGCCATTCGAATCGAATGCGTGCGTCGGCAAATCGGTTTTTCGGTGCGGAGTTTTGCAGCACACTACAAACGATTGCAGGCCACGATTGCGCCACGTTTCACGTGACCAGAATTGAGGAATTTGACTCATCCGCTCGAATGGATTTCAAAAGCGCAACAAAAACAAAAAACCAGCGATCCAAACGTGTGTCTACGAAGCACAAAAAAATGAATCTAAAAGAAAACAAAGGTCTCGAGCAGTTAAAAAAAAACATTCCGTATGCTCATCGCTATTCATTTCAGATATTTTTCGTTGTTGTTGTTGTCCTTCTTACTTTTTTCTGCTTCACTACATCACGTTGTTCCGTGGGTCAAATATCGGTTAAGCCCCACGGGAACGGGGTATTATACGGCGAGTGAGCGTGCGCGCGCTCGCCCGGTGCCGATTATTGATTTTGAGCACCTTCAAGCACAGAAGGAACTGATTGCCTGTGTCACGCATCGCCACCAAGCATTCCGCTGTCCGACGCCGGGACGCCCACCACCGATCCGATAGCATCAGGAATTAATAACACCTTCCCAAATTCCACCCCCGGAGGCGCTTATGTTCTTGCCGCGGCCTGGGGCAAAGATTTCCGTCACAGACAAACGCACGCCGAACAAAGTGAAGATTTAAAAGCAACAAATTTGGTTTTAACCTGTGCAACTAGTCATCGTGTTCATACAAGGATCGCTCAATTCTCTTCTAGCGACTAGCAAACACCATCTCTGTAAGTGGCCCTAGTTCTAGGATTGGAACGGAAAACACCAAAAAAAAAAAAAGAAAGAAAGAAACGAAACGTACGAGATCAAGGTTTTGGTGGTGGGTTATTATTATAATCCACCTTTAATTTTCAACCATGCCGCCATAAAAGCCAAAACCGGTGTGTTTAACGGGTGGCAGAATGGTCTCGATACGACGACGGCACAAAACCAGTTTCCTTCACTGCGGGGACCAGTCGATTTGTGTAAAAGATGAATGATGGCGATAAAAAGGCGATCAAAAAGAGTGAAATAATTAATCCTAATCGGCTACTTAGGTCGCTCGCCCGGTCTCACTGGACCCGATCGAACCGACAACTGGGGTACGACCACCACCTACGGACAAAAGTGTAGTAAGCCAGTCGAGCGGGCGAACATCCAAACTAGTATGTCAAAATTAAATGGATTGATTCCTCCAGTGCTTCGGATGGGATGCGATGAATGGGATGATTACAAAGCGGTAGGATTAAAACATTGAATTAATTCTCGAACGAGTTGAAATGCGAACATCACAAAAATGGAATCGAAACTATTAGAACATCATCAGGAGGTGTATTTTTAAACCATAATATTAATAAAAAATGCCCAATCAATGATGATTAAATATTTAACCCGCCTGCACTCATAATCCAACAACTGCGTTCACTTATCTTATCGACACACCATTACACACTATCAACTAATCACACCATTTCCACCGGCGTCAAAACGCACGCAACAAGTACGACCCGGTCTCGGTGCGGGGTCTATCAAAACCGGATTCACCTCAATGCACAAAGTGCTGCACGTGCTTGAATTTTGTTTTCATGGCTACCGACCGATATGGTCAAATGCCTAACCTAAACTACCCAAAACCAGCTTCAACCCGACTTCGGCTGTGCGTGGGAAGGCAAGAAAGCGGGGGGGGGGGGCGAAGGGGAGGAAAAGAGGCTCACAAATCACTGAACCGTACATATCCCTCATTGGGCGGGCGCCATCATCATCACCCAACCCAACAGTGGACGCAAAAGTGCACCAACCGTACGGCCCCACACAACCGAGGTGAATCCAAGCGGAAAGGCGACCTACGGAGGGATTATGCTTGAAAGAAGGCGACACCAGCAACAAAACACAGTAGCTGCTAATCAATCGCTAATTAGTGTCACTGATAAACTAGTTTACCGTCAGTCTGTGTCATGTGTGTGTGTGCCGTGAAGTTTGTGAATTGGAACGCGGCAGCCTTTTTGCAAGTTCCGTTTTGTGCGTTTTCCTTTTGCGATTAAACCGGGATCATCATGTGCCAACAAAAACGAAGAGAGCGTACGGCGATATAAAGTACAAAGCTGTACAGAGTGGGTAGCTATCTGAGCAACTAAGGACCATTTCTTTTACCAACTTCATTTCAATACGTTTGTAACTTCATGATAAGAAATTGGAACTTTTCTTGCGTTTTAGCAATACTTATCAAGTAGAAATGATAGTCATTTCTTGGAAAACACTAGTTCCTCAATTCTGCAATATCTCTGATAACTCACGAATTCTGTCCTCAAAAATAAAAAATTGATATCTTTTGGTAAAATATCAAATGTTACTATCCCAAGACATCAAGAGTTCTGAACCTAGACAAGTAGTAATCCGTAGGAGCGAGGTCTGGAGAACATCCTTGTAATTATTCCTCCTCCAGAATTGAGTTCAAGACATACAGATCTTGAAGACACACACATTGGTTTATTGAAGAGTGGTTTAAAAGAAGAGTCTTAGTATTTGAAATCTCTCACAATTGAGCTCGATCGTATAGTAGTTGGTTTGAAGACGTTGGAATTGGTATCATTTTCATCAGCCTTTCAATGAGAAAGGCAAATGCAATAAATGTTGCACACCTACTCCATTCCAGCTCTCATCAAAGATCGTAATAAACAACCTACAAATGATCGCCACCGGAACTACCCGGTAAACATTGGGTATGAAATCTATAATTAACTAACCCCGATCGAACCCAAATCCGGACGGAAATGGACACCCCTACCAATGGTAAACGGAACGGATCGTGTAGTGTCTTTGACACTCATTACCATCTACGAACGTAACGGGAGTTCGATTCGATTAAACTTTCATCGCACACTGTTTTCTCCATTTTATTTTTTTGGGTAATACTCCTCCACCCGATACAATCCGATCCGATCCGGTTTAAACAAACATCGACACATCCAACATGTAGCGGTCGTAGAAAACTTCACCAGTTCCAGTTTGCCACGTCTTATGAACTCAGCTACCAATTGATGGCAAAGAGCGAACGATGTTATTTATTGTTTTTCATTTCGCACTCTTGGTTAATTAATCTTTCAAGGCACACGCTCAGATGTGGCGGATACGGAATAAATAATAGTCCGGAATAGAAACAATCCTCAGAGGCGCTGATAAGAACAGCAACCTTAAGCAAATTATTGCATTGCTTGTGGAGCAGAATCAAGCTTTGAAGATACGCTCTGTGTTTTGACGAGTGTCAATCTAGAAAAGTGCGGCAAAAGAGCAAACTGGTAGCATCTGTTACAAAACAAAGTTACAAACAGAGTTGTCTGAAACCATTCACAACTGAACTTCATCGTCCGGTAATTCGTACTGGAACTGGGCTCGGTTTCATCACCGACTGGGTGATGTCAGTGTATACCTAACAGGTTATCTTTCTAACAGTTTCTTCTCAAGGAATCTTCCAAACAAGGAGTAAAATGTATTTTCGGGTTAGTTACTCGAATTATAGACATAATTTTGTATTTTTTGAAGGAGTTTGCATCAATTGTATCCCAGATATACAGGCAGTTTTTTTGTTTAAGAGATAAAGTACAAAACTGTATAAGTCTTCAACAAGTGCCAAAATCTTGAATCTTGAAAATCTTGGGCCCTATTCCGCCGGTCGGTCCAATCTCTTCTAATCCATCCAAAAAGTTGGAACAGTATAGTTTTCCAATAATAAACTAAATTTCGCATTAATAGCAAATAAAATCGTGGACTTAACAATTTATTTGCTATCCCATTTTTGTTCTTGAATTTAACATATGTATCCCTTCAAAAAAACTGAAATAGGACCAACTCAACATTGTGCAGTCATCGTATACTACGTGATGAATAGTGGAAGGAAGAAGGCTTTGTCTAGCATGCCACTTACGAGCGAATCGATACAAACGACAAATCCAACACGATAACCCGGTACATAAACAGGCCAACCTTTACAACCGCGGCGCCCGGTGGTAGCTTGGAGTGTAACAAATCGATTGATTAAACAATAACAAAACTTCCTCCCGCACATCCGCGGCATCCATTGCTGCACGCAACGTTGCTTCGACGTATCGATTGGAAACGATCGGTTTGATGGTTCCCGTCTGCTTCTTCCGCTATTTTCCGCGCCCCCCCCTCCATCACAGGTAGCTCCACGAGCCCACGGATCATCGTTTTCCCACCACCAACAAATAGTATGAAAAAAAAATACCCATTACCGGTCACTGGCAGTGCAACTTTTGCGCACCCTTCTCCACTTGCCGTTTGTACCATGGTTTCCGTCTCTCAACAAAACCAACCAACCAACCGACGAACTACCGGCACCGGATGGTCCGTGAGAACCAAAAAGGTTCAACCGTCTATTTCCACCGCGGGGTCATGGTCCACACCCTATTACACCGAACCACCCACCACCATCGATCTGCACGAAGCACACGTACGTGGCTCACGATGATGGAGGGAGAAGACTCGGCTTTGATCTACAAATTGAAATGGAAGCAACATTTTCTATTAGTGGCACCAAGAACAGAGAGAAAGGGGGGAAATTATTAAATCTAATCGACCGGCGGAAGGAACAGGGGCCGGGATCAGCTATACCGGCATTTTTCCGTCTCCCGTTTTTCATTGCCTTTTCATTCCATTTTCCATTCCCGCCTGGTGGTGTTGTTGGCGTCAATAATCGCGGATTGAAATCGTGAACCATGTGCACCGTAGTCGACCCACGCGTGTGGGGATGGTGGAAGTGTGCACCGGAAAGGAGGATTGTCTTGTTCCGAGCGAACTATTTTCATTTCCATTATTTTCTTCCCGGTTCCCACAGCTCCTGAGGCCCACGAAGGCGAATTGCACTACCCCATTTACTGGCCTTTCATTCGCTAGGTGTCTATCAAAAGACAATATAAAAACAACAACACGATGTGTAGGAGAACCGCAATGAGTCGCCACGTACCATCCCATTTTGCCCACCCCGTGCAAACTTTTTCTTTCCATCCATTCTCACACTATCTCGGCTCATCATCATGATTGTTCTCTTTTTGTTCAACATTTTGCTTCGTATTACATGCTCCGGTTATGTGTGTGCCGATGATGGTAGCCACCCAGATTGATAAAACGAAGCGAACGGGATGGAAAAAATGTGGAGCACCAAGCCTAATCAGACTAACCGTCAATAAACGCAGTTGATCCGTAGCTGCGGATGGTTTATGGATGAGAAATATATAGTATCAATGGGGTTTACAGGGGTTTCGAGTTCTTGACTGGAAATTGGAACCTTTTCGAAATTATTTTCAAGATGAAATGGAACACGTAGGGTAAGTTTGTGGAATCTTACTACTCTTAAGATTCTGTGCAAATTGGAATTGGAAGCACAGCGTAGCGCCGATTATACGGGTACCTTTTATCCGGCTGTCCCATTATCCGTGCAGCTCAGAAATGACAGTTCCGAAGGAGGATTGACATATAAAATACAAAACCGATGATGGCAAGAAATGAAAGCTTCAACAGGGAATTATATACAGTAGAACGTCAATTATCCGGGGTGCTCGGGACCGGACTGATGCCGGTTAATCCATTGCCACGGATAATAGTCCCTTAAATATCAAGGGCATTTCTATATCTAGATAAAGCGCATATAGTGTTTATATACTATACTATGGTGGTTCTCTTGATGCTAAAAATGATTCTGGATCAAGCAAATTATTATCAAAAACAATTAAAGTTTAGAACGTAAAATAAAATTATTTAAAAAATATCGTTAGGTGACGATTTTAATAGTTTTAACCAATCTGTACAAATCTGTACATCTGTATAGCTGTACAAATGTTCACCACGGTTGAACAGCTGTCAATTTTCGGCGCACGGTTAATCCGCCCGCCGGTTAATCCGCCTCCGGAGAATCGATGTAATTTGCTCAAATTTGAAAAAATAAGACAGATTTACTTTACAAAGTGTAAATAAGAAAATTAACAACTAGCTTTATAACAAAAAGTCTACCCATTACACACTAAGTACTAATATTTAACAATAAAAGAATTTTGCCTATTATCCGTGATATTCGCTTATCCGGCAAGGGCTGAGTCCCGATGAGCACGGATAACCGGCTCTCCACTGTATTCTAAATAGGAACACGCGATATTTATGCTTTTAACAGCATTTCAAAGAATCAATTTGAAAAAGCTCGAAAAAAGCTCGAAATATTTGACGTTTACGTTCTCATGTTGCACTTCAACTAGAAAAGAATCCAGATCAATGGTTCACAGCTTCTCATTTTAATTCAAGCAGCGACTAAAGCACTTTAAAATTCTGTTGTAATAGCATTAAAAAACATCAATTCCATCATCATAATGAATCCAGTGTCAAATTCTAGATCCAATGTAATTCCATCTATTTTGTAATATAGTAACCAGCCCAGTTTCACCCTGCAGCCAATCAAGCAAACAAACAGAGATTTGCAATTGAATCAAGAGCTATGTCGGAGGAAAGCGAAACGAAAATACAAACACACACCAAGTAGGCGATGGAAGAGATTTGTTTATCGCCGTATACAACGTTCGCTGCTACTGCTCGCGCGCGGCGACTGTCAATTTGACAGTCGGTTGCCGATCCAATTAAATTCAACAACCAACATTTGCTCATGTTCCGCACGATTGTATTCCTGTCTCCCGCCCATCGCCCTTCTCCCTTCAAACAAACAGCGTAGGCCCCAGGCAAACTTTACCGTGGCCAGTTAACTTCTCCGGTAACCTTTTTCGCGTTTTCTAGCCGGCACACGCGGGCGAACGAGATCGCGCGAACGGACAAACTACCGTAGTTGGTTCGACTACTGTACCACTCGTGGCATTTTGCTATTTCTTTTTCATCCCCCTCGTTTCCTGTTGTGTTTGACTTTATTTATCCTATGCTTCATGGCTTCTTCGTTTGGTTACGTTTTTTTGTTGCTGTACCACGCTTTTCTAGTTGTAACTTTTATGGCCGATAGGTGATGGTGGCGGTGGGGATTCAAAACCGCCCTTTATCGACTGGAGCGTAGGGAGAAAGATTTGCTTCTAACAAAACGTATTGCGTTGAGGTAAAAGTCCTAAAACAATTAAAAGAATAACTTTAGTTTCAGTATTTATTTTTATATTTCATTTGCTTAGCGATGAACTTTTTCTTTTGCACGTGGATAAGCTTTGTTGTTGTTATAATTCGAAGTTCAAATTTTCAGAAGAGAAAGATGTTCAACATTGATTAATGCAGCTGCCATACTTTAGGCCATTTTTTAAACAAACAATAGACAGCAAAAAAAAACTTTTCATTTTACACAAAGATAAACATGTCCACGTGAAAAAACAAAATGCTCCGATCCGGACCCGTCTGTGGTGTAGTGCAAAAGAAATCAATTATTTATACCGTATTCATTCGATTACAAGAAGCTTCCCTTGACCAGACCTTACCACCCCAAATCGCACTTCCATCCATCCGGAACAGGAAAACGCTACCTCTAGTGCTTCCTGGGTACCCTTGAGCAATTTCAAGCAGCAAGAAATCACTTTACCGAACCTATAAAAAAAAACTTAATCACTTCCCACTGGCGCCGATCGTGTTACAGCGCATTACATAAACCGGGCGAAACACACTCGACAAAAAGGTCGAACTCTGGTTGTATGCATGGTCAGACACAAGAAAGAAAGAAGAAGAAAAAACAAACGGCCCCAACCAAGCGGTAGGAAGCGTACCGGCCATGAAGGGAGAAAGAAACACAACTCTCATGCCAAGAAACCCAAACGTACGGAAACCCGGGTCGATGAAGCGAACTAAAACGGAAATGTCAATTCGTACTCCGCCGTGTGTAGCCCCGACGCATTCCGGCAGCACTGAGGCACGAAACACTGTGATGGTGTTGTTGTTGGAGCGAAACAAGAATTATAAAAAAAAAACATAGACACAGCAAGCCACACCGAATGGGGCGAACGAGCGAGTGGCATGCATAACACACTAATCAACTAATTAGACGATGTTGACCCAATCCCGACGCCAAAGTGCCAATCCTGCAAGCTTCACCACCCTCTCGCGCAAAAGGGCGCGAACATGCAAACGGAAAACGGTCAGCAGGGCCGAGAAAGAGAGGGCAGGAGACAGGGAGGTTGCTCGGATTATTCGCGTACGATTAAATCGCGCTTTAGTATTCCCCCCCCCCCACCCCCGTGGTGCTGCTCCAACTACGGGAGAGGAAAGCGCGCGCACTCCACGCGCGAGCAGCAAAACATTCCCGCACAGTGTGAGCGAGCGAGACGGGAAGCAGAAGAGAGCCGTTTCCAAAACAATTAGCACCACAATTTGTGCTCTCGTCGTGGTCGTCGCCTTTATCGACATGTAGATGTGTGTGTGTGTGTGCTTCGAAGGAGCACACCACGCACGCATCCATTCGCGGCAAGCTATGTGCTCCAGCAGCTTGACAGTGAGCGAAAGCGAGAAGGAGAAAGTACTATCAAATCATACATGCGTGCGTGTGTGTGTGTGGGAAGAGTGTGGTTATCTTCTGCGCTTGAACGGGAATTATAAGTTCGTGCTCCCCAGTCACATTAGCAAACACTCAACACGAACCGGCCAAATAAACGGAGGACCTCCATCTCTTTCCACCAACTCCGACCGCTTTACCCTTCGTTCGCTCTCATATACTCTCTCTCTCACTCTCGCACTCTCTTTCTCCCACACACATCATCATCTTTCGCCGCCTCGAGTAAGCGATGATGGTCAAGCAACCACAGAAGTATCAACACAAACACACGCGTTACACATATGGATCACGTTGTTTCTCGCTCGCTCGCACTCACGTTTCTCACTTGCTCAACGCTTCACACACGCGTGCTCTCTCTCTCTGTTTCACCATACTTTGCTGTTCTTCACTTGCTCGTTGGAACCGCGCGCACACACATGTTCATGGCTAACCACATAGAACACGGGGTTTGGTGCTTGGGTTTCGATTTCATGCTCGTCGTCCCGCGTTCGCCGCACAAGCTGTGGCAAAGCGACAGCGTTTTATTTTATTTAGCTGTGTGTAGTTTACCAACCCTTACCCCCCTCCCTACCCTTGCACCCTTGCACTGCTCTTTTCCTTTTTCGCTCCATCAACGTGCCATGTCGTGCCATGTAAACCTGATTGTATCGATGTGCTGTCGATGATGATACCAACGTGCCGCCGCCGCGGGTACATTTTTGGTAGATCTGTTTTTAACCTTCTCCCTTCCGTTACACCACCTTCACCCGCTCCAATCACTTCACACACTTCCCAAATGGTATACGACAGCAACAGCAGCAGCAGCAGCAGCAGCAACAATAACATCACAAACCCGTCCATTATGTTACACGCTTTCGGGGGTCTCGCCTTCACCACCACCACGTATCGTTGTCATCTTCATCCTCCCTGCCAGCACACACGCACGCAAACCTTGTGTTCTGTGTTTTCTCGGTTGCTACGACCAACGCAACGTTGTTTTAGCCGGCATGAGCGATTATTATTAACCACTGCCGTTCCCTGCCGTGTTCTGCTGTCCGCCCTACCACACCCGCTACAACCCACAACAACACTACCGCAGACAAGTTTTGAAGGAAAGAAGCAGCAAATTTTTATGCACAATTTTTACCGTCTGCTGTTAGCTGCTTAGCCGCTCTTTCGAGAGGATTTTTAACTTTGAAGTCGAAACTGCCCCGGCCTACTACGAAACGCATTGATATCGAGGGCTATGAAGTGGTTGGTACTATTCCGTACAAGTGGCTCGCTAATGCGCGGCAATCCGCTTACGTTGCTTGTTCGGAAATGAGTAATTGACACACTTTCCGGCATTCAATTGATTTCGACAAAAGGAAGCTTTTAAATTACGCAGTAGTAACAACAATACTAACACATGATACACTCCTCGCTATTACCACAAACTGGACGCGCACGATTAGCACAGGTTTGAGTTGCCTCTTCTTTCACTAATCCAACGGAGGAGGAAACCGCTGAATAGCGCGGTACACCCGCAACACTAAACACGTTACACACGCTGTCACCCGTTGCACAATTGTTGTTGTTGTGTGTGTAGTTTAATTGCGTGAACAAAACGCATCCGATAATACGCGCAAAACACCGCCTAAACACGCACGTAGCAATGCACGAAACGTACGATGATACACCTTCACCAAAAACGAACGCAACCTTCGTTCTCCTGCCGACAGAAAAACAATGGTGCGCCACGATCGAATCCAACTCTCGAACGCTCCCGCAAGCCGGCGATTTGCGAGATCCAACTCTCCACGTACGGCGGAAAACAACACCAACAAACAAACCCAAGATGCGACACGCTGGACGAGCCGGTCGAAACTGAATGGCGGACAGAGAAAGAGCGATCGGTTTCGCCCCAAACAAAATTATGCACTGTGTGAGCGAGCGCGAGCGAATGAGAAGAGCAGAGTCGCCCCGAGTAGCGCGCTCAAGCAAACGTATTGCGAACGCAAGCACGCACACACACTCGTCCGGTGGATTTTGAAGCGAAATGCTTCACCTTCCCTATTCGCAGCATTTCGTCAACAAAACGCACTGGGGAAATCGTTACTACATGTCCTTCCAAAGATATTCAACAGCTGACATGAAAACTTTGACTCGATAATTTTATTCTTCTTATCTGTTTATAGTATAAATGATTAAGAACTAAATTCAAAGTATTAAAAATATTTTAATAAGTTAAGATATTTCTTTACTCTACCTTACTTTACTGCATGAACCAGAAGGTCGTTGTGTCAAATAGTTATTTCGGTTCCAATATCAACAATCATATTTTTCCATTAAACATGCAAGTTACAAAATTAGCCTTAATATAATTCTTCAGCTGTTTACTACCTTCAATGCATCAAATAAACTATTTCGAACAAACTGTCGCCTGGGAACTGTTCGAAAACGGGCAATTACGCGAAACTGCTCGAGATCTATCTTGCTCGAAATGAAATTGAACGCATTTCGCCAGATTATCTGTAATGCTTACTCAAAGAACGTTGTTCTTCAAATAATTTTCGTTTGAAGATGGAAAAGACACGATTTAACTCATCTTGTTGCATAAAATATCTGCTCGAACACACTGACACCAAGATTTATATAGACATTTCGATTTTTTTTTACCAAAAAGAAATTCTCAGTTTCGAAAATGGTTCTTCGATTTTCATGTTTCTTAAAATTCGAATATATTTTGCATTGATTAATTGATCAACACATTTTTAATTGAAAACTGAAATGAAAAATAATAATTCGACATGCAAAAAAGTCGCTCTTCGAAAAAATGCTCTCCGTATACCGCAATGTATATAAACCTTTGCCATGTTTCTGTGCTGCACGTTTTGCTACATGGGCAACGTAAATTTCCGTTTAACGGCCTTCCGTTTACCACACAAATGCTTTGTGACCTTGAATTGAATAATGCAAAATATAAACATCTTTATCAAATGTATCTTTTGTTTTTTTATGTGTATTAACACAAAAAACTTAATAAGGGTTTCCACAAATCAACAATAGCTTTTGATACCCGCAATCAACACGTCGTCTTTCTTTCTTTGTTGAAAAATCAAATCGAACAGCTGATAGTCAAGAGAGGGTTGTGGCATGACATCGCTTAACGGAAGTCGTTTATTTTGATCGCACACCACTCTGGCAGCTGTTGTATTACGGCGGGCATTAATCGTGGCCGTTCAGAATCCGCTCTTCTCGAACAAAGAGATTTTTTCTGAGAGCGCCGTTAACGGCGCAGTAGCGTGCCTCTCCGTTGCAGGGTTGCTAAACTTAAAAACGGCCGCTATTTTTACAATAAAAACCCTCTTTTTCGTTATCATCGTTATTTGTTTGGGGAATTATGCTTTTGTGATAATTTCACAACCATTTTCCTGCCATTTGAGTGGCATTTTATGTAACTATGGTAGCTAAACAGCATAAGATTATTTCTGGCGAGAGAGCTGGATAGTTGAGTAGCCCTGCACAACGACCCCACCATTGTGTATCGTTCGAATGGTTCTACCGTACCGTTAGCTGGTCGCGGAACGCATTTCGTTGTGAGAGATCTTGGTCGAAGCTGAAAAGGAAGCTCTCGTACGCGGCCACACCAACCTATTGACGCTCGGTAAAGAAAAATAAGGTAGATCAGCAAAAAATTGTCTCAAACATTTGTGCTGAAGTGTACACCTTATCGCACGGGTCAGAAGAGATAAGAAACAGAAAGAAAAATATTTCTTCCAAACCCGAAATCTGAACTCCTGCGAAAAGAAGAAAACCATTCTGTGGCGTGGAAAAGTGTATATCGGAATCGAGCAAAAGGATCTCGAAATCGAGTAAAACGAGTTTTCTGCCCCCGTACATGGACCATCGAAGAACACACTTTACCGGATGCAAGTGTGCGTACGTGAATGCGTGCGTGTGTGTGTTGTCTTTGAAGCGAGCAAACAGTGATGGTGGTAGTGTGTAGTAAAGAATAAAAGAAAGAAAAAAAGATAAAGAACACCTCGAGCATAAAGGAAGAGACGAAACAGTGACAAAAAGAAAACCATCCATCCAAGAACACGGAGCTGTGTTACTCGGTGGTTGCCTGTGTATTGGTGTTTTGCTGTCCGATACTACGCCATAGTCCTTTCGCAGCCTCCTCTGGGCTTTGCTGTAAGTGCGTGCGTGTGTGTGCGTGTATTTTTGCTTAGCAACGTAGTAACGTGTGTGAGACACACCTGCAGCGCCCTGTCGCGAGGAGTAGTCCGTATCCATGTGAAAAAACGGGAGTCCATCCCGAGTGCTAAAGGGGTTTGTGGCCGCATGTTTTAGAGGCAGGGTTTGTGCATTGCTCTCAATCATAGGGGGCTCGTCCATCATCCGGGGTAGCTCCAGTAATTGAGCGCACTAAGCTTGCTGTTATAGTACGAGAGCTCCTGATTTTGTACCTGTTCAGAGTTTAACTTTGCATCTAAAAGGACTGTCAAACGAGTCCTGTCCTGTCGTCGATTATTCTGCTTGAAGTGCGATTCTTCCGCGTTCCCTTCCACTGCTCCATCGATCAGTGAGGCAAAGAGTTGAAGGAGAGCGTTCGAGAAAGTGCATTGTTAGCGTACAATAAGGGTGAACAAAAGCAAGAAACTAGAAAAGTTCACTGCGTAGTAATTGTGGAAAAGGATCCAGTGCTGGCGCAGCAGAATCTCACGCAAAGGATCACTTGGAGGAGCAGTGCCTAAGGAGTGCAAGCATAATTGGTGCAAGTGTCAGTGGTTTGTTGTGTGTTTGTGCCCTGCCAGTGAAGTAATCGGTGTGCGTTGTTTTGGGCGTTGTTTATACTGACGCGCTCGTGTCGAATACATCCCACGGGAAAAAAAGCACCTTTGAAAGAAGGCAAAGCAAAGAAAGAAAGGTCAATTTAACGGATCGCCCATTGGGTGCGTGAGTTCTGCGTTTCTAAAAATCGACTGGAAAATATCGTGTGCTCGTGTATACGTGTCAGTGCGTGCGTGTTTGTGTTTGTTCTGTTACCGTTCTGTACGATTAAAAGCAGGTCCAGCGATTAAAGGCGAAGAAAGGGCCCACATATGACTTCGTCCCAACCGTCTCAATCGTCCGACGGTCAACAAACGATGGCCGACAACGGAACGATGCTACCGACAGTGGTGGAAAGTGTGTTTAATGCAGCTCGCACAGGAAATCTCGCTGCACTGAAGGTAAGCTGGCATGGACTGTTGTTGGTTTTGAAGTTTGATGTGAGTTTTTTTTCCTCACGCACTGTCACGCATACAATCTGTGTGGCTCACACATGTAACACACATGCAAAAGCGAAAGTGCGGATAAGCGCTGATAAGCAAACGCGTTTGTGTAATAGAGAAACGCAGTTGAGCTGTCCGGAGTTTATCAAGGTGGAAAACAGTACAGCAATAGAGCAAATGTTGTGGCCTAGCAACGAATTGGACTGCCATAGTTACGCACAATATCACAGTAATTTCATGCATCCGTTTTTCTTTTCAAATGCATGCGTGTGTGTGTTTATCTACGAACCATAGTGGAACGTCCGGGTCGAGACATCATGCTGATGTAAAAAAATAAAATCTAGGTTACATAATGCACGGACACAACACTCCACTTTCTGGGCCCCAGAATCTATGTATGTATGCTGGCTTTTCCCACTGATCGTAGGTTGCTATGCTTGATTTCACAACCGCTGGTGGCACAGCAGCAGCATAGCATTTGTCTCCCGTCCTTTTTTTGCCTGGTGATCTTAAAATAAACGACATTTTTTAAATAGGAAAGAGTGAGAACGAGAGAGCAAAAGCAAACACTCACACACGTACCTGTCCTACCTTGTACAGCGTGTATTCGAATTTAATGCTTATTTGAGCATCGGATCGATTGTGCACCTCTGCAACAGCATCCCTCCCCGTGTAGCGTTCGTTTGTTTACTTTTGATTACTTTTTTATTTTTCAAATGCGAGTTTCTCACTCACACACTCTTGTTTCGCCCCCGAAACGTTATCTCGCTTACATTTGGTTTGAGAGCAAAAGAGAGCGAATGTTGTGCAAAGAGAAAGAGCAAGAGTTAGTCGGGGAAGAATTGGATTAATCCTTCGTTTGATATTGGGGATTTTGTTTGCAAAACTCTCTCTACACCCCCAAAAATTTATTGTTGTAAAACCTCAGCCAAATGTGGTTGTGTGTGTGTGTTTGGGAGAGGGGGTTGTTTTCAACACCCAGCTGAAGACGTTGCTTGGCACAGTTTCCGTGTGCGTGGCCTTCGTATTGATTTCCCTCAGTTTCGTTCGCGATGGCGAAATGCATGACATGTTGAGAAGGTTCTGGTTTATTCCACTGCAAAGATAAACATATGGAGCATTGTTTATTGCTCTTATTCTCTACTATTTTTCCTGACGAAAATTATCTTTGGTTTTGTATAAAATATTTACTTCAATCTTTTTCGAATGTTTCATCACGTGTTATCGACTTCAAATTAAGCACGTTTTAAAGTATCCGTGAAAAAGACAAACAAAATCCACAATCACGCACACACACTCCGCAAGACTATTTAATCTTATTGCAGCAAGGCGTCTATTTGTACTCCGGTCAGGGTCATCAGTAACAAAAGAAAAACCCTTCATTTTTTCAAATCAAAATGTTTTATGAACCATCCTTTTCGTGTGTTGTCTGTGTGTGTGTGTGAGATTAAATGGGACAATAAATCAGCTGCAATTTTCCGTCATCGCATGTGCGCCACCACACAGCAAGTAGATGTGATTTGAAAAGTTTTATGACGTTTTGGGTGAAATAATTTATGACTTTTATTCAAGGACCCCTCCGCAGCCCAACAGGCTTGTGCTGAGGGCACAGATGTCGCGTCAATATTTGGTCGATAAGTAGCCGCAACGGGACCACTGTCGGTTCGCTTTCCCAATAGCCAATCTAAATGCTTCGAAATCAGAAAAATCGCACCTTCATGTTTGCTAAGAAGAAGGGTTGGTAAAAGTTAGCTTTGGAGGCCTGAAGCGGGGTCGTCGTTGGATGCAATATTTGCATACGGTTCTTCAAATTCGAACGTGCGGCCATGTAGACAAACGTCACATGTGCCACCGATAGTGGAAAGTCTGGGAAAGCAAAACCTGCACCAAAACGTGCTTCTACCGCGTGTATTATCGCTTTGCCATTTTTCTTACCAACCCACGTGTTCGTTGACCTCCAGCGGGGGGAGGCAAACACGGGCTCACCTGAGGGTAAGTTATTACCCTAATCCTACACGTTCTACCCTCGAGCCCTGGGTTGTGGCAAATTCACTACCGTGCATTGCCATGGACGCGACTGTGCTCGTCACATTGCCTAGAATTGGCTTCTAAACGCACAAAGGACCACGAAGACATGTGGAACACAATGGTAATCCTTATTATTTTTGCTGATGGTCGTTTTCGTACCAACCTCACATGGATAAAGTACAGGTAACGTGCACCTAGGTTTCCTCACGTGGTCACCAGCAGCACTCGTACCGGAAGAGGGAAAATCGTCTCCGTTTTACTGCCGTTGGTGGTTCGCTGCATTCTGAGCTTAGCGTGATTTATGATGTTTTCCTTCGGTCGTTACGGATTTTCCCCACGGTCATGGGAATGTACGAATCGTAAAAATAGTTTCGAAAATGTGTCTTTCTATTTCTTCCACATTCGTCACATGCAGTACATGTACTTGGTGAAAGAAAGATTGAACAAACATTTCTTTGATTTTGTAAATATTGTACGATGTTCCAAAGTGAAGTTTGAAATATATGTATATGTATTTGTCTTACACTGCTGTTATCTGCTTCAAAACAAAGTTATATTAAACTAAGTTCTCCTGCATTTAATATCTATCTCTTTCGATGCGATCTTTCTGGTGATGGAAACTCCGGAGTGGATTCATGAATCCACTGCGACTCCGACGTATAAAAAGCGGAGTATACTCCGAAGTAATTACTCCGGATTAATGCGGATTTAACTCCGGAGTTACTCCGGAGTAACTTCGAAGTTTACTCCGGAGTAACTCAAAAGTTTACTCTGGAGTTGAATCTGTAGTTAATATCGGAGATTACTCCGGCGTTATTGTCGTGATCCAACCTGGCCGAGCCTTATTATAACTCCGGAATAACTCCGGAGTTACTACTCCGGAATAACTCCGGAGTTACTACTCCTGAATAACTCCGAAGTAATCTCGGATTACTCCGACTCCGGGAAAATTTAAGATTTATCCATCACTAGTTCTTTCAAGAAAAAAAGGTGTTGGAAGTTGGAACCGACCTGGGAGTTATCGATGCAACAAAGAAACGATCTCCTTCGTCTTCATCCCTTACTGTATACCTCAAAACATTGGCCATTATTATTGCTTTATGCTTTTTTGTTAGCAATCGGACCGTATATCACGGTATCGACAAATCCACCAAACCTCAAGGAGAGGTGCCCAAAAAGTGAGAGCAAGAAAATTTGCTATTTTTGAATATGGAAATGCCTTTGTACTTAGATTTCTGACAGTTGTCATTTTAACCTGACCACCTTCATATTTTGCACGTCTGTTAAATTTTACAAATTTCATGAGCTAGAAATTAATTAAGTGTCTCTTTCGCTAGTTGGTTCTTTGGGCTTAACTATTCGCGCCACATTTCGACCCTATGCCATTCTCATACCGTCTAATGAGCGACCAACTCGGCTGGCAATGATGATGATGTTACACATTTTACAATGGCAGCAGCCGCCGCTGGCCAGCAACGAAAGTCACTGTTGCTGCACGATCGATTACGCGGTCAGGTTGGCAAAGCGTGAGGCGTGGACAGTTGTACATCATCCATTGTTACATCAAGCGCGGCAATTCGGCCCTCCCCCCCGCCCGGGGTGGTTCGTCGTGGCGGACGTGAAATGGAAAACCTACCTATTTTTCCACCACTCCCACCGAGGTAGGCGAGATTTTCGTAGACACAGCTGTGTGATCGATTCGGAATTCGTGACGTGATGGGCGTAATGATGGTCTCCGACCGTTTGCGTTCGATGGTCACCTTCGCTAAGCTGGGGCGGTCCGGTTGAAGGAGCACTTTGACTTTGCTGCATTAGTAATTCGAGTTCGTTCCCTTTCAGTGGACTCGTTTTTTTATATTGGGTTCAATTTTTTTATTTGGTCTTTGCGCTGCATATACAACCCCCCTGCTCGTTGTCTTACTTTCGTTTTTAATGCTTTCTTGAATTTGGCCGATTTACTACTGCTTGCGAAGCGTCTAGTGCCGCCTATACCTATGTGTCTCCCGAGATGGTTGTGGACCGCTCAATAAAGGGTGTATGTAATAATTTGACGGTTGGCATGAGCGCGGTCATGCGCGATTATCGAATGTGGGCCATCGGTTACGAATGAAAAAGTGGTCAAAAAAGTGAAAGAAACGAAGCGCCGAGTTAACAAGCGAGCGTGGCTGGAAGAAAAAATAGCTCAATTTTAACAATTCATTCTTGAGGAGCAACATTTTTTCGGAATAGACAAAAACTTGCATTTTACAATTTTTGGAAACGAAGTTGTTATGCTCAGGAGTTGAAGTTATCATTTTATTAGTCATCTTCAAACCCAGTCACAAAAACAGGAGGAAAGATTTCATTTGGAAATCTTCCACTTCAATGTGCAAAGAATTAAGAAATGGTTCTAACTTAAAGTTGAAAACCCCTGGAAAACCCAATGCGATCTAATGGGTTCTTACATGTCTTTTTATCTTGGGTCTCCAATAAAATTCTACAAGTCCTATGTGAAATGTTTCTTAAATCTTCTGTTGAATAAATTATCCGGATCCAGCAATGTTAAGCTTGAAGTGTTCAAACTTCGTTCAAAGCAGCATTCCCATGGCTAAGCAGCTCTACAGTAGAGATTGATATTTTACGTGTTTCTTCATTTTAAAGTTTCTTCACCGATCGTTTGATCGTCCAGCGATTTTACAAGCGGCCAGACAAAAAAAAAGACTACAGAAACTGGTTGACCTTCGCGGTACAGTAAAAATAACATTCTCGAAACACGCACCACAAACGAATTAATCTCTCTCTCCTTCCCTCCCTCTCTGTCTCTCTGTCTATCTCCATAATTTTCTACTCCTTCTCTTCTTCGTTTGTAACGGTCCGGCGTTGTTGTCCGTCCCCACCATCCGTCTGGTGTTTCAGATGGTCTGTACGGTTATTGCCATTCGATCCATTCGAAGCTATCGTTGTCATCGTCGGTTACTTCCGGACATAGGTCGGGTTTTATATTTCTTCGGTTTCTCCTGTGCTGTAAGATCCCTACCAACAGCGCATAAACAACGTTAACGTTAAGGGGAGGTTCTTTGTGCGTGTCGGAAACACTTTTCTTCTAGACACTGGGTTGGACTCCATGTCCACAGTACACAGAACCCTTTCGTGCATTGACCTCCCGTCATGCGTCAACAGCTCATTGGTTTTAACTAAACGCTGGAATAACAAATGATTATTAAAGAGAGTAATTCTCAAGAATGTCGTTCATGGGAAATCTCAGTGACATTAGTCTAAGTCCTCGAAACACCAACAAGAAACATCTTTGTCGGTAATGCAAATAATCGTGCGTTATTTACTATGATGTGGTTTGCAATAGCTTTGTCCAGACACTGATCAAGCTTCCTCGATGACTAAAATAAAACACACTTTGTTCTCACTAACGGGCACGAAGATTATCCTTGAGGACGGCCGTTGCTCACCAATGCTTCTTCACCCATCGATGGTACGGGGGGCACGAGCTCGTGTGCGCCATATTTGGTGTGATTGATCCTCGCTTCTTCCGGGATGGGTTAAAACGCTTGTTTGCTTTCTTAGCCAACGGATCGTGGCACTAAGGGAATTCATTCCTTTTTCAGCCGTAACTTTATGATGGGATTATTTTTTTGCTCATGTTCACTGACGCGGTTTGCTCAAACAGGCTTAGCCGACCCGAGTCCAAAGTGATACCAGTTTTTAGTGTGCAACTTCTCACAGAGAATGCTTGGGTATACTGATTGCCAACAGAGATTTTTTGGAGTTGCCATAAACAGGTTCCAATTTCGTCACATTCCGAAACTTAAGGATCATTAGTTGGATGGAGCACGAATGTTGTTTTTGCATTTCAGAGCTTTAAGTTTTGCGCTGTGTTGTTTTGCTCTCGAGTCCATGAAGTTGGACAATCAAATGGCGGAAATGCCTATGGTGGATGAGTTGCAGCTTCCTTGTTAAAGTTTACTGTTTTAAATCCAGGTATTTAATGTATTTTAAAACCTCATTAAAAAACCTTACCATGAATGCGTTACCAACATATTAATTCTTTAGGTACATTTTTTTGCTCCAGAGGGAACAGTTGAGTTGCTTCCATTTCAATAGTTGATTACTACATCTGCTGTCGTATGACGGTTTGTTTAGTGCTTATCAGATAATCTTGTGCAACAACTATTTCCACAACGTACAGAGAAAGCTTGTCTGCTTAATGAGGTGAAACTTTCCGCTAGAGGATAAATTGGATTTCCACCTTGTCATTAGAATTTTGGTTTTGGAAAACTAGACTCACATGCGTCATCAACTATCTTTCAAGCATTAGATTTGTTTGATTATTGTTGAAAGGGTGATCGTGCGACCTAGAAATGCGTCTCAATTATTTGTTATTCTTTTGGAAAGCCTTAAAGTCAGACAGTCTTCAGAACTATGACGTCCTCAGATCTAAAGCTTCCTACCGTGACAGTGAATTTCATGAACATTTCATGTATAAGTGAAGGAATATGTAGTTTTTTTTTATTCATAAAGAACGGCCTGGCCGTATTGCTAAGGAATATGTAGTTCATGTGATATCATTACTCGCATCGGGTTTTTCATTCGCTATCAGCAACCGTGCGGTGTCGCGATAAGTTCACTGTTTATCATTTATTTACCGACTGCCATTGTTTGGTGTTGTTGCATAAATGTATAAAAACCCATAGGGAGCACTTGAAGCCTTTCTGGTGGTGGTATTGGTGATATGTTAACCGTAGAAACCGTGGTATCACTTGGAGCAACGAGTGTGTAACGCAAGTTCCTCATGTTTGGTAGTAACTGAAGGGGTGGCACTTGTGACGCAGACCTGCTACAAGGGTCCGACGGTGTTGTCATGTTTCCCTCGCGAGCGAACGAACACACCGGTTGTCGTCGTGTTCCAAACAAACAAACAAACATACGCAACCATTCTGTCGTGCTCGCTGGTCGCTAGACTGTGTTTGTTTGCCTTGACCTTTGACCGACGCACTCTGTTGAACCTCAGGCGCTCGTGCTGGTGATTGTTCCCTATGGTCGGCAATCGTTTCCATCGGACGGTGGCGAACATTTCTTTATAAATCATATTAAGTTATTTCCTTTTTCCGGGATTGGTTCGATCAATCAATCCAGTACGGTTTACTAAAATATTGAATGTTCAATGTGAATTTGCGTCACAACATTCAGGTTTATCTATTTATGCTCTCTGCATCCAATATAAACGTTCTTAGTTTGATGATCTACTTTTTTAACAAATATCAACAAAACAATAATTTTTTTATCGCAAAAATTATGCTTTTAAATGCGCCAAGTATGTCAGTGTTCATATCAAAATGGAACTCCCACGTATTGCTGTTCTACAATGTTCAACAATGGTGCACGGATTATTTGATTGTGTGGGTAGTTGAATCAAAGCAAATATGATTAACATGTGTGACCCGAAATTTGGTATCTTAAACTGTGAGATTAACTAATAGTTGTCACAAATGGTATGGATACCAAAAATGGGTTATCTTAGGCTTGTAGACCATTAGGAAGCAAGCTTTCATCGATGTTTTGTTGGTTAGAATTAGTTAGCATTAGTTAAACCTTTCCCTACTTGGTGTGTCAAGGGTGTGTTTGATCATTCTTTTTGTTCCACAATTCGAAATAACAGCATAAAATCCATTCCTTTCACATACTCTTCTATCACTACAAAGTTTTATTTTAAACTTTTTCGTGTATTCCGGTAGTTAAGCGTACATTCACCTTTATTTAGTGACAAGTATCTAATGTAGGAAAAACTTTCAAGGGCACAGACCGAATTTGTCGTCGCCATCAAATCATCACTTTTCTGTTGTTTTCTTCTACCCGTAACCTTAACCTTAGCCCCTCTGTACAATGTGTTTCGCAATACGATCGGCAATGTTATTTGGGTTTTAAAAATTTACCCGTTTAGACATTTTCCCGCTGAATCGCGACGTGCGTGTGTAGCGGTGTGGAAAATCGGCCTTACGCCATACGCACACGGAAAAGGTGCAAAATTCGTCACGTACCTCTTCGAATGCGTCCAATTCGCTCTTCTGTTGTGGTGGCCGGCTGTTCCACCAATGTTGTGGATGGTCATAAATTGTTAACTTTTGCGTTAGCCAGACGTTGAACCGTTGCCTGCCGGTGAGGACCTGTGTTATTCCTCTTTCTATTCTTGGTTGAGTGGTGCAAACGAAAACATGATTTGCCGGTAGGAGAAAAATTCTATTTTAGAAAAAAGAGTGAAAGAAAAACACAAACAGTTGCGAAACGATGGGGACGGGAGATGGACGTACGGTTGGCGTCATTTAGCGACCGCGATGTTGTGAAGAAATGATAAAAATAAACCTTTTTCGAATCTTTCGATAAGACGTGAAAAGCTTGCTCATTCTTCTACACTTTCCGCCATGCCAGGTGTAGTTGAATTGGTTTTTTTCCTTTCACCACGCACGATCCATTTGGGGGGGTTTGTTTAGTGGGATGTAAAAATCCACCAGTTGTTAGTCCACATTTCAACAGCAAGGCACAAAAACCAGCTAAGTGTTTAACATTTTTTTTAATAAATAGCCGGCAGCATATCATCCACCATTACCGTGACGTGAGAATTTGTCCACTTTTTAGCAAATGTAAGCGCATCATGAATTACGCAAGCATTGCTCAATGTGAATGTGGTAATAGAGCATCAAAAAAGCCGGTACGGTTAGACGCTCAAACAGTAAGGGACCGGGTGGACGAGTCTGTATGTTTTTGCTGTATGTAAAGCAAATTTTTCAATGGGTTGAAAGTGTGAGTAAATGTTTAAAATGCAATTTAAAAACTAACCGATATGATTTACTATATATTTTCGTTAATAATATTTCTTAAGTAGATGAAAAACTTTGCAGCTTAACATGATTTAACCGCTAGACCTTTTTAATTTAAAATATATAAAGCGTTAGCATATTTGTTATTAGTTTACAAATCAATAAAGAATAACATGTCCCACATTTCCATATGCATTTTTGCCAAGTATGTTAAATGGGAAAAATATGTTGCAAAACATTGGACACGATTAAACCACAAGGAAAAAATATATATGTTTGGCCCATTTTCTACATCTGACCCATCGCCAACCGTATCTAATAGGTTAAAGATAGAAAATGGGGAGATGCAATGGAAGCATTTGTTGTTTGGTTTTTCCTCGTTAGGTTGCCCTTTTTTTGAGGTTGATCGTTTTCCTCTTCATGCAACCCACATCCGATGACTTCCAATTTTCTGTTTCGAATCTGCTATGCGTCTCCTAATTGGGTTTTAATTTTGAGAACAACACAGGCATAGCTTCATGTCTAAAGTATTGTCTTTAAATAAATAGTTTTTGTAAGAATTTTTAACGAATAATTTTACTTCAAATATTAAATTTTGTAATGTTCAAATTTCTTAAAGTAAATCTACCAATATAATAAAATCTTCTCAACAAAATAGCGTATGAATTCCAAGAAAAACATCCATAACATCGAAACCATCGTCGATCGCCGCAGTTGCTCCGGATGCTTGCGGCTCAACGTTTTTCCTTGAAGACGGGTCGTGCCATTTTTTCCGTTTCCTCCATGTTTATCGCCTGCCTGCTCATTTCTGGACGGGAAGAAAAAGATCCCATCGGGGGTAGACGACGCTTGCCATAGCTGCAGGTACGCATGCGCATACGTTTCAGCGCTGATGATCACGCACGGCGTCGACAGCGGTTTATTACAAGATGCTGGAGTTGAGTTTCGTTCGATGTTCTTGCCGCTTCTCCTGCTTAGTTGCACCCGTTGCTGTATTTTCTTCTTTTCCGCAGCGAACTCAATAATGTGTTACCATCGAACACAAATGCGCCACGAACCAAATTTAATCTGCATATCTGTGTTTTTCCTCTTTCTAAGATCGGCTTTACATCCACCTCTAACCTTTTGGGTCGTGTGACGATGATCTGCGAAAGCACGCAACTTCCTAGTGAACTCTTTCTTCCCTTCGAACATCCATTGAATCAGAGTACAATTTGTTCCTTCGGTTGTGTGAGTTGTGGCTTTAACTTTTTTTAAAGAATATTGATAAAAATTGACATTATATTGAATCGAATTTGAAGATACAAATTTGTGTCGCAAAATCTTTTTTATCTCGATTTTCTTATACTAATTTTTATGATCTTAAAACACATTTCTATTCCATTAATTTAAGAAAAAGAAAAACAAAAAAAGGGGAAAATTTGCCATTCACTTGTGATACTCCGCAAGTATAAACAAATACCACTGCAACTGCGCTGTTGCATTGTTGCTTCTGTAGTGGTTTCGTCGCGATCAAAGCGATCAGACACTGTGCATAATGTTGGCATGAGTCATTAAGCGTTGTAGGTTGGCTATGTACTGCGCGCTCGTAAGGCAAGCCTCTTTTTTGTGATTACACGTTTCTGTGTTTCAACCTAATTCATGTGTTCCAGAGCTATTTAGTTTAAAGTCTCCATAGGACTTATATATGCGAGAAGGTGTCATTTTAAAGTTGCGACGGTTGGGAATATTTTCTCAGCATTATTTTTCCACCATAGCTTCGTTCGCTTTCCATACTTTAACAAGAGCCCGTAAGCCTGCCAGGGAATGAAGAGTTCGCTTACATAATTTCGTTTGACCGTCGCGGTTGTGTCTCGTCTTCTAAGCTGCTTCTGGTTCGGTTGTAGAAGTGTACGCCGGTTATATTGGTGAAGGGATAGCAAAAGACACCGGCTTGCCACTTGCTAACTGGCACTGTTGTGTTGGTTGCTGTGGTGCTTTTAAGAAGTGAAGTAACTGCGTCCCCGGCTTAGCCCCCTTTGATGATGTGAAGCAATAGTGAAAACGTGAAAAATGCTTCGTCCGGTGGAGGCCTTTTCGGCATAGTTTCGTCTGGGCTGCCCCCGAGTATCAGTGCGGCGAGCCGGTCCAACATGTGATCCCCTGATCGGTAAGCATCGACGAAATAGCGAAAGTTAATGGCGACCATGAACGATGCAGAAACACTTCCGCTCTCGTTGGAAATGGTTTCATTTGGCATGATTTAAGTGCGCTTTTCCCGACCGCAGTGCATGAAACATGGCTTTGTTCTACCCGTTGAGACTGTGTTTTGGTTCTATTTATTAAACGGTGCCGTTTTGTAGTATGGATTGCTGACCTAAAGGCACATCTGTACAGCTGTAAGTAGAAGGTTACGTGCCCGTCTAGTTAGTTGACTCTTAACATGCCGTAACCAATTCGCTAGTGGGAGGAGAAGAAGAGGGAGGAAAGGAGGCAGAGGGACGCTTAAATTCCCCGCTGTTTGTTTTCCATTTTTTTTCCATTCCTATCCACAACACAGCATTAACGTCACCTCTGTCACGGTTGAAAGATGTTACGCCTTCGCCGGATGATTGCAAAACTTTTCCACTGTGCGCTGCTACCATTTTCCCTCGCTCTGGTTTGGGTGGTTTTCCCTTACTCCCCCTAGCTAGCGGTGAACCGTGCAGCAGCAGTGCAGCAGTGTTGCAACTTTAAATTACCCTCGAGTAGTTTTTATGCCCAAAAGCATTGTTTATCTTTCTTGGAAGTTGATTAATTAAATATTACATTGACCAATTAGGGGACTGATTTGTGCATTTATTTACTTTGACCACGTTCATAATTCCGTTATGGTTTATGGTGTGGCCTGCAAAACTTTATGGACAGTTATTCCATAATTTAAATTAGTACTTCATAATTTATTATTATGTACCAATGGGTCTTACGGCAATTGTTGCTCCTATCGTTCGTTAATATCAACTCGAGTAAATCGCAAATAAAATAACGATAAAAAGCTATTTAAACAACAAAAGTTTTTCTTTGCTTATAATGGAAAAATACTTGCTTTAATGGGCAAACCATACCAGAACAGAAGCTCGTTGCTCTTTTACTACTATTAGTGAGTCACCAAGTCTCCAAGTCTACAGAGCCTATTTGTAGTCGCGCCGAGAGGTCTGGCTGGAGTAAATACAACCTTTATGAGTACATTGCCAGCGCTTTTTCTGATCGCGCATGTGGGGGGTAAGAGTAGGAGTTATGTTGTCTTTCATTCTATATGTAAGTACCGATTTAGTTTGTACCGGCGTGTGGGTCAATTGGCAGCCGTTGCTTTATGTCGAACCTCCACAACGTGGAATGGTCGAAAGGGTGGCAGAATGGAACAAACGAATGCATAACGTACAGTACATATAGACATGCAACATATTAGAAAACCAATTTTTATTGACTTAAATGATGGTAAATAGTGGCGTAAATAGTGGCGAACTCGCAGTGTATCTCATTAACAAATCGTGTTAACTTATTTTATTATAACATAAATATGGATTTTTCAACACTATCATTAATACTCCAACTTCCACTTTTTTGGACTAAATAAATTGTTTTTTCTCTGGTTCTTACTTTCTTGGTTTCCGTCAAAGTAAATGTGTTAAAAATACTGTTCTACACCTATAACGAATCATCGAGCTTTTACAGAACGATTGCAGTTAATTTCCTCTCACTTATAATAAATGAACTACCGCTGCACGGATGATGACTGCTAAGAATAGGTCGAGTTGTTTTGCTCTGTCACATGACGGTGCCTTCGGTTTGAGTGATTTGCTTTTGGGTCGGTTGGCAAATGTTAAAGTAAAAATAAAAAGCAACAACCGGTGCTGCTACTACCCCCCCAAGCCGCACCAGGAAGGGAAAAGTGCAATTTTCTCCGCACGATCCGGCACACGAGCGGCAACGATCGGCGGAAAATGGCATTGTTTCCTAGGGAACGCAAATGATTTTTTCTTGCAAACGCCTCCACCTTCACATCTACCGGAAGTGACCTACATAACGAAGGGTAAATGGTAACGGTACCCTGAGGCGCATTTATTCTGTCCTCTCTGCTCGAAAATTAGACCATCGTTTTTTTTTGTTTCATTTTCTCTGATGCTGTGTGTTTTTTGCAATTTTTTTTACTCAGTGTGTGTATATTTGAAAACAGGAAAAATTGCGTTAAGTGTGATTTCGATTGTTTACGCTTAGTATCCTTCATGGGTGTAATGCATTTTCTTTGGAAACGAAATTTCGAAGCCAAGGCCACGAAACATTGCGCGAGTGTTTCACGAAATAAATATTTTCGGGTTCTTTTTAAATGGCTTTGGTTTCTATTTACTGCTTCTGTGTGTTAAAAACTTTTATTCGTTCTTACTGAGAAATATTCGTTATACATGTTTGTAGAGGAATATGCTTTGCTTGTTCTTTAGTTATTAGTTTTATACTCCTGAATTATCTCTGCTCTCAAAGTCTGGTGTTTTGATTTACTTTGGTTTTTTACTTCCGTTTTTTCGTCTCTTCAATCTCTTTACAATTGTCTGTCTTTCTGTTCTGATAGTTATGATTATGTTTAGCGTTTTTGAAGTTTTCTTTTAGTTTCTTTCGTATTTTTATTTTCCTTAATTATTTTTGTACTTTTATAATATGATTTTTCTTTTTCTTTTGTTTTATTGCTTATGGTTTTGAAAATAGTGTGTCGAATATTTGTGACAATCCATGAGTGACATTGAAAATATATCACCTTAGAGATCCTTTCTCATTTATGTTGGACGCATAAATTATTGTTTACCAAAACGAATGGAAAAAAAGCATTCACGTGTCTCACGTGGGTTTCGTTCGAACACTGCCTCTCCATAGTGCTCTTCATTGACGGGCTAGTCAGTTTCATAATCAATGAAAGACTCTTCACGCTTCGAAGACCTTCAAGCGTGAATGTTTGTAAGTTTTTTCTCCTTTCTTCGACTCACCTCAAGTGTAGACAACCACCGTGGCTACATTGTCGACGTCCGGTTTTGTTTTTGACAATCCACTAATATCTTGCCGGTATCCAGCTTTAGTCCTCCTTTGTTTCCTTTCCGGAGGGGATACTTTGCATAAATACGCCTCATCGGGTTGATTCGGTTCATCGGACCCATCGGTGAGACAAGTAAAGGTCAGTTAATTTGCATCGGCCCTCAGGAAAGTGGGTGCGCTCATCGGATGATGCGTGTGCCGACACGCAGAGGCTTGGTTTTGACACTGTGTTTTCATGCGGCGGAGGTACACAGGCGCGCAAGATTCGGGTTTCTTGGGCGAAGGTCAAACTCTGCTGCTTAGTGGTTCGAAGCAATCGGTTACGGTTTTGGTTGTGGAGAAATGGTAAATCGTCCATAGCACACCGTTTTACTTGGAGGCCTAAAACAAGCTAGTGAGAGGCATCGTTCCCAAAACGGTTCGAAGAGAAATGCGGGCCAAGGTCATGATTTTTTTTCTTCTTCACATTTTTTGGTGGTAGATTTGTTGGTTGTGCTGATGTGGCTTTTGGTTGGTCAAATGTTGAAATTCTCGGATTAGAAAAAAAACAGCAACGGCTTTCGCTATTCGTCTACGCCCGTATGTTTCGTTGCGTTTCTTCAGCCGGATCGGATATGGCTTTTGGCGGCGCAATCGAGTTTGGCGCAATCTTCTTCGTGAGCTTTTATCGGCATTATAATCTCGTCGGGCAGTAGCTTTTCCAGCTTCCGCCCGGATGCTTGCGTGAGGTTTGCTAATGTTTCCTCTTTTAATTCAAATCAAAGCAAAGGAAAAAATACAAGCTTACCATTAATCATAATGATGATGGTGGTGGTGAAATCGTGCAAACGAGCCACCGAGAGAGCTTCGGGTAACCTTTCACTTTTCTTCTTGCCGCTGCTTTCGTGCCTCGGTATTATCGTTATCATTTACATGAGATGGTTTTGAGGTTTTTTGTTGTTGTTTTATTTCGCACCTCACGCACAACACGATCGTCGCTAATGTAGTGTCTGATTATTAACCATGGGTTTGGCTCATATTTCGCATATCAGCGCGGGTTTTTTTTGTAATAAATTTTCCGACACCTGGTATACACGTGACTATGATAGATGACTATACGGAGCCGTGAGAGTGTTTTTTTTTATGCTGGCATGTCTTGATGACTTGAATGACGTACATTTTCGAATATCGGTAATTCATTTCTTTTATTTGATTTCACCAGTTCAATGACATTCGCGATATTTCTCGGTATTCTGTAATTATACCAACGTACGTTTGAGTTGTTATTTAAATAAAAAAATCTTCATGTAAGAAAATTTAATTACTTCAAGAGTAATAGAAACAATCTGGGCAGGTTGTCCCATTACATACAACCGTAGAAAGAAGGATTAATTTATTTTAATCTCAACTTATGCAATCACGATGGTACGTAACGTTAGATCGGATGCGTCCACTACAGCTGATGCTATCGACGTGTAATTTGCAATCAATCTCATTTTCAAATCCCATGCTCCTCGCTGGCGGAGAGATCGTGACGTACGATTTACCGACACTGAAGGAGGTAGAAAGATTTAATAGGTTTCCTACTCGTGACCTTCATGTTGCTGTAATCTCAATCCTGAAGCATGCTGCACGTGGCCACTGTTGGAGCTTCTCGAGTGGAGCCATGGGCTGTTTGGGACAGCAGCGCGTGGCAAACTGTTGTGTCCCCCAGTTACCATCGTCTTGCAACCGTTCCGTTTCATGTAGAAAACTTTAATTAAAACTAGTTTCTAGCGGGTACTAAATCTTGCCTCGAATAAGTTTATTTCTATAAAGTTTTAACCTTTAATGATTAATGTTTTTTTAAAAAATATTTATATTTATAATTTGTTTGTTTATATTGAACAAGAATAAAATTTTGCTTTTTTTAAATTTTAGTTTATAACATTTAATGAACAAGTTTACATAACACACACCAGTACAACATAGAGTATTCCTCGTGAGCTGTGCTTTCATTTCCAGTGAAATGATTTTCGAACAATACTCAAATGCAATCGAAAGTGTATCTTATAGTTGTTTGGTATCGGTTTATTTGTTCCAGTTTCTATGCTACGCGGCCCACAAACGCCATTCTATGGTCGGGGACGCAAGTTGATTTCGATCGATTATTCGGTACTACGGTAGGCGGTCGTTTAGTTTTTTTCCTCCCCCAAACTGATAGTCATTCGGCTGAGTGTTCATGATAGTGATTGCAAATCGTGCCACAAACGAAAGAAAAATGACTAAAACCAATACCGTACAACAAACAGCAGCTTCAACAACCGATGAAGTACACAAAACCACCCTCTATCGCGCCTGGTAGAACGTTGCTTTCGATTCGGTTTATATTTGCTTATATTGAAAGTAAACTGTTATGGCCCCAAAACCGACCTGGTTCCAAATTTCCAACAAACCGTTTTTGGGGGGGGGGTGATTTTTTTTCCAGCTTCAAATGAACTGAAAAACAAATTCCATCCATTGCAGTTTCTTTTATTTTTACTTTTACAAATCAATAATTTTCAGTCTTTTAACCAGACCTCGAGGGAACTGGTACAACACGGTTTTGCCATGTTCATTTTGTTTCTCTTTCGTTTGTCAAATCGATACTTTGTATGGTACCGTTTTTTTGGACTCGTTCCAAAAAGCATGTTTAAGTATGAAAAAAAAAATGTAAACCTGCAAATTCACGCGTGATCAAGTTTTTTTTAAAGACAATTTTGTTATCGTCATTTTGACGTGAAATTGGTGCCAAGTTTAATGGGTGGTATTTTGTTGTATGTTCTTCTCATTCACTCACTGTGGATGATAGAAGGATTAAAAGCTGTATTTCGTTTCATTTGTTGTTGGTAATCAATACAGATTAAGTACGAGCGGTGTAAAATTTCTTCTCAAATTTAATTAACCCAACGTACACAAAATAACGTGAATCTGATAAATCAGTAGTGTGTTGTTTAATTTTAATGTTTTGCACTTAACAAAATCCACTTCAAAAATTTATTCTGCGTGTTAAGTTATTTGAACATAAAAGCATTTTTTGCGAATAAAAATGTTTGACGGTAACCTCGAACTTCTCGTAGACAAAAATGACTCCTCCACAAACGCTGATACCGACAAAAAAGATACGACTAGAAACTTCAATTTCTGCGACAGGAAACCGCAATGTAATGGCATAAGTTCGCACTTCGTGGTAATATACAAGCGGCTTGATAAGCACTGATATACTACACTGAAAAAAAAATTGTTTAAACATAACTCTGTGGCACCAAAACAAATACGGAAGTACATAAAAAAACATTGTGACGTTGTTTTAAAGTAAAGACATATGCAAAATAAAAAAAATTACAGTTAAGATAATTTGAAGAATTATTTGATTAGTTATAATATATATCACTCTAAGTTATTATTCTTCATTTTTCCTATATTTTACTAACAATGTTTGTGTTTTTTTTTCTTCCACAGGTAAGTCAAACGGGATAAGTGACATCATCGTCTCACCATCATCGTTTCGATGCGTAGCAGTTGTTCATATTTGCGGAAAGTGAAAGCACAAACACCAGTCTTGTTGTACTGCAACTTTTCCGTAACTGCATTGCCTTCGCAAGTGCAGTTTTGCATACTGAGTTTGGTTTTGTGTGTGTTGTGTGCTCATCCCAGCTGCGTTTGCCACGGAAGTGTAAGATAGCTTGAAAATAAATATTTACTGTGAGCAACATATGCGTAGGTTGAAGTGATGTTTAATGTATGATCAATGAAACGCAAACATTAGAAATTTTAGAAATTTTATTTAAATTACTCAAATTTCTTATCTGTTCAAGGTTTGCAAATTACAAAGAATGTAGTTAAAATATTATGACTATAGTATAGGAATTTATGTTATTATCACAAACATTTCCAAGCAATAAAGCGACTCTGGGAGCATGTTTGAAAGTCTATTTTTAGTGTATATTTTGAAAACATTGCCTTTACACTAATACCCGTGGAGAAAAAATGTTTCTCTGGGTGTCTCAAATTTCTGCCTTCGGAAAATTTCCTTTCGAACATTTCCATACGATACGATATGAAAACAAAATAAAGTATTCTCTCTCTACATGCTCGTTCTCTCTCTGTCCAGAAGGAAAGGATGTTTAATTTTTCAGCGTCTAATTTTTCGGTCATAACATAAACCAAGCCCACACACATCGCAAATCGCGAAATATGGCTAATGGCGCGGATACACGTGTTTGTAATTAATTATAATTTAGTATCAAACTGTACCTCGCAGACCCATTCTGTAATGTTCGTGGTGGTTTATTTAATGAATTATTTTCGAAGTTGGCTTTAGACGAAGGTGGGTATTTTGGGTACTATTTCCATGTGCTAAGCATTATTCCAAGGAAATTTGGTATTCTTTTATATGTTCAAATAAAGGACGTGTTACCTTCTTTCAAAACGAGAAAAAACAATCATTTGCTTGAATCTCCCTTTGAATATTATGACACATCGCCATGTGTTATGGCGAGAATCATTTAATGGTTTCGTTTTTTATTGTTCTACGTGGAAAGATACCAAAATAGCGACACTACTTGATCTTTTCTTGTATTATGTTATGCCAAGTGCCATCGACACAATGGCAGTGTGACTAATTTTGTAAACTATTCATCTGCTTTTTACGAACTGAACGTTCCATGGTGGCGCCACTAACCGGCCACAAACCTTTTACAGATATGGATAATAAGCGGTGCTTCTGCTTCAACCACGCACGCTCTTTGAAATGTACATAATTTATCATTTGAGTCAACAAGAACCCAGTTCAATAAACGATTCGAGTATTGAGTATTTCCCAAGTGATCTTGTCCATGTCCGATTTGAAGGTTATGTGGAACGTTTAGAATCATTCACAATCATTAGTTTACACAAAAATTTTTTGGATAAAAAATCCTTATTTTTGTTTTAAATTTGCACTTGAAACGTGTTAAACATTTAAGTTATAGTTACGAGACTTTATTTTGCTTGAATATTCCCATGTTTATCTTGCTATAATAAGCTTGCCATAATTTTAATTTATAAACAGTTTTAGTAGCTACAGGATACTTATGCACTATAGTTGGATTCTTTGTCAAAAATAAAACCATATCATACAGAACGATTCTTGCCTATCAATTCCAAAACATAGATTAAAACTGTGTTATCACGGCCAATCGTCAATGACATAATTTTAATTGATTTGTCGTCGATCTGCTCCCTCAGTTCGTTCCGTCGATTGATGTGGTTTGTTTGTTGGGGCTGAATGGTGATCAACGTCCGAAACCGCTACAGTCGCTTCCGTGACTGTATGCAATTGAAGGCAAATTATCAAC
>STHC01000006.1:706649-807360 GCA_016254315.1 Anopheles parensis
TCTGCTCCCTCAGTTCGTTCCGTCGATTGATGTGGTTTGTTTGTTGGGGCTGAATGGTGATCAACGTCCGAAACCGCTACAGTCGCTTCCGTGACTGTATGCAATTGAAGGCAAATTATCAACTCAAACCGCAACCACGGCAGAAAGATACGCGTATATGTACCACAGTCTAGGAAGAACCAACCATAGTGGAGGAGAGGAGGCATTCGGTGCCGAGTTGTGGATAAGTTCTGTGGCCAGTAGTTACTTTCAACTAGTCTCGGAAAACGCGCCGTGTGTCTAGTCGTCACATGGCTAAACGGGAATGAATTTAATTGGCATCACTTAACTGAAGTGTGTGGTTACTGCCACATACTGCCTGGAGTTTCGTTCGCTGGTGTTGTTTTGTTCATTGAGTTGGCTCAACAGAGGTCATCATCCGCGGGATGTATGCGAGAGTGATTGATGGTTGTCAGACGGGTTTCCGCTTTGGATAGTTTGTGAGACGCACCAACCGCACCGCTTCTTGTTGACTACTACCATATAAGGAATGATCACTACTATCTGCATGACGTCGCTCGGCTTACCCTTTAGCGTCTGTCTAGCGAAATGTATTCTAAATATATACGACTTGTCGGTTAGTTCTGCTAATGCTAGCTCATATATGTACCTTTTTGTATATTATTTTACACTTTATAACAACCAAACAAGTTTCGATTTCGTTCGACTGCATCACTAGCTAGACTAGCATGTGCTCGCCTCGACTACATTCTCTCTTTCCTCCGTTGGCGGATCGCTAGAGAACGATCGTTGTACGCGATCGCACATTCGCTTCCTTCTTTTCGACAGATGAGAGAAAAAAGAGTACCGTGTCACCTAAATATAGCAGCGCATCAGCGTGAATATGTTGCCGACTTTGCTGATGCTTTTTCGTCTAACCCTGCAACGATGCGGATTGTACGTCAACACACGTTTCACTTATTCCTGGGTCGATGTTTGTTTTGAACACACTTGCAACCGTGTTCCTGACGGTGACCGGCTTTTGTAAGTGCTTCTACTTTATTGCTGCTTTTCTGTACNATGCTTTTTCGTCTAACCCTGCAACGATGCGGATTGTACGTCAACACACGTTTCACTTATTCCTGGGTCGATGTTTGTTTTGAACACACTTGCAACCGTGTTCCTGACGGTGACCGGCTTTTGTAAGTGCTTCTACTTTATTGCTGCTTTTCTGTACTGTTTTGCCTCATGCCCGTACACCGTACAACATGTGACGATTGGAAATAGATCAGAACTAAAGTTGGAACACACACTGTGTGTTGCGGGAAGTGTCGGTAGCGCATTTTTCTACTTTGCCAGCATTCGAATGTATATTGCGAATAACGTAAGTAAAGTACACCTGCTAACAACTTAAATCACAAACTTTTCAATCTAAAGTTGAATTGTTTGATGTTTTTCCTCTATTATCCTTGTGGCACTTGTTTCCCGAAAAAGGATGATAAAAAGTTCTTAAAAATGTTAACCGCCGTCAGTAAGGGTGTTGACGCTTCGTCGGTATTTATGGTCATACCAGTGTCCGGTAGGTTCATAGTACTATCCGGGATACCGTTGATGAGATACGTATTGACGGTGAGATTGGATATATTGGCCGGTAGTCGAATCGTATGTTCGCCGATGGTAATTGTCGATTCATTTGCCGTCTGACGGGCGTAACGACGCTCAAGCATGGCCAAATCATTTTCGGTGATGGCTCTGCGCATACGGTTGACGTTTATCTGTACGTTCGTTATGTTCGTACCGTAATCATCTAGGCCGGTTGAAGTGTTGACGCGGTTTCCGATTGCTACCGACACGTTTGAAGAGTTGGAAGCTCCACTCGATGAGGATGCCGTCACGGACGTGGAGGATGAGGTGGTGGAGCTGGTGGTGAACGTGTTTGGAAAACTCCACGGCAGAAACCAGAATATAGGTGCCGCTAGCAACGGTTGGGTCTTGATACGGTAGTTGGAAGGAAATAGTTGTAGAAATAGTAGTTTCGGTAATGACAACATCGTCGTCAAGAAGAACTTACCAGAACCGCTACCGAAAGCAGTGGAGCAATGATGATCCGTATCTGTAGCATGGCAGTGACCGAATGAATAAAAATGACACTAAACAGTCCCAGTTTTATAGCACATTTGAATCCGGATTCGTCGAGAACGAGGGAATTCGAAAAGTCGGAAGGTAGTTTGTGTTATAAAAGCGTCAGAGCACTAGGCCTTCTTCACTCTGATGAGAATAGAAATGAGATGTCGGTAAACAACATTTTCAGGGATGAATTGTAAATGAAATTGACTTTAGTTGTATGATCAGTTTGGTTCGGCGGTTATAACTGACCACGAACAACCAACATGTGTACGTGAAGGACTCTTCAAATAAACATTGAAAACGTCACGAGAAATGCTCCACAAAACTAAGTGGTTTAGTGCATTACTGTTATTGGGCATTTGCAAGTACGACAATGCACCTGCTCCATACGATTGGACGTACATTGCGATTTTGCATTGCAAAACGTCATTCCAAGTTATACCCCCCAGGCGTCTCCACGCTGATGACATAATTCGATCGTGTGATCATATTTGCTGCAAGTAAATGCCGCTAGTTTAGCATGGTGTGAATGTGTGCTGGTGAAGGTGGTGAACAACAAACCACCCTCACCGTCACAACATAATCCTCCCACGATGTCGACATTTACATCGAGACATCCCAGTATGCCACGGTTAACAGGGCACTGGAGCGCCCCGAGCAGAAAGAGGGTGAGCTGAAGCAGAGATTGGTGCATTGAGCCGTTTTTCCTAATGTGCGTTTTTCACCGTCTTTTAGAAGCCTTCGATATAGTTGACCGATTCACGTTACGTGGTGTCTGCAGTCTCTGCCACACAGTCAGTCAGGCTGGCCTCCTACCCTTGGATATGCATTCGGAATCGGAGCAAACGCCCGTTTTGCAATTACTCCCCTTTCCTTCTGCGTTACCCTTTCGGATGAAATCGAGTTTTTTTTCTGTGTTGTTGTTCATGATGTTTTGCACAGTCACATTGCTGGAGAAAGCGAACGACTGTTAGTTACGCGGCCATTTACGAGCGAGTGCGGTAATAGCGAAAAGTTGCTGTTTCACTGGCATCGGGTTAGTGGCGATGATGGTGGCCATCGGCAGGGGAAACATCGATGCAACTGATGCAACATTAAATCCGAATGCTGTTGCCTTACACCTCCAGCAGACCTCCATCACTGGCCTCTTACGGAGTCTGATTATGGAACCGTTCCACGATCGCGCTTGATCTTGGATTGCAATTGGTTATGTGCCCAAGTCGGTCAGGTCTCGCCTCAACTTTAGTCGGCGAACGGCAGTTCGTTCCGGTCGAGGTGTGACGTTGCTTCGCCCTAATGGTGCAAAGATTATTCAATAAAGGCCATCACTTTGACAAGTCTGTCGTGAACTTGGAATACATTCAAGAGACAAGCATACGAGTACGAGATCGAATTGTGTTATAATCAGTTCAGCTTCAGAGATTTTCCGCAATCTTTTTGGGGTCGATGTAATCGCCTCATCTACGGGATGGAAGTCTGTGTATGAGGTTACAGATAGCTCACGTTGTATTCCGATCATTTCCGTAGTCGTGTCTTTGTTTGACCCGTTACACTGCTCAGGCTTTTCGTCACAAAGAAGAAAGGGTTGTTGATTTGCCTGCCTTGTGAAGCTGTTTCACTTAAATCATACCCCAAGGTACGAAACCACCCTTATACGCGATCCGATCGTGTTCGTATAGTGCTTTATTGCTTCCCCTAGAGAATTCCCCTAGCGAGCTGATCACCACTCGCTGCTATCCACTCCCTCCAGAACTGTCAACGACCACCACTGGCGTTTATAATCTGCTCGATTGTGTTTCCATATTGGGCACAAGCACGACTTCCCGGTTCCAGCAAGCACTATGGTCGAACCAGCAAATCGGATGATCTCGCTGTTGGCGCATTGACTGGCGTTGTTATTGTGCGCCGGTGTCATTGGAGCGTATTTCCATATTGCCACCCCGTCCTTACCGATACCCTTTCCTAATTTATGGGCAGCGGAGTAAAGTACGTCTTACTCGCATATCTAGCCACAGATTCATTTGCCTAGAAGAGTAGCGCAAATTTGCATTCCCAAACGTTACGCAGCTTACCGGTTGTATGTGAGCGTGCTGTCTGTGTTAATATGGCAATAAGCCAACTATGACTGTGACTATAGATTACGGTTCGTGAGCAGCATGTTTGTCAACTGTAACTGAATACGGTCTAAAGTGGTCTGCAAAATACATTTAAAAAATTAAAATTCGTTCAATGATTCTGTTAGGTTAAGGAAAATATATATATTTTTTAATTCGAATAAAAGTTTTTGTGGGCTTTGACGACTAACTTTATTCCAGTTCGTACTTTGATGTTTTCTCACGTGTGAAATAAACAAAATGCATTAACATCTCTAAAGGAATAGGGATTCCAACTACTATACATTTTAAAAGCAATGACAAAATAACAAGGATATCGAACACTGTACGTATTGGAAGCAAGTTGCAGCTTAATGCCATTACCTCAGGGATTGCCTAGAGTTATGCTAACTACTGCATCTCTTTAGACGAATATTTAACACCAACCGCTCTTTATGATGTTTTGTTGTATGTATGCACATTTTAAGCAGTACTTTAAATATGAGCTGCTTGCTTGCGGGTACAATTTATGCTAATTCTTTCCATAGTAAAATACTCCATCAATCATGAGCATGAGTCCACTTCAGTTACTCACATTTTGCAAGTTGGTTCCTGTGGATACTAATGTATTGGTAAGAAGCTCATTAAATAGAAAAGGTCGCATAATTTCTTTTAGAAGTAGAAGTACGACAGCCTAACGAAACGAACGAACGGTGTTATACAAGAACAGTCTTCCGGCGTTGACCATGAATTAGACGAAGGTATGAAGGTATTAACATCTGATTAACCTAAAATTGAACCTTTTTGGACGGTGTGCACGTTTTACTTAGCGTGATTTGGTGTAAGCGGAATGGTAGTAATCGGTGAAAAGTGGTAGAAAACATGGGCAAAAATATGGAAATGAGAAAAACACGTGCCTTTTATGTAGTCTGGCTATAAGTAGCTCCATAACTTTCGTTGCTTTGTTTATTGAAGTATTTCAAAAGAACCAGTCTTTGGTGTGGGGGCAATTTGCATGCTCCAACACTATTATCAGCAAGAGGAAATGAAAAGAAAAATGATAGATACGGAGTTGGGAAATCGTCGACGGTATTCGTGCTGATAACACGAACCTTGACCTACTTTTGATGTTAATTTAGCCGAAAAAAGTTATGTGCTGGTAGAAATGCGTGAAACATTTCATCTGAAGGGCATGCTATTGGCTGGTGTGTTGGACATAAAACCAAAGCCACAAAATCATTTCTACAAATTAGCTTATGTTTCCACAAAATCGCATGGTAATGTTGTGGATTGGCAGAACCATTCAAGGTTATCACGCAACGGAAAACAAATGACCAGCTTACGCGGACGGTAGCTCTGTGATGTGTGTCTTCATTACTTTCACAGGCACGGATTCCGAAACCTGACCAACGGCAAACATTGACCTAGTCCCGTGTTCTGAGTTTTGTTGTTTTGCTTGATGTCACGGCGTCCTACTTAAGTCACCGTCGTGACGTTTGTGTTCTAGATCGATGATGGCCATCCAACATGACAAAGAATGTACGTTTCGAAATGATGGCAATGCTGTACCAATGCAAGAGCCTTCGGTTGCTGTCAATATATCAGCTGATGTAATATTGCACCGTTCCAGCATCATCCGTGTGCTGCATTACTCATTACCGGCCGGGGTTATGCCCCTTTGGTTCAGATGAGTGTATCGTTATAATCAGTGTTTGCCGCGCAGCCCGTTCTGTGGCTTATTTGTTGTGGACAAGTCCAAGACCCATCGACGGGACGACGAACTTTGCCGGGTAATGCCTGCTTTGTTGTGGGTCCGATAATCGGACGTGTCCCAACACGACTCGGAATGCACAGTCTAATCGCTGTAGTCTGATGCAGATAATAGGGATGGGCAGAGCAGATGTATGCTACTGCATCGGAAACCGGAGGTAATGACTATTATGTGCATTCAGCGCACAGCTGAATGTCAACAGGAACTGAAGAAGCGTTTTTGAAGTTATAGATCGCCACTCAGTCAAGGTCTTACTGGAGATGCCTCGTGCAAACATTTCAAGTTTTTGTATAAATAGGCTTTGTGTAATGGAGAAATCATAACGCGTCTATGTTCAATAGTTTCTTTTTGCTTCTACTTTTAACAATGATAACAACAAATCTTATCTTTGTGCACGACTCGGACTGATGACATACACCCTGCGATAAGCATGAGACTGGTAACAAAACGCTGCCTGTTAGTGGTCGTATCAGTGAGAGTGAGATACTTTCAAGTAATTGCCCAGAAGTTTACAAATTTTCACATCCAGTTACGTGTAGCTATCGATAAGGTATAGGGATACTGTAGATACCCAGTATGATCAAGTGCGCCCAATAGGAGCAAGGGCATTGAACAGGAGTGGCAGATTGCTTATCCTCTGTTTGACGACCCAGTTCCCATCTGAACATTGGGATGTTTGCCAACAACGATGCGCCTCTGGCTGATGGGGGTGAAGTGGTATTTTTGTACACAAACCCAAACCTGCTTAGTTCCTCCTACTCTCCTGAGTGCCAGCTCAATGGCAAATTCTATCGATTGATGGTTTGCAAATTTGCGTTTATCCATCCTATGAAACTTCAAGTACCTAACGCTCCCAAGTCAACGTTGGGTGTTCCAAATACTGTTTCTCTGCTACAAAAGCACACATTATGTGATGGGAAATAATGACACAATGAGATGTAGTTTAATATCATAGTTTATTCTAACTTTGAGTTTATTCTACCAACGAATGTCTATTTCCTGTGTCTCAAAACACGTTAATTTTGATATCTAATATGTTTGTAACTAGAATAAACTATTCGTGCGCACAGTTGCACAATCATTCTGTCAGCAAAATGGAGCTTAAAACGTAAGACGCAAATTAGATGTCCAACTTTGCACCTTCGTATCTGCTTTCTTTGTTAATGAACATTTGATCAGCACTCAGCCTCAAGCAGAGTTATCTGTTGAGGGAAATCCCCATGAAGGAACGGTCGTTGGGTTCTATTTTGAGTCTGTTGGTAAGCTTCGTTTGTTCTACATGTTAATTAAGAACGACATTTGATTTATCTGTCCACCACGATTGATTCCTTTCTTTCTGCGCTCCCGAGGGGATTACAATTTGCATTACAAGTGTTTGGTGAATTACTTATCTTGGTCTTACAAGTTAACTTGTTGTTTTGTGTGTCTCTTTGTTAGTCGTTAAGCGTCGTATTATACGCTCTCATTTAGCATAAGTAAGCCATGGAAATATCATTGATATCCGTGCGTCATAATGTGATAAAAGTGTCCCGATTAAGTTTAAAATCTTGGCCACCCAATATCGGCTCAACTAGACCTTGTTTTGGAATCACTGTCCTCAATTGTGTGGCACCACTTAAGCTGAGGTTCTTTTTATCTATTTGTATTTTTTTTGGCTTTACAATCGAAATTGCGAATTGGCATCAACTGTTGTTTGTAAACAAATTTAAGTCCCCTCCGTTTGATTTGTTTCCCTTTCCTTGCATTGCACACGAAGAAACAGAGCGAGAGCTCAGAAACACGTGTAACGCAAGAAACGAACCGTTTTTGGTAACCGGCAAAAACGCTCAAGTAACGGGTTTGTCGTTTTTGGCCAAGACTAGCTTGCAACAGCGATGGTGACATTGAGGTGCATGAGTTCTGTTTATATCGGACTTGGGAAGGAAACGGATTGCTCTTACTATTGCGCAGACAGCTGAAGTTCAAGGACAAAAAATCTGGTTACCTTTTACAGGGCACGTGAACAGCTGAGTTTGGCTTGGGTTGTTGAGTGCAAATGAATTTAAATACCAAACCTTAATGTTGTGGTTGCAGAAAAAAAGACCGATTTTACAAGTTGCTTTACAAAACATAAACCAAAGGAGCATATTCACATAATCTAGATGTATGAACACTCTTATCATGGTTCTTGAGTATATATCCTGCAACCAGTACTTGTACTGGTCCTTACCGTATAGAATAAAACAGGTCTTCGCTTCACCGGTGGGAATGACATTTGTATTTGTCCTTGAAAGGGTGGCATCCAACATATGGAGTTCAATGCATTCTCCCGTCGTGAGCGAAACATAACAACAACCATTCGTAGTCGGTTTGACTGAAACGCCATTGGAAAACTGGAAAACGTAATAATTCCAAGATGGATGACTAATTGTAATGTAGTGCGTTGTACATTTAAAGGGAAAAAATGGACAAATACGAAACATTTCTTATTTTGCGCAGTTGCACCCTTCGAATCAATTTCCTGAAGATTTGTAAGAATTCATCTCCAGAAGAAAAAGGAGTGTAGCACTCACCGTGTAGTGCGTTACACAAAGAAGCTATGCTGCTCTTAGACGATGTTTGTGTTGTTGATCGTTTTCCATCCGATCGTTACTTGTATTTCAAGTTTTTTTGTGTATGTGTGTGTGGGTAAGCGCATAAGTGCATGTGCAACCAGTTATGACAGGCGTTAGCATGCAAGTAGCCGCAGCAATGCATCATTTCAGCACGGGTAATTGCATTGACATCTTCCTACCGATCGACAGAGTTTGGCTTCACGGCTTTGTTTGTGTTGTTGCCGTGCTGCGGAGGTTCATCTTCACCATCTTAACCATCGTAAATTGCTCCACTTGAACCTGAGAAGCCCTTCGCTATGGTATGAAACGGCTGCTATTGGAATACAGACAATCATCATTCGCAAGATTGTGCGGATTGCTGTTGCGAGGCCAAGGAGAAACAAGGAAAGAAACTAAACAAGCATAACCAAACACGATATGGTGACACTCACGGGGAAGAAATAAACAAAAACGGCACACAAAGAATGTCCAACCATCCAAATGATCTAACTCTTACGGTGTGAGGAAAGCGTACCATGGTGACAACTATTATTGACACATGTCCGTTGGTGTTGTTACGCGTGTTTTGTATTAGAAAAATGCGCATGTGGAAGAGATCAACTAAGCTTAAGTTCAATCACTTCTTTGTCCCGAGTGGAACAACGCCAGAAGCGTTATGGCAATATTTTGTGTAACACCTTATTGCGAATGGTATATGATAGGCAGCTAGTAGTTGTTGTTTTGCTTTCTTAAACGATGATAAGAATATTTTTTTCATCGAGCAATGATTAATGCTTGTGTATTCGCGACAAATTGACGTAATTGACCTTTTACAGTTTTTTTCATGTTTGCACTGCTATGCTTTAAATGCTTATCAACTGTGAGTTTTGTTTTGTTCGTCTCTCTTACTTGTTCGTCGTAAAATCAGCAACAATTCATTAGTTGCTTTAATAAAAGCTTTGCAATCATGTCCTATATTTTGTGAAAATATTTTTTGTTCAAAAGATTGTGATTGATATTTTTTGTGCTTTTGAATAAGATACTGTTTTCAAAACAGTTTTAGTAATCAGATTGATCTGCTAATACTTAATGATTTTTCAACTGTCTGATGTTCTGATTGCGTGATAAATGATAGCACAATGATGGCATGATTCGCTTTGTAATCGTTTATCATTCCACTTCTGTGCCTTTAATTATTTTCACTAGCTGTGGTTGAAACAGAAACCTAACTTCAATAGACCAATTTCACGCCTTTTTAACATCACACTTTCGAGTTTGTAATCGTACGAGCGTGATATAAAACCATTCGCGCGGTAATCATGAGTTTCTGTTGGTATGTGTCGTTAGTCGCGCAACCATGGCTTGGACAAAGTGTTTCGCTTTGCAGATTAGATACAGCTGAAGGAGGAAATGTGTTTTCTTTAGGCTATGAGATTATCACACATCTTTTCTTAACAAGTTACATAATTTGTCGTTTTGTTTTAAATATTTTTCTAATAGTCTTTTTTTTCTTTTCTTTGCAGGTAATGATACAAAATTGTGAAAAAAGCTATTAAGACATATCCTAAAATTGCACTATTTTAAAGTAAGTAATTCACGGATTGTAAAAGGATTTATCCCGCTGCAATCAGTGAACCAAACAATGGTAAAACTTATTCCAAAGTGTATCAAACTTCTTCGACACGTCGTTTAAAAGCCACACGAAACAGCCATTAACAGGCAAGTAATGGGACCAGATAATGGGAAAGAAAAGCAAAACATATCAAAGGTGTGTGGTTGACGGAAGTTTTTTTTTATTGCGGAATGTCGCCGGCTTCAAGATTTCCTTCCCTTTGCTTTGGTGCGTTTTGCCGGGAAGTAAAATTGCCACGGAATGTAACACGTGCCCGGAACGGTCTAATCGACCGGTAGTTGGCGGTAGAAGCCAGTGTATCAGGTGTTTCTATTGCTTCATTCCCCACCGTGCGTTGGCACGATAATGACGGCTTACTAGGGCCCGGCTCTAACTAGTTGAAATTCCGGTAGGTTCGGGATGGGCAGGTGCTGTGATGTTAGGAAAAATATGCGCTTAAGTCTCTATCACCGTCACACCGTGTTTCCATCAACAATCAGGAGCTCACGCGACCTGCTCCTTGACAGCACATGTTTTACTGACCAGGGTGGTGGTTATTGGTTTCTTTTTCGACCACCTGGACAAAACGGATTAGTAAAGTGAGGGAAAAGGGATCGCAACATTGGCACGTTTATTGTTTGAAACAAAGAATCAACATCGCCCGAGAATCAGACGCATGTTTGAGTCGCGAAGAAATCATTTTTGAAAACGTGTTGCTGAAAGTGTTATACGGTATTACAGTCGCTGCACTTACCTTGAGACACACCTGACAGCATGTTACACGATTGCCTACATTTAGGCGTAAAGCTGATGTTTGGTAGCACCTGCGTGCGTCATACTGGTGCTCGATCATTTCACGATGTCTATCAGAAATGTGATGCGCTGAGAAGCACCTGAAAGTGAGCAACAAAGAAAACGTAAACAATAAATGTGTGTAAATTATTCCTTCCAGAGATGAGAAGATTGAAAGTCAATATGGCTTAGCGACATTTCGTGATTATAGTCACGTCGAAATGAATCTTGCATTACATTCAATATGACTGCATTCTCTCTCTTGAAGCGATGCATTAACATCGATGAATCATGGAGTACACTTTAAATGCAATAGCGTCATATGAATAAAATCAATTCCCTGTAAATTTTTACCACATAATTTAATCTCCGATCTTATTAGAACAGGCTTTGTACTGTTTTGTATAACAAAATGTAATATTATATAGAAGTTGTCGCTATCGTGCTATCCGACACTACGTATTATCATGGTCTTATGTCACGATAAATACCGATTTTAACCATTCGACACGCTATACAGTGAAAGCGTAAACTGAAGTATTGAAAAATAGTTTTTTTTCGTTACTCGTGGTTATAAGGCATAAAGTGAGTAGGGTTGCCATAAGAATGGTTCAGTAATTGGTTTAACGAATAACAAACATTGGCGCATTATTGGATGGCTGGACAAACATTGGATGAGTTGATTGAATTTCGAAAACAAAATACATTAAGAAACAGCGCATTCCTTCTTGGAATGGGGAGGGTTTCGATCAAGGCTACGTTTACTTCACAGCTTCCACCACTTTCATCCAGCGAATGAGCAGCAGGAACAATTTTTTATCATTTCGACATAATGATAAAACATATGCTTTAGTTTCTCAGTTTATTCTAGCAATCCTTGAAGTATATATTGGAGGAATATTGGACTTGGAAACTTTAAAGCATGACAAAACATAAACCATGAGCCAAACGCCTTAGTTACCTTTTTTGATTAAATTTAATTGATAGCCCTAAACAAGATAAAGCAAATGAAAATTACGTGTGCGGTCAATGTCGCGCCCTTATACGCGTGTGTGATGCACTTCGTAATTGCATTTTCGGCAATTGACCTTCTGCCGATGGACAATGCTTTTCGTGCTGTGATATCATCAAGTAATAATTGAACTACTTCATAAACTGGAGGGCATATACGGAAGCTTTTTGAAATTGTCCCCTGATCTACAAATGGATGTGAACGATTTGATGATACGCCTAACATATCAATGTCCATAACGCTGTGCGGATGTATACCACACAGCCGGTACTTTTGCCGTGGTAGAATATCATTTCCTGTTTTGTTTGCTTTTGCATATGAGAATTGTGTGTATCTGTGCGTTTAGTTTTTTTTACTTTCCTGCCTTTTTCCAAGGTCTCCACAGTTGGATGCATGAACGCACGGCTGAAGCGATGATGCTAAGATGCATATGGATGAACGCGGCCGGGTATGGTAATGCGAACTGGTCACCGGGTAGCTTGACAAACAGTTTGCCAATGGCCAGGCCCAGTCGAGCCGAACATTTCCGTCTTCTTCGTTTGTCTCTAATGGCGGAAATTTGAAATGAGCGAAAAGCGGCATTCAAGTGGAAGTGTCGTTTAGTGATAGCGTTCTGAAGAATAGTACAGAAAAACGGAATTCCTTGAGGCATTTCTGATGCGGAATGTAATAAACCGAATGCACACCGAACGATCGTGACGAAGAGGAGAATGTTTGTAAATTATCAAAATATTGCTTGAGTCTCCACATTTTGGTTCAGACAGGCACAATAAGCGAGCGTGATGATATCAGCTGTGTTTTTCGTAAAGCGATCCGGACTTCATTATCACCATTTGGGGAGGTTTTGTACCTTTCGATTTCTGTGAGCGACTCGATGATGTTTCCTCTCCGTTAGTCATACATTGGTTAACCTGGTCCATGATTACCTTCTACCGGATGTAAATACGTGAACGTGCCTAGGCTTGCTCAGCGCCGGTTTAAAAAGGGCACCAGCAACTGTCACCTTGCACTGCACGGTGTGCATCGTTAGACCCGATTATTCATCTGTTACGATTGATCAACTGGTGAATTTCCATTCCGTTACCGATCGATGCACGCAGCTTCTCGCAGAGACGTAAGCGCATGGAACAGCAGCAAGAGAGCGCAACACTCACGATCGTTGATCATAGTAAACATGACCGACAACGCAACTACGAGTGACAGAGAGGAAGTCGGAATGGTCGGTTGTTGATTTTCCCGAGGTAGTACGCACGTCGCATCAACGCGGCCGCGCTGTCCAGTTTCGGACCCAGTCAGTCTTGCGCTAGCAGTCGTACGAGCGAGAACCGTACGGCCCTTTTACAACCGATCTACCTAACGCTGACCTTCGCTTCCGTTCACTTTAGATGCGGGGGGTTACGAAACCCTATGCGTGTGTTTCAGTAAAAGTTTGTGTATTGCATTGTTCTGTTCATGTTGGGACATCGTTATCCAACAACGGAGCAGTAAGTTTTCGCGTCCACTGTGATAACATTCATCGTACGATTTTGTTTATTTTCGTACGGTGGAGTGTGAGAGTGTAAGTGAATACGCCGCGCACCGGTCGTAGGACAGACTGAAGAAGTACCGCGAACAAATAGTGTCAAATAAACACCCGTTGAGGGAGTCAACAGAAATCTCAGTCCACGTTTCAGAAGTCTGTTCTACAGATGCTGTTCCAAGATGTTGTTGAGTTTGGAGTGAAAATATGAAATGTGTCGGGAAGCAAGTGTACATTTGTGAACTCACGTAAGAAACGAGTGATTTGCATTCGAGTCGGTTTCAAGGTTTTCAATTCAGGATGTGACTATCTTTATCGAACCTTAGATATAAAATAAAGTTTGTCACCTAATTAAATTTAACCATGGCTGGTTGGCTGATCATCAGTTTGCTTATACAGTGGATTGAGTGAATATACCAGTGAGGACTGCAAAGCTGTGTTTAGCTTGAGCTTTAATAGACGTATTTGGAAAATGAGCAACCCGTGTTTGGGGTTACGCAGCAGTCAGCTTCTGCTAATTAGTGCTAGTGACGTGTGTATTTTCGCTAACCATCAATCAGTGGATGGCTAAGCAATAGATCACGATCATTGTTATCCGGAACGATCGTCAATTCCGGCGCTATCGTCAGTTGGTATGAGATTGCCTGACGTAGACCAAGGCAACCAGAGCTTATGTTGTGTGACGTCCAAGAAACGTAACTTAAAAAAAGCAAACTTTGCATCGGATCGTGTGTTGGTGATCGTTAATTCCCCCAGAAATCACTCGTGCGAGAACGGGGAATTTGCTTTGTTGTGCTTGTGCCTCATTTACTTGTCCTAGATTTTGGAAAGTTGGTTTCTGTCTATTAGAATTGCTTCTCATTATACACCTTTATAGAAAATCTTGTATTATCTTTTGAGTTATTTGCGATCTTTGTTCCGGAAAACAGATAGTACCGGAAACAGATAGAAATATTAAATTCGATCTTTTCGCATTGTTTTTTGCGGCACTGTTGCAGTCAGCGCAGCCAAAAATCATCCAAGAAAACCGGTTCATCCTTAACAAAGCGAATCGGCAGAACAGAGCATTTTTCCTTCAGGGAATATCGCTTCACGATATAGATTCCTTACAAAACTTCCTCTTTTGACAACAATCTCCATACTACCGGTGTAGGTTTGAAAGAAGTTACTAGTTCTGAAGGTCACTGTCATGTTCGTGCGACGATGGCATTGCGCCTTTAGAGGTTTGGGCATTGTGTGGACAACAGCAAAAACTTGTCCCACACACATCACAGTTGCTCCACGTATAAGAGAATGGACCTCCACTAGCTCTCGTCTGTGGTTGGGGATTAACCTTGCACTACACCATCGGGTTTTTGAAGGTTAACCTTTTACAGAAGTCCAGCAATGACCGTTTATATAGTTATGCAAGCTATTCGCTTACAACCGGAACCTTAGATCGGTTGAAAGTGGTTCCATTTTAATATTTGAGTAATAATCCATCACCGGCCTGGACAGCAAAGAGAAACTCATCGCGGGAAATACGTCAACTTCAGCCAAAGTGAGATCAGTGCAAATGCGTCATTCAGCTGTGAAGCACACGAGTGCGGATTATCTGAACCGTCGTCTGGTGATGAACGGTTTCAGATTCTAGAAAGGAGGATGATGTTCAACTCCAGTTTTTGAGCAATGTGCTAAAACTATCTAATAGTCTATCCTATTAACACCTCGCAGTTCTTCGCTTGTGACAGTGTCGCGATGAGTTCTACGGTATATGAAACACTATTGTGCGATGAACAGTTCTCAAATGTGCGCGTATAACTTCGACTGAGCAGTACCGAGAACTTAAGGAAAGAAGGAACACGATTTCTTTCATCAACGAACCAAAGTTGCCTGTATGTGCACGATCATAAAGCAAGTTACATTATGCTTATCAATGCAATACTGCGGGCATTTATCGTGCACACGTTAAAAAAGCGCCGACAACGTTCCAAATGTACACTGCTGCGTGCATTGCTTAGGATGGTGAACTTCCGCCGATTCGGACACTATCAGCGCTATCTGGCGTATCCAGGGCGCGAGACAGATGGGCAACCGACACCGCCACCGGCACCAGAACCGGTCCGTGTAAATGTCCCACTGGAACAGATCGCCATGAGGCGTCGACGGCAGATACAACAGCGGTTCCGTATCGTTGGTGAGGAGGAATTCCTCCAGCAGGAAGAAGATATTATGGTAAGGGATGTTTTAACGTCATCATGAAAATAAGCTGGATGTAAACGACGCATCCAATACGGCTCAATGTGTTAGGAATACCAGACGTAGATGATGATGATAGTGGCCGAAGCACAAAGAAAACTTAAGTACCAGCTCAATCTCTCATGCTCGATCACAATGCGGCAGTAACCGACCAGTTAATAGCGAATGCACTCGATGCATGGCTAATCGGGGTTTTTAACTTTCACAGGCTTGTTTTATGTGTATGGAAAAAAAGCATCGGCCACATCGGAGCGCACCCCGGGGGTGAGTGATAGCGAGCTTGATTAAGCTGCACTTGCCTGACCGGCGGGACGCCGGTGAACTCCATGGGAAGAAGGCCCTATTGTATGAAGGTTTTTGCTGTTGATAGAATGCACAACCACCGCTACTGATAACTTTGCCCCCGAAAGGGGATCACAATATTTACTCAAACGCTTACTGGTTGATCGATCGTGGCAGTGTTGAACCTTTGACGGTGATCTGATCGCGCCCTACTCTTCAACGGAGGTGCGTATAGGATTGAAACTGAGATGACACTTATGAAGGTTAATGGTATTGATTTTCTGGTGTTAGAATCCTTCACGGATGTTGTCGCTTAAAGTTTGCTACAATATTTTTCTCGTGTTACGATGCGATAGATCTGATAGCTCTTCCGTGTTAGGACGGATCATCAGGGGAAAGTCATCGTATCTGTGAATAATAAAGAATTATCGTTTTTCCTTTCCTTGAAAGTTTTTTTTCTTCTATTGATTCTAATCTTTCTTTATCTTTTTGGCTTTTTAGAAATGGACCTCCAGACTGATGCCAAACGACCTCAAGACGTTAGTAACGATGAAAACAAATGGCGTCACACCACTGTTGATAGCGTGCCGGAACGGACACTTTGACGTAGTGCAGTACCTCATCAAGCGTTGTCACGCAGATGTTGAACAGGCCGGTTCCGTCATATTTGACGGTGAAAAGATCGAGGGTGCTCCCCCGCTATGGTGTGCGTCCGCTGCCGGTCACACGAACATAGTTAAGCTCTTAGTCCAAAACGGTGCCAAAGTGAATAGTACGACCAAAACGAACAGCACACCGCTCCGGGCGGCCTGTTTCGATGGACACTACGAAATTGTGAAGTATCTCGTATCACAAGGCGCAGGTAAGGTTTACATCCCAATCTCACAACTACGAAAATGGGTTCTAATCTTTCGTTCTTTCGCGGCAGACATTGAGGTTGCAAACCGCCACGGACACACCTGTTTGATGATCGCCTGCTACAAAGGACACTACAAAATCGCACAATATTTGCTCTCGCTCAAAACGGACGTGAATCGGCGTAGCGTGAAAGGCAATACGGCCCTGCACGATTGTGCCGAGTCGGGATCACTAGAGATATTGCAACTACTCCTCCAGCATGGTGCAACGATGGATGTCGATTCTTATGGTAAGACACAAACGGCTTTATAGATGACAGTGACATTTAACTAATACATCCAAACTTTTTTTTTGTTTTGCAGGAATGACGCCACTACTGGCTGCTAGCGTTACCGGACATCTGCCGATCGTAGAACACCTGATCAAGCTACCGTTTGTATCGCGGGAGGATCGGATCGCGGCTTTGGAGCTTCTCGGTGCTACATATGTCGATAAGAAGCGCGATATGCTAGGAGCCCTCTCGTTCTGGAAGCGTGCCATGGAAGACAGGTCAGTTGATGTGGAGGTGGGAGATAGAGTAATACATTTGCAAGATTTTGTAAACCATAGATGGTCCAGCTTGTTCTTTACTCTCTGGCAAGTGGGGATCGTATATGCACCAACGGAATGTCGAAAACCGTCCTGGTAACAAGATTACCAATCGTTTAACAATTTCCTTTTCTGACAGATACAACAACAGTCCCGTGTTGCCGAAACCAACCCGCGAACCTCTGCCACCGTACGATTATGTACAGGAGGTCAACAATCTCAACATGCTCGAAGAATTGGTGATGGACCCGGACGAGATGCGCATGCAGGCGCTGCTGATCCGTGAGCGAATACTTGGACCGGTGCATCCAGACACGAGCTACTACATACGCTTCCGTGGTGCTGTGTATGCTGACTCCGGGCGCTTCGATCGGTGTATCGAGCTGTGGACGTACGCACTCTCCATGCAGCAGGTCATTCTGGAACCGTTGAATCCGATGACGCAATCATCGTTGCTGTCGTTTGCGGAATTGTTTAGCTACATGCTGGGAGAGGTGGGTCGACCAATAACTCGCGGTCGTATTGTACCGCCGATTGAAACCTCCGATATGCTGCTGGTGTTTAAGAAGTCGATCCGGGAGGTGCAGCTAGGCCAGCAAATGTTCGAACAAATGGCATATCACGAGCGAGATCATGGTGCACTCAGCAGGGCGTTGGTAATTTCACTGCATCTGGCCTGCTTGCTGGTGCGATTGCTGGACGAGGAGGAGGAGTTGTGCACGGCGGAGATGAAACATCAGATCCTACAGTCGCTGTACGATTTAGTTAGCTTAAAGGTACGTCTACTAAGGATAATTGACCAGAGTAAAGCATTTGAAAATATTTCCCATATTTTCTCCACTCGACAGATTGTATCGCAAACGGGTAGAACAGCTTTACATCTAGCTTGCTACAAAGATGCAGCACTAGTAGGACGGTATCCAGTGTGTCAGCTGCCGTCAGCACGGCTCGCAAAGGCTCTGTTGCAGGTTGGAGCCGACCCAAACGCACAGGATGACAATGGTAACACACCACTACACCTGGCCGCTCAAAGCCGACCCTGTCCACCAGAACTGGCACAAATTTTGCTAGAACACGGAGCCCATTTGGTAGGTAGCGACCAATAAACGGTCGAACGACACAAGTAAAGGAATTATTTATCATTATGTTTTCTTTTTTACAGGATACGAGAAATGTGGACGGTAAAACGTTTGAGTCGCTTTTGAAAAATCAACAGCTGCACGAATTGGTCAATCCGATCAAGTATACCCGGCTATCCTGTTTGGCAGCTCGTGCTATTAAGCGCTACGCAATCAACTGCCAGCACGAGATCCCCAAGTGTTTGCATGCGTTTGTCGACTCACACTAACGCTTCGTTTCAGCCGGTTCCGGTTTTTAGCAACAGTTGGCCCAACCTATGCGGAAGAGCGGGAGGCAAACTATATGAGATCATAGATTTAAAGCCAACAAAAAAAAAGAATTGACTGAATGTGGCGAGCAACATAGATAGGCTATGCTATAAAGTGAATGTTCAAATCGGAACAGTTTCTAGAATGGTTTGGATATTCACAAACACACGTACGACAACAAACTAAGGACATTTGAGATGTTTTTTACAGCAAAGAGAGAAAGGCAAAGGATGCATGCCATTAGTAGAAGGAAGATAAACACCGGTGCAAATCATCATTCGCTGCCATTAGTGTGATCATACATAGGGAGACGATGTATAAATCGAACGATAGATTGAGAGAGAAGGAGAGAAAGATACCCGGTGCAGAAGGAAGTAAGGCGACCTTTCGAGCTTACACTTTACGTCCGCTAAAATTGTGAATTAAATGGCGACGGATTCGTGAGACAACAGTACACGGCGGTCCCCGGTCTGCACAACGACTTTAATAGTGGAATAGTACTTGATGATTCGCCACGATCAGCCAACGATTTGAGCGTGCATCAAAACGGCTTTGGAGTGATCTGGTGACATCGGTCACGGAGAACGAGCGTGTTCCTTTCATAGAGAAAAGGAGGATTTAGGGAGGATACATTATGTTAACAAGTTTTGTCCAGTCAAGTAGAACAGTTTTCCTGTGCAGAAGCTTCTCACTTTTCGTGACCCCGTGCCTTGTCCCCTTTGAGGTGTGCAGCAAGTTGTTTACATGTTGATGCTGGCCGGTACTTTTATTTAGTGAATTTCTTTTGGTAGCGTATCGGAAACGAAACGATGATATGTTTGCTCATTATACAATGTGATTTCGAGTCGACAGTATATAGTTTCATTTTTAGCTTGGACGTTTAGCCTTTGTTTTATTGAAGTGCAGATTTTATATAATGTAATAACTCAGGAGAAGGAAAAAAGCTATATATTCATGAACGCTCTAGTAACACTTTTGTTTATGTTAGATCAGTGTAAATTTCATTTTTATTATTTACGGCAAATCCCAGCATCACTTTTGTGCACTGATAAAGGACAGACCGCAGGAGACGGAGAGAGAGAGAGAAGCGATTCCTTGAGATGTATAGAAAGATGATTAGAAGTTGTGTTATGTTTAAGAAGACGCTGAAAAGATAGAAGAGAACGGAAGAGAGGGAGGACGTTGTTTGGAGGAGAGGTGGGAAGGCTTTACGATAGGGCGTTCATAGAGTACACGGTTACCAACGAACGGGCAGTGGTGTTTGGCCGTGTTGTCCTCCCACCAATAAGTAACTTCGTGTTGATAATGATGCAAAAACCGTGTGATAGCGACAAAAGGAAAGACAACCAGAGAAGATCAGAAAGTACGCAGAATACGCGCAGAGAATACGTTTGAGCGATAGCAAAACAAACAAACAAACAAACAAAAACTGTCATCTTTGGTTCTGCTTTTTGTCCGCTTTTAGTTCATAGTAGATCTCGATTTTTAAGCAATTTTCCCCAATAAACGAAACCTATAATACGCCATGTATCTACATATGGTGCATAATGTTGCCCGTTAAACATAAAGAACAGATAGTAGATAGATGGGTTCTGTTGCGTCACGTGCATGAAGGAAATGTGTAGTGCGTGGCAAAACAGTTAGATAATTAAATATAAACAAACAACAAACAAAACAAATCGGTGGTACACATGTTGCAGAGGACTAAAACCCGTTGCACCGAACCCATATTAGATTAGCATAATGATATTAGAGATTTTCAGTACTGCCAGAACGAGTGTGTTAACCCGAATACATGTTGTCACTAACTGGACAAAAGTGTGCGACATTGCCGCGAATGGTTCAAGGTGCTTACCTGTGGTAGAAATATTATATTTTTTTCTGATTCGAAAGTTCACCAACCACTGCCTTAGTTGGTGTATCGTAAAAGGAGTAAAGGCTTTTAAAATAAAGAGTATACTAGAAGGATTATTGCGAACAGTTATCTCTGGTGTCTTTCGTTCTGAAACCCCTTGTGCATATTGGCCCGCTTGATTGAAGTCCGCATCCAAGGCGCTTTGGATGCGCAATACTGCCACTGTGGTTTCAGTGTAAGTTTGGAGAAAAAAAACAATAATGAGAAAAAAAACAGAAAGAAGGAAAGTGAGAGAGATAGTAAAGAATGATAGTGCTAATGTAAGAGGGGTTGTAGAAATGCAATGTAGTAAAACAATGTTGTAAGGAAGGTCATGTTAAAAAAATCAAATATGAAAGATAAAAGAAACAAGTGTGCGTATGAATCAAAATCAAATAGCGAAATGAAGTAGGAAATGATGAAACTATTGCAAAAAGATCCCATTAGTCAATAGTACACATTCATTGGTCTGCTGTTGATATCCCGCAAACTGTTGGAAGACAATTTATGCTGTTCTCCAGGTGGCATATATTATTGCGATGAAACGTTGCATACAAATACATTAGAAAAGCGTCAGCAAACCGGAACGCAGGAAAATCCTAATAAAAAGAGTAAAGTGCACTGTATTGTGAATGGTGTACTTTCCCATATTAATTTCCGCGGTGATCAAGTGTATGTGCCGGGTGGTTGTACGATAAAATAAGGGCATATATTATGATAGAAAAACTAAAAACACAAGATAATAAATCATACAACGTTATGATCATAAAGCATTATGAAAAATCGAACGTATAAATGTTTTATTTTTTCCGTAAACATAAAGGTAACGGCATTTTCAAAAAAAAGTTTGGTTACCATGGTAACAGATTTATCATTCACAGTAGATTTGCCCTTTTTCCACAAAGAAAGTTTTTGGGTTTCTAAAAGGTAAAACTTGTCCTTGTCATCCTTTAAAATTAAATGGTAAACTCCATCAAAAAAGGAAACTGGTCAAATTGGAATGGGAGAATTTGCAAACATTCGCACAGATGTGCTGTATATTTTTCATCGGGTAGTCTGCTTCTCCTCCATTGTCATTCCAATAGCTGGAATAGGTGTGTTTTGCTACTTTAGTTTTAAAACTCCGTTTGTGTGCAGAAACATGACGATGTACAAAGTAGTTCCATACGACGCTGCTCGCATATACTCCATAGTTGTGCTTCCCAAATCATTGCCATTAAAAAATCGTAAATTTTCACGATGCGCCATTGTTCACCGGGAAAGTACATCGAATAAATCACCTTCGTACACAAACTTGCCGGGTGGCTTTACTAATCCGCTTATCCGAGAAGGCGAAGATTCTCTTAAGCTGCGGTTTTTCGATCAAACAAAACATATGGCGTATGAAATAAAGCACTTTTACCAGGACTTCATCGGTAACAAGGAGGTACAGGAATCGCAAAGAAAAGTGAACGATTTACAACATAAGCTTAACATTCTTATCGAGAAACGGAGTTCGTGCGAGTTCGAGGTTATCGAAATAAAGAAGCAACTTGCCGAGCTGAACAGCTCCCAGCAGACAGTGTCGCGCGAAGATGCCCAATACATTGAACTGTTGAAGCAGGAATTTAAGGCTAGTGTAAAACACCTTTGGTGGATGCATTTCAGTATATTAATATAAGTTTGAATATTGCAGTTACACTCTGAGAAGCAGCGGCTGGACAGCCTGATAGAAGTGATGAACTACGAACATCAGCTGATGCTGATGCAGCTAACGCACGCTTTCAACGATGTTCATTTGAAGGAACGGCAGGAAGCGAACAATATACGGCTGGTGAAATTGTTTCTCACCACCATCGTGGCGGTGCTAGGTTTCAGTGCGAACGCTGGATATAATCACTACAAAGATAGCAAGGTCCAAAATCATATGGCAATGCAGAGCAAAATGATGAAGACATTAGTAAGTTATGTCGAACAGGAACAGTCACGGAATGTGAAACCGTCAACCGAATCCTGGGGAAGCTATCTGTACCGTCAGCCGGGTCGTTTGTACGGGTACGTGTTTTCTAAGCAAACGGTCGAATCGTGGGGTAGCAGTCTCTATCGTCAGCCCGTGCGTTTATATCGGTACATGTTTCGAAAAGATGCGTGAAGAAATATTCTGCTCAGTAAGCATTCCTACAAAGTGTGTAGAACTGGAACATTTAATTGGATATGGAACTAAAATAAACAGAGTTCCTGTTACTTTTGTATCAATATGTAACTGAATGTTTACATACAAACGAAATATATGTTTTGAACTTTGTACGTTGAGTTGGTTGAGTTTTTTCATCGGGTTACAGGGTTGGCATGCACGATTGAATGCACAATAAGTTATTATGAGTATTTTAAGGGAAGGTTGATTAGTTTCGTTCTAACATTTCGATTTCGATAGCTATTAAATGAAAGCTTTATTTGTGGTCGAATAAATCATTTGAAATAAGTGGCTAACTAAGTCAATCAACTGTGCATCAGAAATTAAGTGATAAACAAACGCGTTTAGTTTGCAACTGTGCGACCCCTGTAAAATGTACCGGCGGCATTTGACAGTTTCCAGAAGAAAAAACAAGGAACCGATTTTGTAAACAACGTACAAATGTGAAATCATTTTCCATTCAACGAGTAACCAATTGTGCATTTTCGTGTGGCATTTCTTAAAGTACCATTGGCCGAAACATGTTATCGTCTCGAGTATTTGTCACTTTTACGGCTTACGCGTTGAAAAAACCGGCTTTCGGACCAACTAGGATCGTTCTGGTACGATGCATAGCCGATCGTGCCAAGACGATCGAACCGGCAACGCAGGAGAAAAAAACCTACCAATACTACACCATCGAACCGGCGGAACAGGTAAACAAATCGCGTAGCCAGAATCGGAACACAGATGTAGCACTACGTCGAATTAGTTTGGTTGATTTGGCCAAAAGTAAGTTATACGAGGCCCAATCATTTTACGATGAATTTAGTGGGATGAATGAAGTGAAAATCGCCCAGAACAAGGTGATCGAGATACAGGATCAGCTGCAGCTGGTGCAAGAGCGTCGTCGCCATATACTACTGGAGTTGACGCTGGTACGAAAACAGCTCCAGGACATTCATGTCGATCTTCAAAAAGCTACCCGTGGAGAACACCGTTACGTGGAACTGATTAAGCAAGAGTTTGATGTAAGCGTTATGTGATGAATATTGATAGTAAGACCGTAATATAAAACTACATCCATAATTGTAGGTGATCGCACGAGAAAAGGAGAAAAATCAAATCTTCCAGATTATCGATCAAGAAGAACGTGAACTGTTTTCCCATCTAACGGCCGCGGTGAAGACATCGCACGAGAAGGAACGGACGCAAGCGAACAATGTGAAGTACTGGTCCATCATTGCCTCAGGCGTCGGAGCTTTGCTGGGTATTGTGGCTACGTCCATCAACTATTATTTCCGCAACACGCAGTTCGAAACGATACGCAAAGCAGCGGAAGAGAGCAACCGGAAGCTGGTCATTATGGAGCAAAAGCTGGATGGGCTAGAGAAGTCTGTCGGTCGGATGAATGTCGAATGGAACCGGTACTTGGGCGAAAAAAGGATCGCAGAACAGCGCAGGGTAGCGCGAAGCCCCGTAGAGTCTTGGGGTGGTTACATTCGTCGACATTTGGGACGGTTCGTTCGAGTTTTCATACCGAAAGGATAGTGCGCATCGTGGTTTGTCGGGCTTAACAGGGTTACTTTGTTATCTGAGGGCCGTTCTGCATCGATTAAACTAAATGATGAAATGATGCTAAAGAATAAACGATATTGCAACCTAATACAGGTGTATCGGATAAGAATCAAAGAGTAGGACATAGTTTTGTTTTTGTTAGATACATAATCATCGATGCAAGTAAGGCATAGTTTTACAGGGTGATAGAAAATTAGTTAATAAATCAAATTAATGGTATCATTATCGATCTACGGGTTAAGTTTCCTTGCGCGGAATAAAATGAATCCCATTGTTACTTGTTCTCCTATCGATTAACATTCAGACGGGTTAATTTTGCTGCTATGAACGAGTTTACTTCATATCCTAATTAGAAGACGACAGAAAAAGGAATAAATGGTTCAACCGTACCACACTCGTTCGTTCGAACGCTTTGCTTAAACCGAACCACTAAGCTCCTTCTTGGTATGCGGTTTCGTAACATGCTACTCATAAATTCGTCATCCGTCCCATCCAAGGGCCAGCGCCCACGCTTATTTTAATTAATAATCTCTGAACTCATTGTTTGTTTTGTTTCAAGAATTAGTGATGTTTTTCGTTTTGGGAATGTGTCTGTGTGTATGTTTGTGTGCCATCATCCGGGCAGAACGGGTTTTAAGCGTGCCCCGATTTCCGAGACGTGTAGGCGTTACGAACGCGTCTGGGTCATCGGAGACGATTAAAACTGTCCACAGGAATGGCGAGCGCAAGGGAACCGACCGATTAAATTCAATTTCCGCCGTTGCATCACGCAGATACAATTGGATTTAATCTCCTCACCGTCGCGTTTGTTTAGAATTTACCATTTTTAAAAGGATGGTCTTGTTGGCGTGTAGAACATTTCACAACGTGCCTCGATACTCGTTTTAACAAGGATAGTTTATTTTGCCACACCATCGAACACACCGCTACTGCAGCATCTCCTCATGTGTTAAGCGAAACATTCAGCTCACTGGGTGTTTCGTTAAAGAAGATGAAAAGAAAGAACGTCACCATCATGATCCCGGTGGCCATTAGTAGGCCAACGACGAGGAAACATACGGCCAGCGCAATCAAGGTCACCAGCAGCACGGGCAAACGTCCTTTCCGACGTAACAATAGTTCCAGCTCGTCGAGCAGATCGAAGTTAGTCCGCTCGGAAGTGGCCATTGTCGTTCCACCTGCATAAAGTGCGTGGCGTTGCATGTCGTCCTGCCGTCCAGGGAACACGTCTCTAGCAAACCAGCAGGAAGGAAGTTTAATCACAAGAATTCACATTCACCACAAAACAAACCGTGTGCACTTTGAACAGACCTGGTTACAGGAGGCAATACCGGATGCCACTACTGTTAGGCGCCGACAGCCGTCAAGAGAAAACAGAACTGAGGAATTGAAAAAAAAGGTAGTAGTACGGTAAGTAAACACAAACATTGCTTGCTCCCTTGGGCCATGATTAGATTAGAATACACCGTGCCGGGCATAATGTGATCACTCTCTGCCGCGTTTAAGCTCTCCGATTAATTTGAACAGTTGGCGGACCCGTTCACTCTACCTTGACCCCTCTCTAGAGCATTCTCTTTGCGACCACCTGCATCCATGGTTCAGGAAATTTCGTCACGGTGCCCTGTGATAACGCGGTTTTCGGCATGTTGTCGACACGTTTCGATGCACATGGGCGTCGATGAGTAAAATCAGCAGAGAGTGTGTGAGAAGAAAAAAACGAAAGAAAAGTTTAATCGCCTCATTGCCTTGCTTGGGGTCGATTAAAAAAGTAATAAAAATTATAAAATTAAAGATATTGTTCCTCTGTCTTTTTTTTTTAAATACGGAACTAATATGATGAACTTAAGGTATTGTTCTGTGGAATGTATAAAGTATAAATTTTGATAATAATTTGCAAAAACTTATATTCGATTTAGCTAATCTTGTTTTATTTCATTTTCACACATTCATTCTTCCATCAGTCATGGTTGTTATGATAACCGAATCAACAAATGTCTGGCAAAGGGTTCTGGCCGGAAAACAATTAAACTACGAGTCAACATGTTAAAACTACACCATCCGGGACAGTTCAATCAACAATTCGGTTGTTTTGCTAGCATTTGTTACGAAAGCAGGAAACATACAAACACATTTACATCAAAATAGTTACTCTAAAGAACAATGTGCGAAATGAAACCTTTTGTAAAAGGGTAACAGACTTGAACTGAAAGTAAACGAAATGCTCATAAACATTTGTGTTTATAAAACAAAACAAAAAATAACAAATATACCAGACACGCACTATTTTACTTCTTATGTACTCTACTGGTAATCGACTGGTAAATATGAATTCGAAAGGCTACGACGGTTGGTAAGGTTGTTTGTTTGGTTTTCGCTTTTCTCTTTCGCAAGGGGCTGCTTTAAATTGACTGACGTATTAATGAGAATACGAAAGAAACATTAAAAAACAGTTAAAAAAAGGGAAGACAATACAATGAAATAAGATAAGTTGGGATGGGTTTTTAGTGAACAAAGTGTAAAATGAAAAATCGAACATTTAAATCTTGATTTTAGAATTTTTTAATCTGATTTTATATTGTAGTAGAATAATTGTCACCTTTTAAACACACGCATGTTTTTATTTCCTTAATTGGAATTGTGTTTTTTTTGCTAGTAAGAAAGTGTGATGATGATGATGATGATGATAAGAAGCATTTTTTGTGTTTTACATAATTGAACGGATTATTTACATAGAATTAATAAAAATTAGTACCAAATTTGGTAGCCGACGAGGATGGGATTCGAACCCACGCGTGCAGAGCACATTGGATTAGCAGTCCAACGCCTTAACCACTCGGCCACCTCGTCGCAGTTAGATGCCCGTCGCTTATTGATTACTAGGAGCCTTTTTTCACATTCTCCCTCACACACTTTCGCTGCCTAACGATCATAATTTATGCTTAAAAAGTGTACAAAACCGTTTGATTCATAGCTTGAACTCGCTATATATTTTGTAAAGAAAACAAATTATTTGTCCTCCTAAAAATTGTAATGATTATGAAACAGTTAATACAAAAAACGGGTAAATTTGAAAATAATATTTGAAAGTTTTTTCCCCGTGCTTGAAATACATTCTGTGTGTGTGTGTGACTTTTGTACCAGAGGAGCTTCATGCTTACGAAGAGCTGTCTCCAAAGCGCGTGCAGTCCGAGCGTGGAGTCTGGAGTGTTGTTTAATTGTTCGGTTTATTAAATTAAACTTCACCCATACATGGTATCAAGGGGTTTGGCTTGGTAGTCGGTGGTCACTGGAATAAAAAAAATCAACGTACCACGTTTAACTGGCCACGACAGTCGTATAGTGGTGGGAGATGATATTATGATGCGATCTGAATGTTATTCTTTCCCTGGCACAGTGAGTCACAGCTGCGTGACCGCAAAGAAAAATACTGCAACACACGAGACACTTGAGGTGTGTGCAGCTGCATCAACTTGTAAGCATTCGGTTCGGTTGTAATCTAATTTGCCTGTGCAAACTTTAGATAACCTGATCGTCGGGTGAATAAATTATTTCGTTACTTTACTTCGGTTTTGTACTCGGTTGTGTCTGATGCTGAATTTCCTTCTATTCTCAAGTTCTAAATTCAAAAAGATAATTGCTTTTGCATACTCAAATACAAAGCTTTAATCAAAACATGTTAAATGAGATCAACTTTTTTTCTGAAATAAACGATTAAACCTTTTCCAATGACTTCGCGTAACACAAAAAAAACAGAGAAAAAACGTTATGAGTATGAAACGATCCCAAGCGAATCATTGTGCAGAGGTTCTAAGAAGAATAATGTCTTAAAATCATAGAACTTATAGCAGTTCCATATTCTTATCTATCTCCCAATAAAAATCTCGGAAAATCTAGGTTACTCACATTCATATACAGCATGCGCATCAAGTTACTGGTATTGGAAATTACTACTAGTTGGGACGGAAAATCACCCCACGAAAGAAAAAAATAAAACTGGTGAAAAATCACTACATGCGTGTTTGTGTGTGCCTGCGTACGCCAATTGCCAAAATCGTACATCCATAAAACTGTGGCCCTTTATTTGCACACTCCGGAACCGATTCATCTTCCGTCTCCATTCGCAAACAACGCCCTTGTCTTTCCACGTTCTGGCCCCGAGAAAAGGGAAAGCTAGCCGGCTTCCGCTGAAACAATAACTACGTCCGAAGGGAGAACTTTTACGCGCCAAATGGCCGACAGCGACTCCACTGCTGGAGTGAATCTGCACCAAATTTACACCCCTGGCACGAATCTCCCAGGGGACAGCTTTTAAAAAACAAGGACATCCCCTACCTTCCTGGTGATGAGGCACTGGTGGGGAGGTGAGGTGAGATGACAGGGAGGAAAATTTAGTTTCACTTTCCCTTTCAATTCCTTCGGCCCTTTGCCTCACATTCCCACAAACCTACACTAATGGTGGTGGATGATTCCTTTCTGTGTATGGCTCAGCTTCCCGCCAATTTGTGTTGGGGATGAAACGCATTTATGTGTCCAGCGCTATCGCTTTGTAAGTGTAAGAGCAAGCGAGAGATCGCACCTCATCACTTCACGTTTACCCGGCCAAAAACTCGGCCAGGGGGTTCCAGGCACCCATTGCGCTCGCTCGTACGGTTGGAACCGTAACGCGGCTCGGTGCGCAACCATACACGCCATACAAAAGCGACAGTTACGAAGGGACGCGCGTTTAGTCGTACGCAATCAGTCGCCGTGTCGATTTGTTTCCGTTCTGCCGTTTCCAATCAGTCTGTTTGTGCATTTGTGGTGGATCGCGTTAGTATTATAGCAACTGATCGTGTACTGGTCACAGAGAGAGTGTGATAATGCTGACCGATTAGATTGCGATCAATCGAATCATTCATCATCTTTTGGGAAACCGCGAGATAATTTTTTTGGAAAAACAAACACGTTAAAGTGTGATCACTTGCGCCCGGAATAAGTGAAAAAAGTGAAAGAATCTAGCAAGTGTAATTAAACCCAAACAAGAAAATGTTCCGGTCGCGTCCATTTGTTGCCTGTTTAGGTGGTCAATCGTCACTTTCGATGCTGCTCGTGCTGCTGCTCGCATCGACCAGTAATGCAGCCAACGTCTACACATCCAGTTCGGGTGAAATTCGTAGCAATTCACCATCGCAACACTGCACGGATTTTAATCCACAGCATGGACTTGACATCGAACAGGTAAGGATGGGCAAAGATGTTGTGTTTATCTGTTCGAATGCATTCCGTTTTTCAACTCGCAGCATTCAACACTAGGCGGAAGTTAAATTAACGCAATTGTCAGGGTCACATTTCCATGCGTTTGGTTCGGTTCTTTCTTGGGGGGATGCTCATGAAGCGCTTGAAAAGTTTATTAAGTTTCGCGTTTATCGTGAATGCAATTAATTGGATGCTTTTGTTGGTGCCCCGTTTGAGGTGTGAGAGTTGCCTTCCTCATACTGTTTATGATGTTTTACCGAGTGTGCTGTAAAGTGTGAGACCAGCCATTGGTCAAGTCAATGCGAATGATCAATGCAAATGCAATTGCATCATAAATAGTGATTGTTTATTGCGATAGTGTGATGTGTTGCGCTTCGCGTGTGAATGAGATTTGATGATCTCATGAGAACTGCTTTTAGTAGAAATACAGAGAGCGTCTTTATGAAGTTACCTTGACATGAGTTTTATCCCGCACGTGGAGCTTAGTGTTCGAAAAAAATATATATCGAAACTAGTCATCAAAAGCATAACGATAATGATTTTAATTAATCGCACCACTTTAAATGAGCGTTAATGCGTAATAAAGCCATCACCCGGTGGATGTACCGCGATGAATGTCCACCATCGGTGACAGTAATTATGAGACGATGGGCGTTCACCACCAGTTCACCACCCATTATCGTCACCATCGCTAAACACCCTCCGGGAACTGGGAATGTGAAACCGAATGCATCATCCGCTGTAACCCGTTAGCCCCGGTTTGTGGTCGATTCAATTGACCCCTGCAAACGAGAGAAACGATCGCGGGGTCGTAACCGTAGGCGAAGGCGTTTGAGGATTTGGGGTTTTTGGGTAAAGTGCAGGGGAGCAAAACAAAAAATGATGTTGGGTGTGTTACTCATCCATAATGGGGACTCATCGCTACACGCAGCAGACGAGGTGTATATTTTTTTGTGAGTGTAAGTAATGTATTTTTTTTGCTAAATAATTCTCTTATAATATAACTTTTTTTGTGCAAAAATCATAAGAAATATTGCACATTTCTTTGATGGATGGACATTTTTTCCCCCTTAAATGAACTTCAAATAACGTTTAGACGTTACGACTTACATCAGCCAAACAAGTATTCCAATGAAGAGAGAACAAGTTCTCGTGTCCGTTAATAAATAAAGAGACAACTCCAAATGTATGATGTGGACATGGGAGAAACGTTTCTTTTAAAGGATTGAGTGTCCAGTTCGATCAGTGTTGTGAACTGAACGCGTACGGCAGTTCTTCCGCACGTCGTACGTGAGGCGGTGTTGATCATTCAGTTTTTTGACTACACATGTGAAGTAGTAATGGGTAAATCTCCAATTTTCCCGGAGTCGTAGTAATCCGACTCCGAGACATTCCGTAGTAACTTCGGAGTAACTCCGAAGGAATCCGGAGTTACTCCGCAGTTAAATCCGAATTAATCTAGAGCAATTACTTCGGAGTATGCTCCGGTTTTTGTACGTCGAAGTCGGTGTGGATTCAAGGAACTCCCATCACTAATGTGGCGGAGTTACTCCGGAGTTAAATCCGGATTAATCTGGAACAATTACTTCGGAGTATACTCCGGTAATCCAATCCCAATACCAATACTCCGGTAATCAAGAATCCACTCCGGAATTCTCATCACTAATGTGAACCGAACGCAACTGAACATACTAATGTGTTGGTACGTGTATTACTGGCAGTTTTAGTACGCGTAAAGAGCATTCGTATGTGTAGTCGGCAAACTGAATCATCCGCACACTGAACTGTCACCGTACGGTTGGCGTGCGGAAGAATCGTCACTCATAATTCTATTGTGCGGATCTCGTTCACTCAGTATAAAGATTGGAATTAATAATATACTTATTTATGAATCTGGTAAAAGTAGTGATAAGCACAAAACAGTGTAATATTAATTATATTGGATATGAAGAGAGAACTTATAACTATCCACTGAAAACGGTGGTGGAGTAGACTCCAACAGGTATCAATTCGTAATGCATTTGATGCACAGGTCTTTTTCCCCTGCTGTGTTTGTCGAGCTGGAAAACTAATGTCTTTGTGATCGGATTTCATCCGTATCCCTTTCCACAGATTATGGGCATCTGGTATGGCAACGAAGTAATCACGCACGATAGTCGCGAGGAAGGTGAAGTGGTATACAAGACCTGCGTTGTAATCCACCTGGCAGACGTGACGAATGAGGTAGGTTTGCCCTAATCCGCTCAGATAATCCTGACCTTTCGCACCGAATCCTAATCGATTGCGGGACGCACCTCTAATGCTTCACTCTTGTTTGCTTTCCGCAACAGACAACCTCGGTTTACGACCATTCGTCGTCGTCGGTATATTCCGGCCGAAGCAACCCATCGGGAACGAACTATGACCGCTTTGGGACGTCGTACGGTTACGGATCGAATGGTGGACGAAGTGCGGGCAGCATGTACGACCAGCAGCAGCACCAGCAGAACCGCCGTCAGCAGGGTGGCCTTGGAGGTCACCAGTATCAGCAGCAGGAACCACGCACCATGCGTAATTTGCGCTTGATTTGGGACGAGTTGGAGCATACGCTCGAGTACACGCTGCGCTACAATACGTCGAAGGCGGGCTTCTGGATATCGGCTTCTCCGCAGTCCGGGTCCATGATTCAGCTGCAGTACGTCCAGTTTACCGGTACGGTGCAGGTGCTGAAAGCGATCAACAACCAGCTGGTGCTTAACTTCTGTCAGAGTTTGCCCGGTGGTCAGCTGTTCACGATCGTACTGTCACGCCTTCCGATGGGATTGGGACCGGAGGTGAGTTTGTGTTTCCTCTGCTTCAACTGTTTGTAACGCCTAGTGTAACAAGGTAACGAGTTATTTGCTTATCTTTCCCGCAGGATATCCAAAGTATTCGCAACCTGTTGAGACGTCGCGGCCTTTCGACAACTTCTGTGCGAAAAGTGTGCCAAAATGGTGCCTTTCGGAGTGATGTTTCGATGATCGCACTGGCGCTAATGGCCATTGTAACTGCCCTAGTCAAACGGTTGCACTAAGAGTACATCGTCGATCGTCGATGCGATCATTATTTTTACTTCTTCATTTGTGCCATCGTTTTTCGTTGGTGTCGGAAGCGCCAGCATTTAATTCACAACAAAAGCATCACTTTCATTTGAGTTTTCATATTTATCTTTTTTCATAACCATTCTGGTATGCTTCTCATGTGTTTTACTGGGAAAGTAGGTTCCCGAATCATTTTGCTCATACATGTGTAAAGTATTTGTGAGTTTAAATTCTTGTGTAAATGNGTGTCGGAAGCGCCAGCATTTAATTCACAACAAAAGCATCACTTTCATTTGAGTTTTCATATTTATCTTTTTTCATAACCATTCTGGTATGCTTCTCATGTGTTTTACTGGGAAAGTAGGTTCCCGAATCATTTTGCTCATACATGTGTAAAGTATTTGTGAGTTTAAATTCTTGTGTAAATGGCCATCGGTTGCCTTCTAATTGTAAACCTTGTGGAAAGAAATAAATGGTACCGTTTGTATAACGAGTTTGCAAAGAAAACAAAAACCAGTCAGAACAAGTCTGTTTTGTATTGCACATTTTCAGGTTTCTTACATGATCGCCAAAATAAAAGAAAAAAAGTATATAAGAGAATGCTTTTCATCTCGTTGCTATCTACACAGTGGGAGTAATTAATTATGCTCAATCAGCTCCATCAAAGTTTCCATCGTGGCTGGTGAGCTGTTTGCTGTAAAGAAACGAACCACGACGCTTACGTCAAACCCCTGCTGGCGCGATCCTCACCCAGTCCTTCGCCCAACTTAACCGAGCAACAAACTGCACAATGTAGCACACAGTGGGTGAATGTTGCGATAGTTTAATTAACAAATTTGTAATCAAATTAGCTCCCGGACGGGATCTAATTGGGCCATCAGCAGACGGGCCGAGGGAAACTGCTCCCGGCAAAGACAAGTGTTTTATAGTCTTGTTAACAGGCTGTTCAGGTCAAAAGGTGACCCAAGCCGGCGGGGGATATCCAACCCGTCTGAATGAGGTGCGAGGTGGGAAGGGAATTTTTTCCGATGTTTGATTTGATAGATGAGACGATGGTTTTAACATGTACTTTTTTAATTAAACCATACGGGTAATTTGGTGAGAGAAACGATTAGAAAGTAAAGACGAAGGGTAAGATTTCGAACCGGAGGGTGTAAAGTGTTGATTGTTTGATGTCTTTAGGGTTGATGTAAATACACTAAACGTATGACCTTTGAGTATTTATCAATTAGAGCCTGCTGAAGCTGTGAAGATCATAATTTTATCTGAATGATTGGTTGATAAGACTCACACAATAAATATATAATTAGATAGGAAATGTGCTGATAGTCAATTATAAGGATTGTGTGAGCTAAGATTTAATTGGCCTAAATGTTCTGTTCAATTCATTTATCGGAAGACGCACGCTTCAAACAATTTTAATGGAGGAAGTTTAAAAGTAATCAAGAAAACTATTTGACAGCAATGTTTAAACTGAGAAACACTTTTTTCAAGGTGCAATCGATCCAAAAGACACAACATTGGATACTCATTCAGAAGGCTGATTAACTTCTCATGAAGATCAGTTGATTTCAAGATTTCTCATTTATCATCTATCAATAAGAACGAGCAAGTCTCACACTATTCTTATTCCTCATTACGTTTAATTTGATTGCCATATTTTGAATTACCCTCAGTTATGGAGCGTTACGTATGCGTTACGTAATAAATGGATGTCATCTTATGGAAATTATTCAAATTGAGGATGAATGCATTTGGCAAATGGCAATCTAAGAATTTTTACTTCGATCCAAATTATTTAGTATCTATTGCGCTGTNTTAATTTGATTGCCATATTTTGAATTACCCTCAGTTATGGAGCGTTACGTATGCGTTACGTAATAAATGGATGTCATCTTATGGAAATTATTCAAATTGAGGATGAATGCATTTGGCAAATGGCAATCTAAGAATTTTTACTTCGATCCAAATTATTTAGTATCTATTGCGCTGTGCGCTTCAGATGATCTCGATGAACGTTTTGCTTCCTGCCCGATGGATCTTCTGGACATCCCCAATCTGTCCGCGGTATCCATCGTTGTACCGTACGGGCGAAGGACGGTCCCGGGAACAGTTGCTCGAACAGCTTCCGATAGTAGAACGCTTCCTTAGTGGTCGGTGTGTTGAACGGAAATCGATCAGCTGCCGTTTCAAACTCCTCGTCACGTACACGGTCCGATGCCCACTGTGCGATGGAATCAATCCAGGCATATCCTACCCCATCGGAAAACTGCTCCTTCTGTCTCCAAAGCACTTGATCGGGAAGATAGTTACCATCAGCAAAGGCTTGCCGAAGAATACGCTTTTCTACTCCATTGTAACCATTGATATCCGTCGAACTGGGTGCTCTGTCTTCGGGCCGAATGGACATAACGTGCTGTAAGAAATCGGTATCGAGAAAAGGTACTCGTAGCTCCAATCCCCAAGCAGCACATCCCTTGTTTGCTCTCAGACAATCGGACACATGGAGTCCAAACACCCGACGTACTGTTTCGCGATGGAATTCTGCAGCACTAGGTGCGTGATGGAAATAAAGATAGCCACCAAACAGTTCGTCTGCACCTTCGCCCGACAGCACTACCCGAATGCCTTCGCTACGAATAGCCCTTGCCAACAGCATTACCGGTACGATGCAGCGTATCGTCGTGACGTCGTAAGTTTCGGCATGATACACCGCATCCCTCACAAGATCCAAACCCTCAGGAATACTATAATGGATCTCGTTGTGATCACTCCCGATATGTTGCGCTACCGTTCGTGCGTACTGTAAATCTGGACCACCTCCAACAAGACCAATGCTGTACGTTTTCATACGATAGTTTGGATTTCCGGTAGTTCTTCGCAAAATTCTGGTGGCAATAGAGGCAATCAGACTAGAATCGAGTCCACCACTAAGCAAAGCACCAAGCGGAACTTCACACTGTAGATGTGACTCCACAGCAGCTTCTAGTTGAAGTCTTAATTGTTCCAGGTCCGCCCTGATGGTAGGAATTCCCGTCATCCAATGGGCAGTAAAATAAGACTGTGGATTGATGTCCTCCCTGGGTCCATAGTACGCATGACCGGGAGGAAACACAACCACTTCCCGACAGCACTCCACAAGACACTTTAGTTCACTGGCGACCCAAAGACTTCCCGCTTCATCCCAACCGTAGTAAAGCGGTACGATTCCGACGGGGTCACGTGCTATCAGGAGTTGATGAGTACTACAGTCATACAGCACAAAGGCAAACATTCCCCGTACAGTTTGCAGCAATTTATCCGTACCAAACAATTCGTAGAACGCTACCAGGACGTCACAATCGCTGCGTGGTTCGTAAGATTCATTTCCGTTGACATTTCGAATCAAAGACACCATTTGAGGATAGTTATAAATCTCTCCATTGGCCACGAGATGCGTAGTACCGCTGCTGGAGGTAAGTGGCTGTCGTCCAGTTTTCACCCCAATAACTGATAATCGCTCTTGTACCAACACGAATCTTTCCTTTTCGCTTACGATCACACCGGTTTGATCGGGACCACGATGGCGCTGCTGCCCGGACTGGCGAAAAGCTAACTCACGCAATGACTCACTGGATATCACTACCAAACGATCACCAAACTTACTGCAACTTCCATTGCAAGATGCCTGCTTGTCGGGTTCGGTGTTTGTGGATCTGTGGTGAGCGAAAATACAAAGAATTCCACACATGCTAAGAGGCTTTCCAGCACTAGACCTTGCAATGGTGCAGAGATGGAGAGTCTCAACGCACTGAAGGCGAGACTGCTGATGATGTCGTATATAAAGGATGGCGATCAAACGGAATAATTTAGCAGAAAGATAAGAAAAGACCAAGAAATCCCCTCAACATCAATGAACAAAACAACGGATCAAAATATTTCTTATATTTTAAGTTGCTATCAAGAAAACATTCGACTTTAAGGATTAAGATCATAGTCGAGATATTCAAAGTTACTGTAATTATTCAAGGTTTTTTCAATTCACTACTTCCATCAGAGTCCCTTCAAGGGTTTATTGTATCGGTTTCGCATACCAATAAACGACTGCACCAAATGGATCTAGGCTGGTGCAATTCAATTTAACGTACATAGGCACTGCACTGATTGTTGCCGGTGAGCTAGCAAATCGTGAATAAAGAAAGTGCATAATGCAACTACAATGGATGCTTTCGTTTTGGTCGAACTCGGCTGTCTCTCTATGTCTTCAGTCCTCCTTGTTCTGACCAGAATATCGACGTCATCATGTTAGAAGAATGGCATCGATCCCGTGCATCGCTCTAAATAGCTTGTCCTTCAAAAGCACCGGATAAGCGGGTAAGTAAGGCAATTGCTACAATCAAGGTTGGCTTCAAGCCAAACCCTTACAATGGTTCAGGTTGCTCTATTTGCATCATCGTTTTCCTAACATTTCCTAACATTACATTCGAGAGAAAACCAATCAACCGAATGGGTCTACCACCAACGATGCAATTGCCCCATTCTGATTTGCGATTGAGTGGAAATTGCTCACACCGGGTGGACTACATCAAATTTGAATGCTTTAGTTTTGTTTTTTAGTTGCGAAATAACATTTATTGAATTTGATCGAACACCTGAAAAGAGCATCGTTTGAGCCTTGAAAACAGTCTGATCTCTATAGCTCCACAATTTAGGGACTTTAAAATGTCCCCAAAAGTTAAACAAACGTTATCCAGCCCAAAGCTATACTCCAAAAAAGCAGAACACAGTATGGAATATTAATTCAAAAAGGATACCGTCCCTACGAAACAAAACTTCCTAGTCTAGATGACCTAGTTAGATTAGAGTTAGATTAAACTATTTCTAGATGTAAAGCTTGAGCCTGTGTCGCCGAAAGCTTCCATGCGCTATAAATAAATGTGACATTGAAATGTATTTTTTAAAAATAATATAAAAAGAAAAACTTGGAAGAATTCATCCAACAAACGCTAGCAAACGTCACGAATTGAAAGTAAAACTGCGTGTGGCGTCACCACAATACGCAGTACGCACGGTGCTAAATTGTCGTTACCATGGCGAGAGGGAAAACGGGGGAAAAAAGGGGAACACATCAACAAAACAGAAGTTAATATACGCTTCGCAGCTCTGCGAAACATTTCGCCCCAAAACGCCACGGCCGCGAAAAATTACGACGTACCCAAGCAGGACAAACGGATGATGACGTCAGAGCGAAAAACGGCGGATGATCTGGATGGTAAAGGCGGAAGGGAAAGTTCTCGTACCGCGGTAAGCGGCACATTTCCACTTTTCACTTTCATTCGCATCGATTTCGCTCATTATACGAAGATTTTCATTCTAGGAAAAATCGGATGGTCCGACTCCATTCAAACGCATACACGAACCAAGTAGAACTAAGTGTTAGTGTGTGTGTGTTTATTCGTGTTTTGTTTTTCTCTTTCATTGGTAAAAAATAGAACGTGAACGATGGCAAAACGGATGCACAATCGTCATCCGCTTCGTGTATGGGTGCGCATCCTCTGTGACGTCACCGACATCAGGCGTCTGTCTTATGCTCGCGCCAAATCACATCACATTGCGTTCGCTCGCTCTCTCTCTCCCGGCAACCATAGTAACGACGGTAACGCTTGTGCTGTAACGCTTGTGCTGTAACGCTTGTCGGGAAAATCTCTCTCGCCCCTCTAGGGCTGACAGTAGCCGGTGGGTCGGAAAAGTGCTCTTGTTTTGTTGTGGTTTCTGCGCAGTATCATCCGTTAGCGGTGAACGTCTTGCAAATGCCGGCGAACATTTTCCCTTCTCAGTTACACCTCGACCACGGTACGGTACGGGTTTGGATTTTTATCTCCGACGCGATTTTCCGGCACTTGCTCGCGGGGTGTGTTTGTGTGTGTTTTCCTTTTCTTTCTCTTTCCTCTTGCTTCTTCCTTCTTTCACCCACGTCGTCGAACGTCGAACGAACTACCGGGGTGAGACGAGAAAACGTACAAGATATACGGTGGCCGTCTGATCTCATACGAAAGCGGTGGTGGAAACTTTGATTTTTCCTTGTCTCCGTGCGCGCCGGTTAGCCGAGTTGAGCCGTTCTTGGCTGTGTGAGCCTTTTCTTTCTTTTCCTCTTTAAGTGTGCATCTACATACATACATGAGCCGGTTGTGTGTTTGGGAGCAATTCGATGCTGAAGACGGGCGGCTTTATTATCTACACTTGGTGGGTTCTATTTAATTCCGGCAGCATGGCATTGGCGCGTCCAAGTGTCACAAGATGCTGCGATGGTTCGGGAGGCAAACGAGATGAATAATATGTTAAATTCTTCATTCTTTGTCAAATTTGGCCGCTTTGTGAAGTGAATTCAACAATCTCGTCGGTGTGCTAAAGCGAGTGTTTTCGGATGGATGATGATATGGTGTCAGTCGTTGGTGAATGTTCTAAATTGAGAAGTTGTGCTCTGCTATTTTTCTTACCGGATATGTTGTTAACAGTGTTTTTTCTCGTTAATGTTGGCAATGTGTTACAAAAATTAAATATTAATCTTTGTGTTTTTAATTTCCCACCCATTTCTTCTTCGACGGTTTAGTGTAAAGTGCTTTGTTGAAGAATGCGAATGCATTTATCTGTGTAAAAGTGTGATTAGTTGTTTGCCGGTCGTTGTGCCAGAAGTGAAAGCATAAATCAGGCAATGGAAATCTTGTGTGGAAATTCGACTACGACCAGAAGGAAGGAAGAAAATTGATTTTTAAACGGCACTCGCTGCCAATAGTGGTTGAGCGGGTGGCAGCTGATGGTGAAGAGAAAAATCGAAAACAACGTGGAAAATTCTATCCTGTAACTTGAGTACTTGAGAGTTACGATCAGCGTGAAGAAGCCAGACAGTGGGTACGACGGCTGACCGTTTGCTACCAACACCATTGTGGCGCTCAACAAGGTACGCAGCATGGCTGAGATAATGGTCATATTTCATCCATACTCGAGAAATAAATTTCGTGTATAGCCGTATTCCACGTGGTTTTCCACTGTTCAAGATGATGTTGATTAACTATAGTCGGTCCACTTTACTGATGAAAAACAGTTTTTAAATAAATAATTTTAATTTTTTAAAAGATTTATTAACGCACATTTATCCCCCAAAAAGGTTGAGTTGCTAAGTTGGATGCTTCGCATCGCTGTTTTTGCTAGCGTAAATTTTTGTATTTTCTCCGCCATCGAAGCTGTTCCTCATTTCAATTTTAGAATGCAGCCTAGCGAACTATCGTGCGGTGTTAATGTGGTAGAAAAATCACTGCCCCAAAAAACGTCTCCCGATTCACTACCACCAACAAATGTTCGCATTGCATCGCGCGCAATCAAATGATGACGTTCACCAATGACGACCGGTTTTGTGCGCATTTGTGTGGGTGAACGGCCGGCGAATTTTCCACTTCCTGGTTCATAAGCTGTCGGGGGGTCTTGCGTCTCCATTTTCCTCCTTTTCCTACTCCTCCCCGGGTGCGGAACGGTTGCAGCGCAGTGCAGTGCTTTTTCCTCTCGTGCCGTCGTTTTGCGAGAGGATGATGATGATGGTGATGCATCATCGTGATGCTATTCGGGCTGCAGCTGTGGGAAACTCGTCTTATGCGTCGCCCTGTTGGGACAGCTCGTGTGGGTTGTGTCGGTACTTTCTCTCCGACTTTTTCCGTTTTTGGTGATTTTCTTTTTCTTTTTCCATTTGCTGCTAGCAAAACCTTCTCTATTGCAGCAAATGCTCATCTGTCCACAAGATGGGAGTCCCGCTAGGGAGTGGTTGCTAGTGACTTTACGGAACCGTAACCACATAAAGCGAAGGCGGTTAGATGCTGATGAACTGGTTGAAAGATCGACCGAATACCGGTCTTTCTAAATGCTAAACCGTTCCATGTGCGTTAGAAGATATTTACGATCCCAAATTGCTCTTTGTACCGAATGGGAAATGAAGAAAAAACTGTCTACAAGCACTGCCGTGTTCGTATATGCGTACAATAAGAGTAACAGCCCGCAAGAGATGGCCGAAAATTGACAAGATTTATAGCCAAACCATATGTACGAACCGCCTTTTAATATCAAATTGCACATGCAAGACCGCAATCGGTGGAATGCAATAAAGCGGTGTACAATATTGTGACATTTATGATGGTCTTTACACACGTAATGGCGGTGTTTTTTTTAATTATTGGAATGCCATTTCCTTGGCGACGGCTTCCTCATTAAACATTAAATCGCACCCATTTATGGCAATTATCAAGATGAGCTAAGGATTAGCATAATTAAACGCAACTTGCCCCATCAATGGGTGTAATATATTTTCACCCAGCTTCTTCTTCAAGCCTTAGATAAATGAAAAACAGCAATGGTGGAACGTGATCCTTCCACACTTATACCGATCCATTGTTGATTAAGGCAGCAAAGTAAATAAATGTCAAGCGAAATAAATCGTCGGACGAGACGAGCTGCAAAGCAAACACGCATAATGCTGTTTTGTTCTGAAAGTTTTCACCATCCTCCCATTGCTGGGTTGAAAAGTCGATGGACCACAGTATATTCTGCCCATTTCCATTAGGTGATTGAGTTTGTTCTTGTCCGGTTGTTGTGCAAAATAGCAATAAACAGTAGCGAACCAACACCAGAAACGGATCGTAATAAAATTCTCCTCGTGTCTGGAACGTCACACAAGTCGACCGTTCACACATAAACACAACACAACCGACCATTTGATGAAGAGATGGAAAATGAGATATTTACTAATGGGACACAAATTTATTACCTTAGGCAAATATACACTTCCCTTTCTTCCCGGTTGAACGCTCGAGAACGAAGGAATGTTGAGAAAATTAAGAACCACTCTGCTAGGCCAGGTAGATGGTAGGTGTCTTTTTTCCAGGCTTTTGTTCAATATTGCCAAAACGTGTGATGGAAATATTATGCAAAAACAAAGACATCAAAACCCCGTTTTCTGAGACTATTATTGGCTCGTGGGGTTTTAGGATCAGCACGCCTCAATCGATGTTATTTGAGGGCGCCTGATGGTGCTGGAAGTTGACACATAGAAGCGTGGTTGAACACTGAACCCCATCAGGTGCTTTTGGTGTGTGGGTTATCCTTTTGTTATCCTTGCGTGGAAAGAGAGTTAAAGATGGAGACGAAAGAGGAATCTAATATAACCATCCAATAGATGTCGCGAATTTGACGATAAGGAAAAATTGAACTCCAAATTCCTTAAACTTGTCTGCTTCTGTCGGACTTCTTCGCTTCGGGGGTGATTCCTTGTTTGGTGCTGATCGCTGAAACGGTAAGGAAAGAAGAAAATAGCGAAAAAAATATGCTTCCACTGAGAACAAGAGCATTAGAAGGGTGTAATCTTAACGGATGGTGGCGTTAAAAATAGCAACCACGTCCACAAAACGCACCCGACACCCGATGGTGTTGGTGGTTAGAGAGTAAATGAGAGAATAAGACGGATTTGTGAGGGAGAGAGAAAAAATTGTTCATGAAAGTTAGAATGAAAAATACTCATTCATCAGAAAGGCAACTAGAACGTACAGAAAAGGCAGGCGGATGGCCAGTTACTGAATCGTTTTTTAACGCATCAGAAAATTCGCTTTAGTGGAAAAGCCAAAAAGCTTTTGTAGACATGATGATACTGGAGGATAGCAGTAATAAAATGGAACCATTTTCGTGCGTTCTTTTCGCTGCCATTCTTATCCTGGCCCCGCTTTACACGGAGCTTGATTGCGTGGGACGGAACTGTAACTGAGCTCGTTTTACTCGAGCATCCTTTCATCTTTTTGAGCTCTTTCTTTTTGTGCTAACCATTTTGCTGCAATCGTTGAGCTTTCTTCGACGGAACTTGAACAAATCACATCTGCCACTCTGGATTGGTTTAAAGGGGAAAAGACCTTCCTTTGTATTACGCGCGTGTCTAAGCAATTTTGTGGAACCAGAATGGACAGTTAGACGGAACATATTGTTGAAGGTATTTTCGATGCTGATGTATCATCAGACTTATGTTAAAAATCTGAACAGTATATTGTTCTGAATGAACTGAAAAAGGCGTAATCTGAGTGATTTTTTAAATTTTCCCCTGTTTGATGTTCTTTTAAAAAATTGTATCAATTTTGAATACATTAAAATCACATAAATATCCTTCAAATATACGCAACATGCCAAGAGATGTAACGTTTCTGACGTGACGACTCTATTAACTGCTGGCGTTGGAAAAGCGTCACCTTCACGAGTTCGCAAGTTTGGTCCTGAAACCCTTCACGTTCGTCATTACGATGCAATGGCATTTGTTTCTCGGAAGTTGAACGGTTTCCATGCATACCGTTAAGGAGTATGTAATCTTCTCCCGGGTGCTTAAAAGATGCTAACAATGAAGTTCCAGTCAACGGTTGACGTCAGCTAAGTTTACTTGTTGCAATCAACAAGACGTTCAGCGTAATTTCATCGTAATTCGTCTGCCGTTGTCTGGGAAGCGGAAGTTATGCAAACACCAAACCGGTAGCATAGGTACTTAGAAAAGCGATGGCACTCACCCACTTCCGGTACTCGGTTTCGCATCTGGGAAGTTAGCTTGCAAAACAGAAGCACAAACTAATAGCTTTGTCCCAACAAAACCGTTGAAGGTTTTCGTTTCGTTTCGAAAGTTGAGGTTCGTAAAATGAAAAAAGAAATTTAGTCAAGCAGAAAGTTGAACCAATATTTGCCGTATGTTAATTGTTTGTTTTTTGCTTTGCCTCTTTATTTTTGCATCCACTCACTCGGTAACATCATTTTCCACTTTTGAAAACCGCGTCGATCGATCGATAGTCGCGGATATGAGAGGGTGTTCTTGACGTCATGCGAGGGCAAATATTCTACCTTGGTGGTTGTGAAAGTCAGGGCTAACCGACCGGAAGTGGGCAGCATCCAGTGAATATTTGGAGAAGAAAGGTAGGAGAAGAGAGGGGAGAGGGCGATAGGAGTGGAGGGAAGAGCAAAGAAACGATTTCACCCGTATCAGGCAAAGCAACTTGACTTTGATAAGGGTTCAAGCTAGTTTGTCCTAGCTAGTCAATCGACAGTGGAAAGACGCACGCACTTCCAGACTAGTGATGGGAACTTCGGAGTGGATTCATGAATCCACTCCGACTCCGACGTATAAAAACCGGAGTATACTCCGAAGTAATCTCTCCGGATTATTCCGGATTTAACTCCTGAGTAACTCCGGAGTAAATTCCGGAGCACCTCGGGAGTTACTCCGGAGTAAATTCCGGAGTTACTCCGGAGTAACTCCGAAGTTTACTCCAGAGTTATTACTCCGAATGCTATTACTCCGGAATGTCTCAGAGTCGGATTATTCCGACTCCGGGAAAATTTAAGATTTACCCATCACTAATCCAGACGTCCTGAGACGAGTGAATACATAAAATTTTCATAGAAAACCTATCACTACGTGCACCAATTTGCACGCGTGAAAACTTGGTAAGAAGCATATCAAAAGAAGCGGCCTCGTTATGATACCGTACCAAAGACAATGTTGTTTTTCTGCGCATTTTAACTTTTCGAGTGATTGCCTTGTGTAGTCCGGTGCGGAAAAGTTTGCCACTGAACACAATAAAAAAAAAAACAATGGGAAAAATTAAGCTCGCTCGTTCTGTGTGTGGATGGCGAAAAGCACCAAAGTACTTTACTCGCAGGGTAGAAGGTTAGGGGGTTTTGTTTTTGTTCTGGTTTTGGTTTTTGTTTTTTTTTTTTTTGGCGGATGTTACTTGTACTAAACGTGAAGCGTCGAACAAAAAACGTAGCTTGGGTTTGGTATCTTTCCAGGACGAGAGAAACCGTATCACTTCCGGCACTGGTTTCAAGTGTACCAGGCAAGGTAACGAGCTGGGTTCAATCTTTTTCGGACGGTTAAATGACTAACTATCACGCTTCGTGCCGGAAACCACGTTACCACGGGAGATAGAAGCCACTGTGTAGCTACTGTTGTGGGTGAGAACATTTCTTCTGACCTCATGGCCGGTTTGGAAGGGTGTGTTTAGGTGGTTAGAATTTTTTTTTCATCGCCATTTGTATGCTATCCACACCACAAACCGAAGGTGCTATGGTAGTACTGATAGAGCTGTTCTTTGATGAGGTTGTTTTTTTGTGAAACTGTTTGATATGGGGATTTTTCTCCATAGTTAAAATTAAGGGAAGAAGCGTAATATTCATCTCGTTCAAGGTGTATACACCTCGGGTGTATAAAATTAACTCTCACATTTTTGCAACACCATCTACGTAATTACTAAGGCGAACTAAATGAGCATGCCTTTATTCCTCGTGATCGTCCTTGAAAGGTTTATCTGGCGTGATTATCGATCGACTCACTCACTGGCTTATTCCGTCGTATTGAGGGTGCTCAACGCTATTTTAATAAAAAAAAGGATAAACTGCCCTATGACATACATCCCGGCACCGTTTCGACAGGAATAGGTCAGCAACATGATCACAACAAAACATGAGCCCGTATAGACGACAGTACCATGTTAATGCAGCCGTCGTTGTTGGCGTTAAAAGTGGCCTTCGCTCGTTCCCGCTATCATCAAGCGGCAGGCTGGACAGCTTCATCGCCGCCAATGCCAAATGGTTTGTTGTGTTGTGCAGTGTGTTGCATCTAGTTCTTTTTTCGCGTTAGGCAGCATGTTAGCAAATCATGCTTCGGGTCCCTGCCCAGCACTATCAAAGTGCTGTGATTTTAATGCTATCGATCGAGTGTGCGTGCGCTCTTGTCGAACAATCACGCAGTCACGCGTTTCCGCGCGAGCTACCAGTTGGGGACCGGGCGCCTCCATCGCATGCTAGAGCGAACCGAAAGGACATACTGGTATGTCCCAGTGCAAATGGTTGCAAGCATGGGAAACCCGTTTCGGAAGATTAATGGCAAAGGTTGCGGGAACAACATAAACTACCATTCAATAAAAATAAATGTTTCCGACTCGGGCCACACGCAAAGCTTGGTCGAGCAATACGAACGTCGGGTTAGAGCTCTGAATAATGAATCTTGGTAAGCACGAGGTTAAGAAGCGGTAGATCAACGGTGGAAGGGAAGGGTGAGCATTGTTTTTGTGTGTTGAAAACAGCAAACAAATTGCAAAGTTAAATGTCAAATTAACAATAAAAATCTGCACTGTCTGTCTGGTTCGAGACAGAAGCGTGCACTTTTGGCAAGCGTTAGCAGTCGTGTGTAATGTTTCGAAAGCAATTTATCATAAAGTAAATGGCAAAAATGGCAAAATCAAATAAATAGACCAGAGTGGTTGCAAATGATTTCAAACGCAAGGGAGTGGCGTGAATCATCATATTGAATTTATCAAGCACAAGAAATACCAGGCGTCTCCATTACCGAATGTTTGTGTTTATTTACGTGATCATATTGATATTTATTATGTTATGTTTCTTTTTTGTTGTTATTAATAGTTTGAAATGTGGATTTGTTGTTTATTTTACTTGTTAGTTATTTTATCGCTTAGATGTATTAAAAGGAGTTTTATGAAAATGTCAAAATAGATTCTACATTTAAATCTTCCTTTATGCTTCCTAATGCGAAGTGCAGCAATGAAAAACCAAAGATTAGATTGGTTGCATACAAAAAATGCTTCTCACCACACATTAGTGCACACCGGCAGTCGTCGGCCCCTTTACAGCTGTGGACACTTCAATTCGTCCTACGTTACGATTCATTACCTACGGCGTTTTCGCTCTCGGTTGTCGATCGTTTCTCTCGTAGAGTAAGTGGGAAAACATTAATCATTGGATGGACGGGAGGACGTGAGCTTTATGCCACGTTGCGTTGCGTTTGAAGATTGAAGAGGTTTTGCTTAAAATAAAGCAATCTCGGCAGCATATGACAGCTGGGAAAATTGCAAAAATGAACACACCACTGTACTGTGCCAAATCGCCATGGGATGTAATTTGTTCGNATGGACGGGAGGACGTCAGCTTTATGCCACGTTGCGTTGCGTTTGAAGATTGAAGAGGTTTTGCTTAAAATAAAGCAATCTCGGCAGCATATGACAGCTGGGAAAATTGCAAAAATGAACACACCACTGTACTGTGCCAAATCGCCATGGGATGTAATTTGTTCGTTTCTAATTTCACTGCACAAGAGATTTATGGTTAGCAAAATCAAGAGTTACTTGTGTAAAAATTAATAAGCCCTTCTAATGGAAATAAAAACAAAATCATTAATGTTTTTGAGGTAGTAAAGCTTATCCTATTTGCCATTATAAATTTGCTTCATACAACAGTGAAGCACATGGGAATATAATAATCATAATAATAACACATTTAACTGTGTCTTGAATGCGAAATACTAACGTTTCAAACGATCGGCCAAACCTTCCTCAACGATCGACGAATGTGTAAACAGTGTTGCATTTACACCATCAGGGACGATGACGTCAAGCAGCGCACGATGGTGTGGTTGGGAAGTGGAAAATCTTGCCACACAGTGGAACAGAGACGACAGAGTGGTGTTTGCCGTTTTTTTCCAACTGTCACGCTGACGATGGGACGCGATAGTGGCCCCGGCGCGTTCCTGCTGTCTTGTGCTGGTGGGCTGTTGTTTCCGCTGGTTCGCGTTGTTTGGTTGTCAGCTTTCCATTAGCGCGTATCGTTCTTTTTTTTTTGCTTTTCCAACCCCTCCCAAATAAGCGAAGGGAGTAGGCGCCACCGTAAAGGGGATGTTTACATTTTCCTTCGAGTGCGGGCACGCGTGCAACGGGTAAGGAATTACTTCATTAGCAGTCGCTTACGACGCCAATATGGAGATGGTGGTTGGTACCGTTGACATATGGTTGGGGACCCCGGGCCGTGATTCCTGCCCGACGCCGTGTACGGTGTAAAGGCGTCACGAGGTGTCTGGCGGAGCGTAAATTTGATTAGATTGTCGATAGAACCGGCCGGTGCCGGTCGTGCAACACTAATAGTAGCAGAAGCAATGTAAACCCCCCGTCTAAGCGTACTCACACGCACACAGGCGTGTACACCAAGCATGAAAATGTGAGAATCTGGGTTTACTGCAGGGGAAAATATTTTAAATATAGCGGTGTGTACCCTGGTGAATGTTTTGTGCAGGATGCAGCCACGACAGTGATAAGTGGTTCGCGCAGTACGGGCAAGTTTTGAGGTTTTCTGGGATAAAATTAGGTTTCACGATGAAACACCTCACAACCCTGAAGCGGCGGTGAGAAGCTAGATGGATTTGTTTTCACTTCACTCTGTCGCTTTTTAGCGGTTTTTGGTCGAGAAGGGCGTTTGTTGTAGCAACTTGTTGAATCGTATGTATCATTTTACTGTGTAGGTTTGGGCTAGTGTGTAGATACGTACAATTAGAATTGTGGTGAATAATTTTATTAAATTGTTTTCTTAATGTATTCCTGTACCATTTCAGACATTATAAGACACGAAGAAACAAACACGTTGTGTAAGAACAACGAACTATAACTACGAAAGAAAACCAAAACGTGATGGAGATGGAAAACGCGATAATTGGGTGAAACTTTTCTGTGTGGGAAACGGCCACCTAAACTATCCGGGCTTCCGCGCAACTTTAATCACAGCTACAATCACCCGTCATAGTCATCCTCAACAACAATCCGGGGACGAGTCCTGGGTTCTGTTTTACGGCACTACCCGGTAGCACGCGTCCGGGATTATCGATGCCAACATGGCGCTCGTTATGCTTCCGTGTGATCTTCCCTGGTGGTCGAACGTGCAAAAGAAACTATCACAGATCGAAGAATCCAGCTCTTTAGACGTGGTATTAGACGTGATGCAGAAACTGCATGAACTGTGCAAGTGAGTAGTCTGAGGCACATTCCCGTGTCCGGAATGCTAACACATTCTATGCTTTTGTACCGATTACAGTGTCAGCTTGGATCCGGATGAGGATGGAAAGGATACGTCAGTGTTTGACGGGTTGCGGCATTTTGTCGAGCGTACGATGGACGCAACCGAACGTGATCACTTCCTCGGACATACGATAAAGGCACTCGCACGGCATGCCCGCAACCTCAAGCAGTATCGACCACCGCGCGGTCTCAGCTTTAGCCTGCAGCAGCAAGCGGACAGTTACGAGCTGAGCTACCGGCTGGTCGCGTCCCTGCTTGCCAATGCGTTCTTTTCGACATTTCCAAAACGTACTGAAAAAACACACCCCACGTTACAAGACTTTAACTTTACACACTTTTTTAGAGGTTTAGTAGAGTAGGTTGATCCACCAGTGTTGCCACTGTACGTGGTGTGATCGTATGAGAGACTAATGGTTCGGTTTGTTCTTGCTTTCTTTTTCAATACTCCGTGGGATCTCGCAATATCGATAGTAATGCTGTACAGAGGGCAAAGTTTCGCAGCTTCCTGTACTACTTCGATTGGCTAGAACGAAGCGGGACGGCACTCGAGGGCAACCTTCGGATATCGCGCAAGGTGATGACCGGGAAGCAGTGGCTTACGATCGAAGACTGGTTGGAGTGTGAGTTACCCCTGTGCGACGTCGAGATACGACACGAGGGCAAACTTGATAAGGCGGATCCAGAAACGCTCCAAACGGTGTTCGCAAGTGCGCGACTCGGTGGTGATGTACTGTCGTCGGGAGATACTCAGGAATCGATACAGTTTTGTACCTTTCCGGAACTGCTCGCCGTGCTGCTATACGTGGAAGCGCTCGAGGACAATGAGTCGCTGCAGGTGGAAAACTTGCATCACGTCGCACGGATTGTCGATCCGCGACAGAAAGGTCCACTGTTGGAGCGAATCGCGGAACCCAAAACGACGAGCCTTTGCTGTATCGATGCGGAGAACTATCGGGCGCTTCCATCGCAACAGTTCGAGGAGGACGATATACTGCGGGAGTTGAACAAGTGCCTGTTGGCGTTTCGCCAGAATACAACCTGCCCAGCGTTGCTGGGTGAGTCGGGTGCTGCCGCATCGGGCAAGTCATCAGGTGACAAACGGGCCGGACCTGGGTTGAAATTGGACCAGCTGGAAACAGTATCGAGTAAGGGTCGGCTCTCGCCAATCGGCGAGCGCGATCGGGAAGGATCCACACCAGGTTCGCCGGATGTCTACACGACGATCTTCATTCGACAGGCAACACCCAACTCGAAGCGCTCCAGCAGTGACTCAAACAAATTGGAGAAGGACATTAACAAGCGACGTTCGTGGCTGTCACCGGAACGACCCAGCGCCCCATCGGTATGTTCCGGGTCCGGTTCAAATCGGCGAGGGAAGTTTATCATACTCGGATCGTCGGGCGAATGTTTACCGGTAAACCGACATCCGCTACGAATTCCTGATGGCTATCAACAGCAGGGGTTAACACGTCCAGACAGTCTTTCAAGCTGTGGTTCAAGTCAGGACGAGTTCCACAGCGCCAAGGACAGTTTCGACGAGGATGATGAGGACGGATTACGGGCACATCCGTACACTTCGGAGCTGGACACACCCGAACGAAGGTACGAGTTCGCCCAGAAGTTGCGAGTCGCTCTGGAGCAGGACCGAACGAACGGCATGTCGGGAAGTACTGAAGATAGCAGCTATGCGGTCGGGATCAGTGTGGCAGGATCACAAATCCGCGATCAAGATATCCGTGTGCGACGTGGAGGATCGTGTGGCTTTGTTTTGGACGGTTCAATTGATAGCAACTACGATGAAACGGACTGGAAAGAGCAGCAGCAAGAAAAGACAACAGCAAGAGGACCACAACAGAACGGAACGCTAGAACGGAAGGGAACGAACGAGTCGTCCAAGTACAGCTTCGACTCGGATCTGGGGTCTGAACTGGAGGAGGTATACGAGAAGTTTGCCAAGTGCGTATCATCTTGACACGAGCTACTGAGCATTTCATGTTTGACACTGACGAATTTTGTAAATGTTTCAGATGGCTCGAAGAACCGATAAGCACCGACAAGCCGAAAAAGTTGGATGCCCGGGACGAAGCCGTACTAAAGTTTGCCAACTCCCTGCTCAAGCGTACACTGAGCGAGAGCTTTGTCGGAATTCCATTTACCGAGGAGTGCCTGTCGAGTGGGAACGGTTCCGTTGCCAACTCCACTGGATCTCGTAACGCTTCCGGTAGCGGTGGTCGAGGATCGCTCGGTCAGAAGGAAAAGATACTGCTCCATGTACGATCGCTTTCGCTGGAACTGGCAAAGCATAAACACAAACTGGCGGCACAGCTGGTAAGTTGGTTTGAGCGGCAAAGCCCTCCGCGGGGGGCAAACTTGGATTTGCCCAGATAGAGTAAAGCCTTTATTTAGCGAGGATCTGGTAGAGCTTGATAGAGTTTGAAGCGAGTTACTTTATTCTATATGATTGATGATTTGAAGCGCTTTGTAGTGAGTTGGTAGTTTAGTGCATAAAGCTTAGTTGAGGCATTAGCAAAAACTGATGATTGAAAAATGTCGATCCTGAGAAAGGGTAATTTATCCCACCCTGTACATACATCGTCTGGAATGCCGTGGTTGTGGTTGATTTTGATTTCGCATTCAGTTTGAACCTACATCACAATTCTTCAGTTCTTCACCATACATTTCAACAATTATCTATATCTTTTTTTCTCTCTCCATTTTATTGTTTATTTTTGATTCCTCATTCCACCGTTTCCTTTTTCCCTACTGTCATGCATCTGCTCCTGTCATGATCCTGATGTTATTTTTTCTCATTCAAACCCTTGATTGCGATCATAAATGCTTATGAATGCGTTGTGTTTGTGTTTTGCGTTGCATTACCCTACACCTGCCATCTTCCTAATGGAATCCTGCTCCCATGACATACGATCCCTATAATATGACAACAACAAAAAAACACGATCATATTACATTTGTCCACGTTGGATCATCCCATCGATCGAGATCGAATGATTGGTTGGGTGATCGCAGCGTCACGACTATCTTGCACTGGAACCGGCAAAGCTATTCAAGTGTCCCAACATTCAGCTCACGCGAACCGATCACCGGAAGCTGCTGCACAAGCTGCGCTCGACCCAGAGTGGTTCGGGCTGCTCGGTGACGGAACTGGCGACGACCGCACCGGCGAAGGTCCTGCAGCCAAAGCTCGAACGGCAATCGTCACTGAAGGCGAAGTTGCTACAGTACAAACCGAACTGGTCCGTGTCCTACACGCAGGATATCAAGTGTGATGATGTGGTGCTGAAGGTAGCTATGAGAGTGTTACGCTGTAGCGTCGTGTACGTGTTGGTTATGTGTGTGTGTGTACTTTCCTAATCTAATGCATGCGAAAGGTTCTCAAGTAAGCTATGCTAGATTAAACTAGCTTTGTGCGAGCTGTACGCTGCCTAAGAGGTAATACTTTTTCATACTGTGCTAACTTAGTATCTCTTCATGTGCTATCTTTCTCTTCAATTTCTCTTTGTTTCTGCGATATCTGTGTCTTCGTTGGGTGTACTTCTCGTGGCACATTAACACATCGTACAGAAAATCGAGCTTACTAATCTTGTTTGCACTGTTTCTTTCTGGTTTCGTTTCAATAGATATCGCAACTTGCTCAAAAGAGAACGTTAAACGTAAATTTACGACCCGTTGCTACCGGTAACTGGGGCTGTGGGAGCAGCCGGCGTGGAGACGTCCAGCTCAAGATGGTCATTCAGTGGATGGCAGCTAGTGTAGCTGGGCTGCCATATCTCAGCTATTACACTGCGGGAAACGAGAAACTTTCAAAGGTATGCTAGAATTGTTGGATGATTCTATAATTATTCGTAAATTAACCTCTTGTATTTCGCATTTAGCTCGATACAATCTGCCGAGTGCTGAAGGATCGTAAGTGGACCGTAGGCGAACTGGCAGCTGCAACACTGAGCCACGCCCGGGACATATTGGAGGACCCTTTCTACTACAACAACGATCGTAACTATTGTATGTTCTTCGAGAAACTTATCGGACTAGAAAAGGTCCACTGAGGAGTGTCACCCAGGCGCTCAGTTCTTGGGATTAGAAAAAAAGACAGATAAGTTAAAATTTCTCTCCAAGACCAAGACAGTCGAATTTCCCGGGAAGTAGAACTTCAAAAGCAATAAAAAAGATTAATTTGTATAAAGAAAACGAAAAACAAGATTAGACAGGCTGTTTCGAGTGAAAAGTCTCATGTCCTTTTTTTCTCAAAACGATAGTTTACGATAGATGGCTTTGAGTAGATTGCGAGCTTGCACATGATAACAATCTCAATTAATAGGATCGTGAGTTTAAACAAAACGAATAAAACAGAACTAAAAGTCAAATGTCTTCCTTGGAGTGTGTACGAGATCTACAATCAGGGCCAATCAGTTTCCGTTTTATCGGTAGCAGACAACCCACGGAAAATGTGTGAGAATTCGCAGAGGGATGAAAAATGAAATGGAAAAATCGCTCCACGATACAGATAAATACTTTACATCACTGCAGAACATTGTTCAGTTAGCTAGTTAGTAGAATAAAACAATAAAATGACGCTTACTGCAGACGGTTAGATATACAGGTGAACAAAAACAAATCGGTCGGTTGGTAGAGCAGGATGTAATGTGAGTTACTTCAAAGTTATTGGCTTGATAAAGCTGTGGATTTGGAAGAAAGAAGAACACTAGAGAATTGTTTTTGAAGCGTAGTGGGATCAAACCGGGAGTGTTGTTAAATGAGTAATGGGCAAATATCAGCAAGACATGATTTAAAACGGCGTAGAAGATTATCAAACGAAATTCGATAACACACATTGGCCAAAGTAAAGATTGTTGAGGAGATGCATTCGTTTGTCTTGAACATAGTTAGACCAAATAAACGTCAATAATTTTAGAAAATTGATTACAATTACTGGCATTAAGAAGGATGACACAATAATACGTTAATAATGCGATTTGCGTTTAACGAATTTGCATGGTTGCATTCAGTTCTGTAGAAATATTATCTAGCGGACTCTAGCGGTCAATAGCGAAGGTATTTTGAAAATGAAATATTTCAAACATGTGTTGAAATATTTCGAAACTCCACAAAATAAATTTAAATTCGTACATAAACTACCGAGACTTTAATTAAAAATTATTTTCTAAAGTTATTAGGAATTGAACAATTTGCAAATCTGAATCGTAGATACAAGAACTTAATTTCAGGTATTTATTATTGATTTGTAACGCAGCTTTATGAATATAATTTATCAGCGAGTTATTCAAATGTCCAATTACAAATCATGAAATGGTCCTCTTTTCCTCTTTTCATCATATAAACGGTTCCCAGGAATTGCTTATTTAATGTTTAACAATAATTATACTCCAGTTATTCTTTCTTTTCCATTTGGCCGTTTGTTTGAAGATACATTTTATCAAGAGCATCATCATGACCTTTCGCCCAACGATATAAAATAATTATACTCCTGTTGTAATGAACCTTCAGGTGTTTTACACCAATCACTCTGAATTTTATGCTTACGAATGGGAAGATAAACACACTCGATGCAGCTCTTAGCTACTCCGCAATTCTGGAATTTACAAGCCATGAACCAAAACCCTGCCCCAGTGATATGAAACGATGAAAACGTACACCAAACCATCACGCACGCTTTATGCTCGTACATCATTTGGCGAGCATAGGTAGCGCTTTGCCGAAAGCAATCATGCTACGTGTGATGCATACGAATTGAATGCTCGTGTTTTGGGCAGACGGCATTGGCTTGTTGTGAATAATACGCGAATCACCTTAACGAATGCAGTGATTTGTCAGTACGGCATGGCATGGCAAGCATTGCAATCTCTTCCGGTATTATTTGCTGACTTTTCATTGATCATTTTAACGCCACACCAGTACGACCGGCACACACGTTGACACGTTTGCTGGTGAGAGACGCACACACGAGGCTTAAATTATGCTTCACTTTATTGGCCAGAAATTGCTGAATGTGCGCCGTGGATGCGTGGATGAGGTGTGCCGTAAATTTGGGAATGTTCTGTTTTGCGGTATGTCACGTACCGTTTGGAGGCTTTCGTGGTGAGATTTTGCCACGAAGAATATTGAGACTGAACGATGGCTGAATTCGATGGAGCAACAAGCTTTGTTTGTGATTCTTCCCATGGGAATTATTTTTTCTTTAATTTAACGCAATGTTGGGAAAAATAATATTCTCAAATAAGAACAAGATTTCTTTCATTTCCATACATAATAATAATAATAATAATATTTTTATAGCCTAGTAAATGAAAGTAAAAGTTAACCTAAACCGTTCATAAACAGGAACAGGTGTGTGTGTGTTTTCCTTCTTTTGCTATTCACCGGTTCAATGCTATCTTGAAAGGCACCTTGCAAGATTTTGCGTGGTTGGACGTGGAAAAGGACAAACATCTAGGATATTGCAGCATGTGAGAAAAGGAACATTGCATGCAGGAAAATGTATTCACAGTGAGATACGTTCACTCACTCGTTAGGAAAAGTCAAACGTCCCAAATGGCGATGTTTCATTCCATTTTCGTTTCGCTAAATAAACAATGAAATCCACGTCGTGTGATTCATAAAAGTGAGGAGAAAATGTTGTTCTCACTGCTCACGCCGAATGCTCGCTCGTTCTCACTACATTCGCGCTCTCGTTCGCTCGCCAGCCGGCAAAGCGAAGTGCAGTGAATTTTGTCGTTGTTTTGACTGGCGATGACGTAGGTGCGTGCGTGCAGCAAGCATGATACCGTTTGATGATGCAACCCCGCACGACTGCACCTGATGCACAGCGACCTCTGAACCACCCCCCATTATCGGGACAGGGCGGGAAGGACGGAAAAGCAATCGTGCATTCGCGCATCCTTACAAGCGCACGCCTGGTCTGGCCGTTGGGTCCGTTTCGCTCGTTCATTCGTTGCGTGTTGGGGTATCCTTTCACTCTACTACTAGCACGCTAGGACACGCTATTTTATACTACAACCACTGCTGTGTTGGCGTGCATCCTTTGTGAAGTTTCCCGTGCGAACCAGGGCAAAGCCACCGAGCGAACAACAGCTTTCGGACGTGGAATGATCGGTACCAGTACGGTAAAGAGACTATCTGTGACCAAACATTCGCATATTACGCGGGACAGTATGCTGGAACTTTCCATTCTATCCATTGAAGAAAGTGTCGATTTTATTTGGTGATTGACAATTCCTTTCAAACAGTAATTTACGTTTAAAGTGTGGATTCAGTGTTAAATTGAAGTTAAATAAGCATTATTCGACTTTCGCAAAATGTTCCTAGAGGACTTTTCTGACGAAAAATTGAACCCAACAAAAAGAAGTTGTAAGTGTGTCAAGTACAGTAATTATTAGTGTTTCCATTTGAACCCAAAGAAAAGTGAAAACAAGCGAAAGTGAGTGACGAACGTATTGTGATAGTGTACCAAAAATCACCACCACGAATAGGTAAGCATATAAGAAGGTATTCTTTCTTGTTGCCTTCGCCCGCCAAACGCAAACGTGTGCTCCAGAAAACGGTTCAATGGAACCTTCTCGAAAATCGTTCAACCCTGGTTGCAGCATCCGCTTGCGCTCCGGGCAAAAATTCACGTGTTCGCTCGTTTTTGATCGTTTTTTGGTAGAACGCAATACGTGGTCTTTGCTGGAAAATGTGCTGAGCAGTAGGAGCGTATGAAAGTTCAACTGTCGAACAAAGAGAAAATGAGAGTGCGAGAGAGTTGTTTATTATACGATGCGAAAAGTGCGTTCTGCTACAAGAATAGAACAAATTGGTGCATTCTGGATTTTGTGCGTGAGACAGACGGTGCACTGTGAACAGAAATAGCATCGAACGTTATGGAAGATGGGAAACGTGGAAAGTATCTATTACGCCTTAATTTCCACGTATAGAAGTACTCCGAATACACGTCCATTGGAACCCAAAACATGGTCTGGGAAAGGGAAACGAGGACAAGGATTTTTCTTGCCGATGACCTTGAACTTTACTTTCTAGCAAAGGAAGATGACGCCGTATATCGAATGAAAAACACCTTGAGGATTTGAATGCAAGCGTCTCCCATCAGGTTGCATACAAGCAGTCTCATCGATGAGAAGCTATGATGCAAGCTGTCCACTCACGGTCTCGCTAGCACCGAAAATGAACTGCGCATGAATGAAAGCGAGATGGAAAATGGTTTTTCCTACAGAAACGTGCGAACTCCGTTCGTCGAACCGTCGAATGTCCTTGCCGTATAGTACCGTATAGTGGGGGTCGGAAAAATTCAATGAACGAACGAATGAACGCGAATCCGAACCCGAGATGTCAACCCCAAGGGCGGGAAAATTCACATTAAAGCCGCACCATCCATCCGAACGAAGGCGCTTGTTTTTCCGTGAAAAATCGCTTTAAGTGCTGATGAGACAGAAAGAGAGTGTTTGTGTGGGAGAGAGAGAGAGATGGAAAGTGAGCGTTTTGGGCGCTTGCCGTCTTGCGAGGTAATCGACTGCCGACGGACAGGTGAACGCCTTTGCCCATTGCACCATTCACCTCACCTGTTGACGGCTGGCAGGTGGGCCCCCTTAATACCCCCCCTCCCGGTGCTGGTTGGTGGTGGAAAATGTCTCAAGCGAAGATTGCGCCCGGTCGGTATCGTTGTGCCACGCGTACGAGATTTTCCCGTGGACCCGGTCTGACTGTCTGTCTGTCTGTTTGTCTGTCTCGCTGGTCTCGGAAGGTACGGCGAAGCGTTGAAGACGACCGTTTGATTTTTGGGATGGGATGGAAGTTTATGCGTGTAATTCGTGCCTTCTCTCACACCATCATTACGACGCCAAAACAGCGCACAGATCAACGTTTGGTAACGGGAGGTGTTAATATGCGTCTCTTTTTCGCATACTGCCACATGCGTTTTTCCTTGTTGGCGTAGGGGGTGACAGCAGGTGACCGGTTTTGAGATATTGATTGCAATGATGAGCCATAAAGCGTGCATCCCGAGGCGAACAAAATGGCAATCTGATGGCACTATTGTCCGGAAGCGGAAGCAGAAAATATGCCCACGTACCGCGTGGTACAACGGGCCTCATGTGAGTGTGAGCGAAACAATTTGTGCATGTTTATTTGAATGCGAAACAGCACCCGATTATCCTCTTTAATTGTGTATTAAATTAACGATAATTCTGAGCACGGATTTCATCCCCAATTAGCTCAGCCAAAGGTTAGTGGATTATTGCATAGTTCGGGGTGTGTAAGGACAGTAGAAAAATGGGCTTTTATTATTGAGCAAACAGTTACATAAAATTCAAAAATAAATTATAAACGAAAAAACCCAATCGCTCATACAAACAACCTTTTCTGTTTCAAGTTCTTAAGGTTTTTTGTGTGTATCGTTTAAGGTCTTCAAACTGTAATCGGATTGAAAATTGTTTGCCATTCAAATAATATATCACACACACACACACACACACACACACACACACACATATTGGCTCACTTCTGTTGTGCAGCTTAAACCAATTGCCAAACAAAATTGCTTTTTTGGTGCACTCACTGCAGTATCCTTTTTTTCTGTTTTGTTTGTGCCTTGCACTCGCAGTTTTCCCAACAATCGATGCGGGCTGCAGGATTCTAGGCCCCATATCGCGTGAAGCAACCGAGGGAAATCGCTGGTGGTTCGGCTAGGGGAATGCCCAGCGGATGCTGTAAAATAAATCGAATCGCAACAAAATAATCCGGCTTGTGTGGGTCCCACCCCATTCGGACCGTAAGTGGGTCAATCGAATCGAATCGTACATACGGATCGTTTGACCATTTGCTGTCTTTCTCTCTCTTTCTCTCTATCTTCATCTCTCTCTTTGTTTTTGAATATTGGCCACCCTGTTTTCACAGCTTTTCACTCTTTGAAGCCAATCGAAGATTAAATGGAGCGTTGTGTGTGGAAACGAGTATTGAATCTTTTGGGGCTTGTTGTACTTTATGAGGTTGTTGATGAGTTTCAGCTTTCAGGAAGCGATCGAAAACTGGTAGCCCGATGGAAAACAACGGAGTTTGTAGGTTTGAGGCCGGAAATCTGGTACGGTTTATAGATGTAAATGTACATTAAGCAGAATGAAGTAAACTCTTTTCAGTAGATGTGTGCATTATGGTGGCAGAACCTTCAGCAACCCATTTGCACGAAAGAAAAAAAAACACAATTTCATTAGAGTGCTATAAAATGTACATTATTCCAGGCTCGGGAGGTTATTTTTGGGAGTCACTCGGGATACTGCCGACTCTTCCTTATCTTTTGCACTCCCTGACAGGCGGCATCGATTGAACCAACCGCCAGCGTAAGACAACAACAACGACACGCGCGGAAAGTTTACTCATAAATTCAACCTCATTAAACAGCACCTTAAACATCCCTCCTTTCCTGCTTTGCACGCTTCTCTCTTTCTCTCTCTCTCTCTTTTGCCCACGATGAAAAGTAGCATCAAGTGCAGAAAGGGTTGGTTGCTTTGTGGCCGTGTATTACGCAACGTGACTGCGGACAACGGGTTTGGCACCCGTTTCGGCCTTTCGTCGACATCGGTACCGTTGTGCCGTAAGAGAGTGGCATGCCGACCTGGGTAGTGGTGGTGGCGCATATTAACTTTAGCGCCAACCACCAACATCAAAACCCCGCTTCAAGCAAAGACAGGCGCACGGAATTAAAGGAGCGTCAATCCGGCCGTACGGTGAATTTGTTTCGAAATTATCCACGGATCGATGCGGTTTACGATAGCGCTTGAATGGGATGGAAGGGGGAGGTGTGGAAGTGGGTGGGATACTAGAGGGAAAGGGGTTTTTTGGTTCCCGATGCTAAATCCAAATCTCCCTGACAGGCGCGCTGCCGTTTTTCCGGGTCGGAAAGGCTAAACATGGCTTTTTGCACCCAACCATCCGTGCGACAACATACGTACCGTTGATTCCGTTGCAGACGCATCAAACGCAGTCGTTGTTGTTTTTGCCACGACGAGGCTACCACGGCAAAATGTTGATACGGTTGCGGGGCACAGAGGAACTGAAAACTTTTGCGCTCGGAGCAGTTTTTCCTCGCTGGCAGTTTAGAGTGTTTTCTACAGTGTTTTCCACTCAGTGGGCGCCCATCTTCATTAAACCGTCACACGAGAAATCGTCAAATCTCAAGTGCATATAGTAAGGAAGGGGTAAGGGATGGAGTGGATATAGGTCCCCGGTTAAGGGGACTAAAGTTATCCCTTCAAATGTGCGACTTAAAAGCGTCGCTTTTTGAAGTACACAATAATTCTAAAACTTTGCTATTTTCGAAGCAAAACATGTGGCATTAGAATTCATTGGCATTGTTAAGGGAAAAGGGGGGGAAACTAAGGGAGGGTTACAAAAGACGGGATGAGGTGACACATGTTGTAAAACATCGGTGAAACAAAGCATCCGTATGTAACAGCTGAGCTTATCGTCGTATGGAAATGCATGTTATTAGAGTTGTTTAGCTATGGTTGAGCGTGCGATTGAGCTAACATGGCCCGTGATATGGGAAAATGTTAAACGCAACATGCCGTTTTTATGCTGCTGCTAGTAACATTTTCAACCGTAAACGTAGTGTAAACGTTAAAAATTACATTTGTTTGTAACCTTTGGTTTTGTGTTAATATCTGTCTTACATCCAGTAGGAAATCTTCATTACGGCCAAGTATCCGAAGGCTGAGTATCAAGGAATTACGTCCATTTTTGTTTATTTGTTTTCATACTACAGTGGAACGCCGATTATCCGTGCTCATCGGGACTCAGCCGTTGCCGGATAAGCGAATATTACGGATAATAAGCACAACTCTTTTTATTGGCAAATATTAGTGTTTAGTGTGTAATGGGTAGACTATTTTTTATAAAGCTAGATATTCATTTAATTATTTACACTTTGCAAAGTAAATCTGTTTTATTTTTTCAAATTTGAGCTAATTATATCATTTCCTATTGAAGCTTTTATTTCTTGCCATCTTCGGTTTTGCATTTCATATGTCAATCCTCCTTCGGAACTGTCATTTTCGAGCTGCACGGATAATGGGACAGCCGGATAAAAGGTACCCGGATAATCGGCGCTCCATTGTACTGTCATGAGAATTTTAGTTTATTGAACCTGTTGATGGTTTACCAGGGGCTAATATCATTAAAATCAAATAGGATACTAGCATTTCTGAGACGAAACAGTTTAGCAAGAAAAGCGGCTATATGGCCAGATCATAAAGTATGTCTTCTTTTTCTTCGGGGTCCTATCCAGGTCATATAACGCGCATAGAGGGACTTTGGCTTGTATTGACTTGTATGAAGTAGCTAAATTATTGAACAATCCTTGCTAGAAGGAATCGATCCAGAGACACGACATTGGTTGTAATTTTCTCTATTCTAAGAATTATTCTTATTAACTTGTTTGGTTTAGTTGTCAATTTGATAAAGAATGATTATTCTTTTAATTACAAATGTTGAAGAACAATTTAAGTAGTCTTAAATATTACATTCTGAGAGATGCAATTTTGTATAAATTACCACAACATCATGTTTCGTTTCTTTCAAATTCCTCGGCTTCCAAGAAATCGAATCCAGCACTAATTTCACTATCGAAAGCTACTAATCAACACGTTGATGTACATTAAAATATAAAACCCAACAACCTGGGACGTTGGTGTCGCTGTAGCTCACAATTTCATCGATCCAACCTGTCGGCTCCCGTTCGCGCGTCGACTCGCATTCGTTTCCGAACCGGAGAGGGTGGATGTCCATTCGTGCGGAACGAAGGCCACGGCAAATACACGACCCCCCGGGGAGAGGGGTGCGTTGGCCCGCACAAGGGGTGAAGCACCCCTCATACCGCCAACAGACACATCCGACCATCCGTCCGTTGCGTTGCGTACCCGTTGATTGTGTTTATAATTGCCGCTGGCATTTTTTATTGATGAGATTCTTGGTAATAACCGTGCAAGCACGTTACCGCTGTCACTCTCACGCACGGATATACGCATGTACGGCCAGTTGGTTTAGCTTCTCACTTGCTCAACCCAGAGCTGCACCATCGCCCGTCGTGCGCATAACCCCTTGGCCCGAACCGATTTCATCGCCCCTTCTCACCTACAAAACCCCCCATTTTTGCACCCCCGCCCGCTCCACGCATCCCGGACAGTGCCAGACGCAACATAAACCGGATCCTTTCGCCGGGGGTAGGCTATTCCCGTTTTTCACTCTCGTGCCGTTCAATCGTGCTTCACCGTCTCGTTCTCGCTTGTACCGCATCGTCGTGACATGGGGCGACTGCCAGAGGTCGGCCAGGGTTCCTACTTCAACCCCCGCCAGCGTTGGTTCACATTTTTCGGTTTCCCTTCGGTGTGTGTGTTCGAGTGTATGTGCGATGTGTGTGTATATGCTCTCGGGATCATGGAATTATGCTGCTGTCGATGCTACTCGCTCTTCCCATCTGCTTTAATGCTTTTCTATCGCATTCTCTTTCGCTCTCTCTCACACACTTTCCCGTTCTACCAGCGGGTTTGGGTCCTCGGTTCTAGTCCAAACTCTGGCATGCTCCCCTTTTCACCGTTTGCTTTGCGGTTTTTGCTATGTTGCCACTGATGTACACTCTCATCCAAATTGTACGGAACCCATCTTCCACTGAGCCGTGGGCCACGATCTGCCGTACCGTAACCGTACCGGTCCATCGAGGGGATGAAGCAATTTTGATTGGATTAATTTTTCATACCACTTTCGTCCTTTAGGCCGAAATACGGTATGCGTGTGTATGGTCCATAGTTGTATGTGTGCACGTTACGTAACTATAACGCTAGGTAACAGAAGCAAGACGACAAAAAAAAGCAATCCTAGGATAACCAAAAGCAAAACAAGTAAAAATCCCATCTGTTTCAGTACCAGTGTTCTAGCCCTAAAGATGTACCCGAACGGCACGCAGACCAAGTTTTTCCAAGACGCCAGCGGAAAACAGAGGAAAAACTTTGTGAGACATTTTTCTCCCGGCCGAGAATGGGAGTTATTTCTTCTTTTTTGTTTTGTAACCCGGAAATAGAGTTAAAGTGCTCATAAGTGAACTATTGCAACATTTATTTTCTGCACAACTTTTTAGTATTTGATTTGTGTGCTTTGGGCCATGTTACAAACTACTACATTATTATTCGACTCTGTCTTTCAAAAGAAATAAAATGAAGTCGTAAAGTTTTTACTAATTGACATTGAATAGTGTTTTAAGTACAGCAGAACGTCGATTATCCGGGCTGCTCGGAACCGGACTGGTGCCGGTTAATCGATTTCCACGGATAATAGTCTCTTAAACATGTATATATCAAGATAAAGCGTATATAGTGTCTATATACTATACTATGGTGGTCCTTTAGATGCTAAAAATAATTCTGAATCAAGCAAATTATTATCAAATAACAATTAAAATATTGAACGTAAAATAAAATCATTTAAAAAATCCGCCCCCGGATAATCGACGTGCTACTGTATCTTCATTGTAAAGCTTTTTCATTTACTGAGGAATTTCGTTTTAGACACAAAAGAAGCAAGTCTATATTTTCTATTTATTTTCAATATAAAGCCCTGCTCAAACCTAGCATCACGTCCTGTGCCTGTGCGTATTGTTGATCACTGCCCAATTCAACTGTCCTTTGATCCTTTCTTCAAAGCAATGCAATGCGGCCAAGGTCCGGAAATTCAATACGCCTCCTGCAGTGGTCGTTTCCCTCATCGGGACACGCTTTTATTCCATTCCAGGTTAGTTTAGAGAGGTGGATTAGCACTGTCAGAATGAATCAAGCAAATTCCTTTTGGAGCTTCTCTCCGGAGCCTCCGGAACAAAAGGTTAACGTTTTGCTGTGGACGTGGAAAAATCACTTCACAAACGTGTGCGCAGTACAGAAATTGCATTGCAACACACACGTGTGTGTTTTCATGTGCAATTGCAAAACGGTGGGTTGAATTGTCATTTGAAGAAGCTCATTTGTCTGGCTTGTGGTGTTTGGATGCGTTTTTGCGTGCCGTTTCCATGTGTCCTTAATGTGGGGTTTTATACTTTCCATAAAAAGGATGAGAAGGATATTAAAGTCTGCAGTTGTGGGACGACATAAAACAAACTCTCACGCAACCGTACATCGGGACAGCGAGCGGCACAATTGCTCAGCCCAACAAAAAAAAACCTGGTAGTTTGGTACTACCAAAAAAAAATCCCCAAAAATCAAGAAGACCTAGGCGTAACGTATACCGACCGCGAGCATATTGGCTTCGGAATGAATCCATAAATTAAACGCTTGTCAAACGAAAGTACCGCAAACAACAAAGGCAAGCGATAAGGATGAAGGGAGAGAAGATACACACGTAAATAGCAGATCGTGTAGGAAAAAAACGAACCGAGCCCATGTCGGCATGCACAACAAAAAAGTAAATAAATCAAAGAGCGTTAGTTACTGAATTGGTTTGCCAAAACGAAAAAAAAAAGCGAAATCACCGCCGAATGGAACTCAGCCATTGGTGCCAGGTTTGGAAAACAGTCTCAATTAGCCTGCGAGTCGGTTCCTGTAAGAATGATAAGCATGTTGCGCTTCCAATACTTGCCGGTGACATCGTGCTACAAGCCTTCTGTATGCTCCGTTCATGGCAAGTAGTGGCTTTCGAGGTTTGGAGATTAATGTCTATCGGGTGACTTTAATTCGGATTCGATTTCACTTTTGCGCTCGGTGGCAGCAACAGCAACAGCATAACGGGCACGGCACGGGAATGGAATGAATAATTTATCTACTTTAAGGTTTGTTCCGTTTGCCGATAGAGAGGTAGATTAGCAATTCGTACCACATTAAAACAAAATAGATTGAACTCATCTATCACCGTACTTCCGCTGGATGTTGTTCAAAAGTTAACCGTGCACTTTTTTTGTGGGTGTGTAATTTAAGTTTTACGTCACCATTGCCACGCATAGATAAATTAAAAAGTGGAGAGAACGTGAAGAAAAACATGTCTCTAGACCAAATAAAAATATTGTTCCAAGGAAGTTTTTTGGTAGGCAAAATATATTTCATCCGTTTCATAGCGCTCGCGCAAAGTTTTGCTGCTCACTTGTGAAAGTAATTAAACATTTATTAGCTCATCACAGCATTATTCGCACGAGATCCGATCCCGGCTCGTTTGCCGAGATCCCAGGCAGCCCAGGTGAAGCAGCGCTGGTGAGCAATTAAAACTGAATAAAATTAAAAACACGACAATCTGAGCGAATCTTTGGAGGCTTGATGGAGCAACTCGTTCGTGAAGACATGGTTTTATGGTACAATGAAAGGAAGTAGTAGAAGTAGAAGTAGTAGTAGTGTGGAATAGAAGAAGCAGCGTAAGTAGATCACATTTATCTTTGCAGTTGATTTATGCCTTCGACTTGGGTTCTTGGGTTCCCTTCGGTGTCTTGGGGTTTTTGTGCTTGTGTCGTCCTTCTAAGCAAACTTGTGGAATGTTTTACAATTCATCAATCTGGACTGTTTTTGAGATGAGAGCAAATGAATAACGAACAATAAAAATGGATATAGAAAGCAGAGCAGCATAACGTAAGTAGCTTTTCAACTTATGAAGAAGTTTTGTGGCAACAATTTAATCAAAGTCGAATGATGATTTTCTGCTATAAAAAAGCGAATGAAAGAAATATTCTTTCCCGCTGATACAGCTGGTGCAATGTTTAGTCTTTCTCTTTCTTATCTCTTTGTTGTTTATATTATTTTTTAAATTTATTTTTCTTTATTATAGTTGTTATTATATTCTTATGAAATTGAAATTAAATTTATAAATAGTTTTACTTACTTTAAACTCCTTTCGCTTTAAGCAAACAAAATGGTGAAACTTGTCTTGAAGCTCAAACTTCTTGCGACTATTAATTTACGTCCGAATTTGATGGTGCAGGACGACACGCTTTCAGGATCCATTCCAAGCGATTAACCATTGCGGAAAGACGCGTAAAACTTTTTCGTAAGTTTGTTTTGTTTAATTTTTTTTCCTTCCCCATCCACGGCTCCATTCCACGTGCCAGCTCAAGCATGATCAATGGGCAAGGAATTGCGTTCGGTGCGCAACATTCTGCAGCAAAACTGTCATTTATCTTACGCAAAGGCGACGGATGACGGGACCATGACGGCATTTATGAGTTCCAAATGTGTTCACACAAACGACCCACTAATGGGAGAAAGAGTGTCCTTAAGTAAGAAAAGCTTGAGACCAAAAAAAAGGCTGACTTTGTGACAACTGGAGACTGGAGACAAGATTTTATGGCATAACCACCATAATGGAGAGAAAAAAAACATATCTTCCGCATGTTGCATCTTGTGTAGAGCGTTGTCGTCTAGAATTATGGTCACATATTTCGTTCATTAAAAGTGAAAGCCTTTTCTCCAGGATAGGTTTCGTTCGCCCTATTAGCCGTAGAATGTTCCAGCGGTGAACCCTCTTAAGCTCAGGATACTACACACATTTGCTAATGAGCATTTAACCCGGGGAAATGTGCGTGGTTTCGTGCAATTTTTCGGACCGATAAAATTGAGCCGTCTCCGTGCCGGTGCCGGTAGGAATATTTGTTCAAACGTGTCCGACACGTGCCGGAAAAGGCTCCCTGCTTGTGCCGTTTTTGGTTAGATTTCAATAATCAGTAGAAGAAAGCGGTCGTCGCAATCGTCTGGATGTCTCAATTATGAATGAGTTTTGGGAAATGTGTGCTGCGACGGTGCGATGGTATAGATGGGGTGCCCTTGATGGCTTTAATTGCTTATTAGAGTTGACGCTTTCTAAAGAGCATCTTTAGTGGGCAATCTGTGGACAAAAATCTATCCAAATTTCGAGATCAAAATCTGGCTGTTCCTTCAGCATAATTCAGAATAAAAAATACATAAATCCATTTAACATTGCACTACCGCTGAAGTCATTGCAGATGAAGGATTTACCAGCAAGTACAAGTCATCCCGTGTCGATGTGACCCTCCGTTTGGCAAAAGGGTGTAAAACAGGGATCCACCAGCCGAGGAATGGACGCGTCAGGCACCCGGGGGCTAACAATTGTTTGATTAATGGTGCAATGGCAATGGCTTTTTTTTCGGTCCCCTTATTCAATAGAATCTGAATTGCGTTTGAATGTGACGGGGTTTTGATGGATTCTGCACGATGCTGTACGGTCGATAAGCAGTGCCGCCATACTCTGGGTTAGCGGGACTGTAGGTCAGATATTGTTTGCCGACTCTACTCTGCAGGATGTAATATATAATGCAAAGCTATATCCATACTTTAGCGCTTTATATGCCAGTGCGGATATCACGATGATACAAATCCCAGGCCGTAAGATTCCAACATGTAGAAGGAAATTGAACGTCACCGTAATGCAATTCATGACAGACAGTGAGCTAGCTTCGTACGGCTCACCAGCCAATTCCACCGAGACCTCGAGACAATTTTTCCGTGTGTTCCATAGGCGAAAGGTTTTCATTTTTTTCGGGTTGTTGTTTTGCTTAAAGCTGGCAATATTCAATTTTTGCGTGTCGTGTAACCCGCACAGGAACGTGTGGCACGTGCTGTTTTTCTGCTAGGAAAATAGGGAAATTCCTGCTTGGGAAGCATCATCCCATGTCATCCAACCCGTCCTCTCTCTCTGTTTACCTATCGCGGAAAGGCAAGCATATATGATAATCGCGCAGCACATTAGAATATGGATGAAACGCTTGCCGTTCGCGTTTCGAATTCAATATGGATTTTACAAGGGTTTTTTTTCTCTTTTGGATCGTTTCTTTTTTTTTTGTTTCTTCCACTGGAGAAGGAGACGAATGGGGGTTTTTTTTATTGTTGTTTCTTCTATGAAGAAAACAGAATAAAAACGGTAGAAAGTATTCCTAACACCGTGCCAGCTTAATATGACCGAAAGGAAAAATTTGAATTTTAGAGTAGAAACTCAAAACAAAACACAAAAAACCCCAGGACGGGACAGTTGTCTGAGAGCTGCTTGAAGAAATGGAAATTTTTCTTTCTACTAACAAGCTTCTTGGTGCTCGAAAACGGTTCTACTGCATTTGGCTGGCACTCTGACCCCAGCCACGAGAACGAACATTGGGTCGAATTGAACGTTGCGCCCATAATCATGGAATATTGGGTTTTGCCTCAAAGTTGGAGGAGTAGGTGGTCCCCTTTCTTCTCCCCTTTTTTCCCATGTTCATGTATTTCCTGGCTCGCCCCATGAACCGATCGGGTCGTAATTGAATTTTATTACCGCGGTTATTATGCGGCTGGTGCAGGTTTTTTTTGTTAGGAATGATTATTTTTTTTCGCCACCCCCCGAGGGTCGATTTTCCATTTATACATGACGGGTACGGGTACGGGTGTGCACTAATGTGCGGTTAGTAGAAGGTTGGGTTTTTCAAATTATGATCCTGTTTGGGTTTTGTTTCGAAAATGACTGTGATGTTGGATTTGATGTTGAGAAAGCGTGAGATGATGTATTTAAATAAATTCAAGCACGGCGACAAAATGTTGAACATTTCCGTGATGTAGTTTTATTTTAACAATTACTGTAATTGAACTGTAATTCCATTGTCCAACGGGAGGAGCGTTGAAATGTTTTGCATTTAATCATTTGCCGAAGGAAGATATGAAGGTCCCACAAAAAAACGGTCTCTCAAAGAGCAGCACGAAACATCAATCAATGATGCAAGGCCCTGATGCTTTGTATGATTGATGATTATTTCCTTAAAAATGTAAAGCAATTCGTTTGCTTCGCTTCGCACTTGGTTAGGTAAGGCACGTCAGACATCTACGGCCAGACGTGTTAGCAAACTATTCGACCCATCGGTTCACGTGACAGAACGTGACGAGCCCGGAAGATGAATTTACGTTTTCATTTGCACTCATCCTCTCACTCGTACAGTTTGATTGTTTTTCTCATAAATTTCTCGCACACACTCGGGAAAATCGTTCATTCGCAGCGAAGAAAAATGCCTCACAAAGATTCCAGGATGGATCAGATTACATGATAAAAGCTGTATTCCGTGGATTGGGTAACGCCACGCCAAGGGAAATGGTTTATGGTGGTGAAACCACTGCTTGCGATGGTTTTTCCGCACTGTCCACGGAAACATCAGCCGGCCCCCTGGTCCGCCCGGTTGCTACTAGATTTATGACGAAAACGCACCGGTCTCGTCTTGCAAACCATTGGAAATAATGAATTTCGATCGCTATTCGACTGCGTGCTAACGAATCGGGGATATGGTTTTATGGCTTTATTTCGGCAATCACGACCAGCCTGGCTTAAGTTCGGTCAGCCACAGCGAAGGAAAACAAATCAACACAGGAACAACAAAAAAACTTCTTCCAACATAACAAGAAGGTACCGTAGATTTGTCGCCCATTCATCTTCCCATTGGGACGGTATCGGGTCCCATTCCCATGGTGCTGTTATTCAGGGACCGTCCAGGGCATTAAATAAAAAGCGAAATAAATCAGTTTTTATGGGGCAAAAGTATTTCTGGTCCGAATGATCAGTCGGTAGCACGGACTAAATGAATTAATATTAGTAGGAAAGACTAGTGGCGGGATGTTCGTATCTATTCCAGGGCTCGTCTTTGGCTGAAAATTTCGAATTCCAGGAAGCGACATCAAAGTGGAAAATGCGGTGGAAAACGTGGAGATTATTTAGTCACAGGAAAAAGTAGTGTTTATTAAAAGAATTGTACAATGATTGATGTAATGATATACGGTGAGCTCACTGCTCTCACGCTGTCTTGAAAGCTCTGCTCACGTTCACATTTCTCACAACTAGAGATGTGCAAAGTGAGTAAGAGTGAGAGAGTGAGTTGAAACGTTGTATTGAACGAGTTTCGTTCACTCACCACGAGGAGTTTTAGTGACTCATTTTTCACTTACTCACTCATGAGTGTAAGCAAGTAACCGTGGTGAGTCGAGTTGTAAAAAGAGTAAATGCGTGAGTTGAAACGAAAATTTTGCTAAATTACTCAAAAAAAGCTAAGGCTATAGCCTTAGGAAATTTTCAAGTTTTTAGATTTTATTTATTTTTTATTATTTTTTTTTCTTGTTTTTTTATTTACAGCATTATTTGAGTGGAAAGAAACTTATTTCAAACAATTCACATCAAAATAAATCAATTTATAAAATTTTGTTAAATTTCACATGGGTTTTCCATGACTCCGAAATGAGTCGTTAAACGAGCTGACTCCTAATAACGACTCATTCACTCTGAGTTGATTCACTAAAAAGAGTTGTTATTCTCATCTCTACTCACAAACAGCCAGATGAGAATGATACAGGATTCGTGTCACACCAAGTACCCGCGGGTAAAGGTTTTTCGTGTGCAGAAGGCTTTTTTCCCTTTAATAAACCAAGGACGGAATAAAAACAACTTGACGAGGGTGACATTTTAAGCAAACAACATCCATATATTATTCATGCAGCATTCATTTTCTACTCCCGTTCAGATCCCTTCCGTTTCTAGGCAAGAGGGCTGCGGTGTGACCGTCCTTTTCCCACACACACACACACACACGAAATATGCCCCTTCCACCCCACGGACGTGAGGTAAGCCCTCTCCAGTGTTTTTTGGTCGGACGGATCGTATCGCAAAACCTTCTTATCGTTTTATCTTCCACGGCATGCTGTGAGGTTCGCGTTTCGCCGATCCGTCGTTTTGCTAGGGTAGAGCCACGGCACGGCAGCCATGCATCGATAAGCTGCCGTGCGCTCCAACAATCCAACTCCCCAAACCTCAGCAGATGCTGAACGCGCTGGAACCTGTTGTGCTTGGTCTTTCGCTCTTGTTCGGAAAGTTCGGAACCCGATCAACTTAACCCGAGAACGTGTGGTTTAAAGTTGGCCATGGTTTGGAACGCTGGTAGAAACATATCCGGAGATGCTTAAAAGCGACGAGGCGATTCGCTATATGTCAGATGAGATAGAGTGGTAGCTTTTGGGGAGCATTTTGCTTTGCATTCGATTCAATCGCACCTTTCGCGTTTCGCGGGACACAAATTTGCCTGCATTCGTTGCATTCTTGGAAGCGGGCGAAACATGGAACTGAGTTCTGGATTTGAAGATATGCGCGTTCTGGTAGCTATTGTTCTGTGGCAAACAATACACATCGTTTGCCTTTGAGGTGTTGCCATTGTTTGAATGTTCGCCCAAGATCTTCCAGGAATTGTGTTTAGGATTTTACTATGAAACGTTTGAGGTGTTGAGGTAAAATCCAAAGTTTAAATCTATCAATTTGAATATGTTGTCTAAACCCAACAAATAGATAAGAAAATTTTGCCCTACGAAATGTTTCAAATATACCCTTTTAGATTTGACTTAAATTAGTGAATAAAGTTATTTAACGCAAAATGCAATTGGTTTCGTATTTCCAATCAAATTATGTTCCTCAACAATAGCCTAAATCTGTACGCGCGTTGCTCAACATCAAAAGCGAAAAAAGGGAAAGAGCTCACTATTTTGATGTGCAGTCGGATGATCAGAAGGCCCACAGGCACAACATTCAATACTAATTGCGCTAAGAATGGATGGCTTGATGAACTTGCCGAGTTGTTGCGGGGGTAGAATTTCCGAATTCTAACCGCAGGGGGCTTGATCCTGCATTTATTAACCTTTCAGCTTGGCTGGGCTGTATGTTTTTCCCCCTTCCTACTATTGTCACTGTGAGTCACCAAAACCCCTCCACTAACAGTCCGTTGAGACAGCTCGTAGTCGGTTGTGCTGCAACCAGTGTTCCCTAAGGGTAACATCTGAGGGTCATTGTTGGATTAGTTAGTTTTTGATGTCAGTTTGTGATTGCTGCATGCCGAGGGTTCGGTATTTCCTTTTTTCCTTTTTTTTCCAATCAATTTTTTTTGTTGGTGTCCTTCCGTATGTTTATATTCTTTGTACGTCGCTTCTGGTTAGTTTGCAACCGCACGCAAAAGGAAAGTTGAAACGTTTGACTCTTCGGCCGATGGGTCAACAAATCAGAAACCATATCAACAATGCGAAGTGAACGGCCTGGGAAAGTATGTTGTTCTTTGCGGAAACAAAACAAAAATGCATACTGAGCACAAACATTCGGAATAGAACGCTTTTTTTGTTATATTTTCTTGTTTTGTTGTGTTTTATTTTTATTGTTTTGTTGTGTTTTATTTTGATAAACTTGTAAATTTTATATTTTAAAATTGTTTCCATATTAAAGGGAGCAAAACATTAATTGTTAGTAAAACGAAATAAAGTGATTATATTAATTTTTGCATGCTTTTTTGTTAGAAACAACACACTGCAAAATATGCTAAATTTCATTTAACATATATCGGAAAGCAATTACTACGATCTGGCTTAGATTTAAATCCAGCAATTTAATTTTAAATTTCATTTGCCATGATAGTATAAATTTAAAATAAAAAAAAAACATGCAATCTACCTCGTTCAGACGTATCGGACAAAATGGGTGTATTTTGTTGTTGTTTCTTTATTCTCTCTTCCCTCGTAAAGCTGATGATATTGCTGTTTGTTGTTCGTTTTTGCAATGGCCGCTGGACCGGGTGGAACGTTATTTTAGAATAGTTTTCTTTTAAGCGAGTTTTCTCTTTTGCTGAAACGGTTGCATAGTGTTTTAGTTTTTTGTTTTGTTTGACGATGCTGTCGATTTGGAATTGCATTACCTGGTGCGATCACCGAGCGCCAATCTTTTAACGCTATTTTCCTATCTACTATATTCGTTTGCTGTGTTTTTGAGGACTAAACTTCTTTTTTCCTTTTTTCTCCCTTTAATGTGGAACGTTTTATACGTTTCTATCAGTTTACATTCAATGTTTTGGGAGGTGAAAATTGCATTCACGTACAACGAATAACAAGTGAGAGTAGTCACACTCGTATAGAAAACGCTGGTATTGACTTTTTATACTTCTGAAAGAGTCTAATCAGTTGCACTGAAAATTGAAGTGAGAGAACTCTTAGTGATGAGGATAAATACTTACATATTCTTTGAGCAACTTGGAAAAATTTTAGTAAATAGTAGCAGATAAATGAAAGTGAAGATTTACATAATATAGAAAATGTGCTTACAAAAATTAGACACAAAATGAGAATAGAAAAGACAGTCGTAAAACATTATCTAAAAATATTGTCTATATGGAACCGAACGAAACAATAGGGATGTGTTAATGAAAATTGCTCCAAATTGGTAATATTACCATTACGCGATTAACTTGAAATGTAATCAAATTCCTTCACAACAGTTACTAATCCATCCGACGTGCCGAACACAATTTACGCCCGTACGAAGTGGCATCGAGGTTTAGTTTGATGTAACACCCGGACAACACCTCGTTCCCAAAAACCCATTCCCGGTGAGGCTCGGCCGGCACGAAGAGTCTGTAATTTGTGGGGCAATCTTGCTTAATTGTTACTTTCGAAATGTTTCTCCGCTTGATTTATTGTTCTTCGGCTTGGGCTTGTATGTGTTGATCGTGCCAAGCACTTGTCGCGCACATCACGGCAAGCATAAATGTGTTTCCATATGCTTTTTTTTGCTATGTTTTGAATAAAGAACAGATCATTTTGATGGATGTAATAAAGTGAGAAGCGAAAAAACTGTGTCTAAATTTTTGCAAGTTTGTTAGTGTTTGTAAATAAATTTAAAATTATTTTATTCAATAAAATTCAAAGATTTTTTACACAACAATAGGAACATTTTTAGGATATTTCATGACAAAAAGTGAAGCAGATCTTCAGCTATAGATGGTTTGTAAACCTTCACGCTCCAGCACTAAGCCATCGTTGACTGGAATTTTTGCCGTTGCTACGTTACCACCACCTAACGGCTTCACGGCTGTGCCAATGTCAGACCAATCCTGGCCGCCGCCGCGGGGAAAGGAACCCAGGCTGGATGGTGAAATATATATTTTTTATTAGTCGATTTATCGACCAAACATGTCTTTCAGCTCGCAAGGAAGCAGTACACGGCTAAACGAAATTAAAAACCAGATTTTTAATTACGATAAGACCGCGGGAAACACATCAAAACTCCATCATGAGCACGCCCGGGAGTTCGCGTAGGCAAGGTTCCGGGCGGTGAAGGGGCATGGGGCAGAGTGGGCCGGAAGGGCAGCAAACCGATTGAAGAATGTGACCGTCGAATGGTTGGCACGACACTGAACGGTGGCGACATGTAAGAAATCCCCAACGACAGGCGCTTGATGGGTGGAAAGTGTCTGAATGCGGCGCTCGCTCCCGTTCGAGAGTCTTGGCCGATCTCATATTTCATTGCCACAAACCTGCCATCGGAAGCGACTCTGAAAAACCTTCCGACGGCACCATTGATGGGGAGTCGCAAGTTGGGACCTCGGGTGGTATCAGGATGAAAGTCCGCTTGGACGTTTGTTGTCGGAAGGAGAGAGAGAGAGAGAAAACCCAGAAAGCAACAAAATAAAAAGCGGTTGCCTTCTTGTCAATGGCGATACTTCTTGGTTGGTTGGATATCCCGCGAGGTGTACCGTGTGTGTGCTGAAGATGGCCAAAAAATTTACGCCAGAAGAGCATCGGAACGGCCCTGTTTTTGTTGTTGCAATTTTCTTCACCTAGATGAAGCAGCAGCCACAAAGATGGTACCCGTTTGCTGTGGTCGCATAATAATTTATGTTTTTCCTTTCAAAGGACGACAGCTAATTTTTGCAACGGTTTGCGTCTTCGTGCAAGCCCGGAAGGTGCACTTATAGCACTTGGCGCGTTGTGTTTGAGTATTTTTTCCATCATGAAAGAAGCAAGCAACGCAACCGAACGCGTAAAGGATAGTTTAGATTTATATTTTTTTCCACCCCTTTCCTCCACCTAACCTTCCCTTTTCCATCCGCGGCCAAGCGATGTTGGGCTGTTAGTCAGCGTTATGCATCAAGCGAACGGATGTCGAAAGGCGTTTCTTTTCGAAAAGATCTATCCTTCCGGTCCGATGCTGTGGTGAGGTAATTAACTGCAAAATGGCAACCCACTAGAGAGGTCCTCCCTTTTAACACTCGACGGAAAGTGATGTCCTTTGGTTGCGACTTCATTTTACTTTGCCCTGTTTGAGCTATTGACAAAGTGAAACATTAGTTCTTGTTTGGGTTTGTTACGTTTATTAGTACATAGGCGATTCTTATCTGGTTGGTGGTACTAAGAAGTGGATTAACATATTGGTAACAGTTATAAAAATCCAATTCGAATTTACATATAATTTTTGTTTGTTTAGGATCTGAAAATAAAATCTGTAAATAATCCTACACAATTGTACAAAACCCAAACAAAATGTGTAACTACCAAGGTATACACAGGTTTGGGTGTTTTGATTCTATCAATGAGAATCAATTATTTACAGAACGGTATTGTGATTGGTAGAATGCTCCTGAAGGGCTATGAAGGTTAGAATATTGTGGTTTTGGGGTTGATTATAATATTGTTTACCAGATGGACACGAAACGTTAAGTAAATAAAAATAACTCCAATTGTAGGGGATAGAAAAGAACGCTGTTTGAAGTAAGATAAAAGCGATGATATTAATAAGAATATATACTGATTTGTTAGAGTAACAAAAAAAAATTCTAGTTGAAAGATTTAAAAAATAATAATAATATAACACATAAAAATTAATAAACATTTGCACATAATAAGAAAAATATTGAAATGAACGAAGTGGTCAATGAATTGCCAAAAGGTTATACCACAACCAAGAAGCACACCTTGAAATCAAAATTGAGTTCCGTAATGTTCCGTATTTTACCTTATTTCTACCAATCTGACCAACCAAGGGTAGCTGTTGAAAGGGAGTTTAAGTAGAAATTCTCCGCATTCCAAAACTAAGTGTAACTGCCAGGGGTGTGAATTGCTTCATTAAGTGGTGTGGTGTAGATGAGGTTTAGAATTAGTTTTTTGTCGCCCTAAAAATTACCACAAATGGTCTGCTAAAAGGAGGGTCATTTTCAGTTCGCTCTGGCTTAGCGATATTGAAAAGAATTTGTTTTTTTAGTATTATTAACATCCTAGTTTAAATGTAATTGTATTTTTTTTTGGTGCGAAACAACGTAAAGTAATGTGCAAATTATCCTTTATTAATATATGCAGGAAATAATCCCGTACGGACATTTTATCGGACAGAGCAGAAAAATCGAAAGAAAATTAATTTGCACTTTACCGAAACACAAAATAGCCAATGAATATAAATAATGAGATGCGCCGATAAGACACCACAAGTGTTGCTTTTGTGTTACAAAAAAGTTACGTTTTGTTTTTGTTTTAACCCAAATATCAATATCATGTGCACTTGAATATGATGGCTTGTATATGGTCATAAATCAATCGAAAAAAAAAAACCATTTTTTCGCAATAGGACCCGAATCGGGAATCCATGAAGTCCATCGTTGAAGGAGTGAAGGTGATGCATTATATTAAACGCTTCGATAAGAACAACAATAAAATGCATTTTGGGCAGTGCACTCGGGGTGTCAATATTTTTGCAATTTATTATCAACTGTTTTCAATTGCGAATGGTGGTTTCGATGAACAAAAAAATGCATCATCAGACACATGCACACTTACATTGAATCAATGCATTTTAACGAGGAAATGATTGAGAGGTAGTAGCTTATGCGAGGTTTAATTAATTTAAACAGGTGCCTACAGAAACGCAGGTAGGGGATACATTTTGGCAATCGATCGTTTGGAAGAAAAAAACCGGGAAAACATTCATACATACATTTTCATCAATACAGCAACAATGGCTTATTGCGCTGCTCGCCCAACTGGGGGCTTGGGGGTGGCAGACTGTCAAAAAGATAATGCCACTGGATGAGTGCAAAATTTATGAGTTTTTAAATAATTCGTTGCAGCCAATATAGCCAAAGGGTTTGGGGGAAATTCCAATGCCCATATATGGTAACGTTCGGATTGCTGATGGGAAGAATTGGAGAGTCGCTGCTTGTTTAAATATTCCAGTTTGCTTTTGAACATTATCAGTGTTTTTGAGGTGCATTTCCATACCTGCTACGCACCCTTTTCCTGCTCGGTGGGATTATAGTGAAGTATGGTGCAGCAGGAAAAAAAGACGATAAAAGTCCCGATAAAACCTTCCGGGGAGGGGTGAGCAAAAAAGCAAAAGTTAACAAAAAAAAAGTCATAACACCACTCGAACGGTGTCATTTACAGCTGACTTCTTGGCGATTGACAGTGGAACTGATTTGACTGGCGGTTAAAATCATGTCCCTGTCCGTATCACTGGCTTCACTTGATTAACGGCCAGCCTTTGGAGAAGATTACACGTAGGTGGTCCTGCGCCTCATGCAAACGGGTCACGCCCGTGTTTGGCGGTAGAATGTCAAACGATAGTGTCTTGTGGGATAATAATTCAAAGCGAATCAAATGCAGCCCAACAGGAACAGCGCCCCATGGACAGTGGAGCGCACGTAATCGTTAAAAACATGTGTTCCATTAACTTCTATAATGGGCCGAGAGGGAGTGAAAAATGTAAAACACAGAGAAAAAACATGCAAAAGGTTCAATGCAGGTGAAACACAAATAAATAAATAAAAAAAACAACAAAAGGAGAAGTGGAAAATAGGAAAGGTAAGAGCGACAAGAAGATAACAAAACATGAACCACAGACCAAACAGTTTGTAACATTTTATAGTTGTGCTAAAAATGAGCCGTTTCGGTCGTTCTGCTCGTGATACAATCGCGATGCTTATCGAGCAAATTGAAAATGTCATTTATGTACGTCGAAGCTGCCTGTATGTTACCGCCAAGAGCATTGAAAAGGCCAGTGCGGAAGGTAGCCTCCGCACTGCAAATCCGCTACCAGATGACCTATGTTCGATGAGTTGCGTTAAAGCTAGGTTAAAAGCTTGTCGGATACTCTTCACATAACGCCAGCAACATCGTGAGGGATAACTCCGAGAAGGAATTCATAAATCAATTAAAATGCCGAAGAAACTTCAAGATGAAACTTTGACGCATCCAGTCCCAAAAACCATTCAGCCGAACGCAGATTGGGAGAGTGCGTTTTTGTCGGAGGCCGGGAAATAAGGGACATCTTCAGAACGGGTAATTGAATCAGATTGTAATTTGGTCTCATTTTAATTATTGTTCTTAAAACTCCTAGGCACCGGCCCATCCAGCGCGGGTCATGTCTAGCAGACAGCGTGGAGGGAAGGATCTCGAAAAGGATACGGAAGACGATGAATTTTGAAAAGGTTTCTTCCAGTAATCTTTAGTCTTAAAGCGAAATTCCTTGAGTGGAGAGCCTTACTGGATGTCATCCAGGGTTACAAGGCACAAAGCGGCAAGGACATTTTGTCACTGTATATTTCCGCCCATATCTTCCCTTTTGCTGGGAAGATTTGAAGTTTTACTACAGTTGATGCCGTTGCTAACATTTAAATTAGTAGATTAGTGCCACCGGGACATTTCCCTCCTGGGGCGTAATTAAAATTATCATCCCAAACCGTTTCCTCCGGATGGTGTTTCGCGTACATGATGTTGCTCTCGGGTTGCGCCCTGAAGAATACTCGTATCCCGTGGCCTCGGGATTGTGACACTGGCAGGGAAAATGGAAAATGTAGTTCGGCAACTGAACCGATCTGGGCCAGCTTGTCTTAAGGGCTAATTAATCCTCTGCAAATATTGACCGACGGTTGTACGTCGCCTGGGCTGGACTGCTAGGGATGATCTGCTTGTTTTATAAGGTCGTTTCCAAACCACTGACGGATGCTGTGGAGCGTTGCAACAACGTCCATGCTTTGGGAAAAAATAGCCAGCTTGCTCCGTTTGAAAGCTATTTGCTGACACGGCCGCTGACGGGTTAATGGCATTTTATGGCGTTAGCGAACTTTTGCGAAAACTTCATAAGACAAACTTTTAACGAGTTTATAAAGCGTCGCAGTAAATGAAATAAAAGTGCTTGCGAGCATTAGAAGTGTTACAAATTTGAATTGTATAAGCTTAAATTTTAATCATAAGCAAATAGGAAATTAAAAATCTATATTGTTGAACATTTTGAATTAGCACTTCTTCTTTTCCATTATTAACTGTGCATCCCAAACGTAATATTCGCGTGCATAAGAATATTTAATCCTTGTTTGAAACGTCAACAACACTCCGACAGCTTTTGCAGCTTTTACTGCACATAAAGTGCTTTTAACACGATTAATTCTGAACCATTTTCTTGCAGCACGTTCATCACCGTTTGTTTACTCTACGACGGTGTCCGGTATGAAGGATGACGAAATCGAAATTAGCACCGGACGGAGAAAGTGATTCAAATTGTGCGTCAGAGAAAAAGGGGCATTTCTACGGGATGGGTTCAACAATAAATGATCATTAAAAATTTAAACAAGAACCAATCCCGGCTGATTGCATTTGCTGCCCAAAGAGGAAATAGTGAACCGTGAATGTGGTGAGGGAAAAATCCGTCAACAAGCTGAACTTGGGTTTCGTCGGGTTTGGTACATTCGCTCCGAATGGTTGAGAGCAAACAGAATTTCATTAACATAAAACATCGACTGCAGAACGTACATATGGATATTTATGTAGGTGGTAGGTTCTGATTTAATGTGGTTTACTTACCAATAAAACGATAGTTAGTACGCAGGACACTTTACTTTCATAAGCCAAAGGAAAGCATTTACTCCTGAGGACAATACTGCTTCTTCGCAGCCATTTTGCTTTTACATATAGGTAGTTTTTTTCACACTTTACACACTTTACACACTTTAAATACACATTTAAAACCTCACACTCGCCTTCAATCAGCCCCTTTTTTAAAACACGTATGTATTCACGCAATAAGCTCATTGCGAAATAATAAGCTCAAATATCTACACAATAGACACTTTTTTTCAGCGAGACACAACCAACACTTTCTTTTTTTCGTGTGTGCACAAAGGCACATACACACTTTAATACGCTTTTGCACATTTGAAACACCACACTCGCCTACAATGGCCACATTTTACAACACACAACTTCACGCAATAAACAAAAAAAAACGCATTGCAAAGTAGACAACATTTTTTCCACCAAAGAAAAACACTTTTATTCACAGCTTTTTTGTGCACAAAGGATGGCACTTCACAAATACACAAATGCAAATAATTTGCAAACCTAGTACACGCATAGACACGCACTGGAGTTTAAATTTCCTTACTCTCACACACACAATGATAACTTTAGCGTTGAAGCGCAAGATGGAACGCCATTTTTTTATCGTTTAACCAACGCCAACACGATACCGTTAGATCCGTATTGATGACTTATGAAATGTCAAAGCTTTGTACAACACTTTCGTTATAAAAGAAAAATCAGATCGATTTAAAATGTAATGAGCGAATAAAATCATACATTTGCTTTTGGAAGACAACACTGCTTGCGATTGTTAGGCCCCTTTCCTCTTTCATTTACACTTGCTAACATTTATCACGGCAACATACACTGACACAAACCAAGCCTACGCTGGCAACAATTTGACCGCGTGCAAAACAATTATTCACTGTTTAATATCACATCAACACATTGAATTGATTTACTAAACATTTCTTGCTTATAATATGATCCTCGAAGACATAACCTTTTAGGCACCAAGAAAAAAAACATGCACATGTACCGACAGCTTTTTTACATGACTTAAACGTATTGCAGACCGATCACTACTGATCACAGTTTCTCATTATCTCATGATCATTATCTCTTCTGCTATGTTATCACGACACACCTACACAACTATAATTGGCGAAGCGGCAAGTCATCTTCTCTCATTCTTTCGAGCACTCTTCGCTCCTCCGAAGAAACGAATGAAAATAGCTCGAAAAAAACAATTTAACAACTCTACGGTCCTTTCGATCAAATTCGTTTTTACATTAATGGCATGGAAAATGTAGGCATTTAAATACTTTTTAGTAACATAAAAAAACTATTGTTGTGATTAGTAGGAAAACGCTTTAAAGTGGTAATGAATCATTTAGAAAAGGAGACTCTTTCCCATGCCTTTGTGTTGGTGACCATTCATACACATTTACGTTCTTCCAGGCCGCCCCGAACTGCGGTCTCCCTACCGTTTGGTCCGTCACTGCAAGCTTGGGTTATCTTATTTATAGTTAGTTTATCTTATTTATTTATCTATCAATTCTACACACTGTGTTGCTAAATTTCATTCACGATATAGCAAAAAATGTGTTTTAGTAGGATGTTTAATGGCGCTTAAATGTCAATTGTTTATTTTCATAATCGAAATATAACAACACATTATCTTCATTTTTTAAGCTAATATTTATTGTGCAAGAAACATTGACTTTTATCCTAATTGAGTGTTTTAAATTGTGTTTAAATATTTTTTTTCGTACAAAACCAAAACGTGTACAGTTGCGTGAGTTTACAGTCAAAGTTTGAAAAGAAAAGCAAAAAGTTAAGTTAGGAGTGGAATGGAGTTCGTCGGAATAGAATTAGGATACATTCCCGATTCCCGATCTCCATTCTGGCCCTTTTCATGTCTGTGGTTTTTGGCCTCTTTTGGGCAGCTGCGACAGAACGGTAGAATGTGTTTCGATACTATTAGACGACGACGACGACTTCGTCCAGACCGTCGATGTGCATTTTCAAGGTTAACACGGAAACATTCTTGACGAGAGCTGCTGTTCGTTCGGTCCTATCGTTCAGTGAATTCCTTCGTCAACGCTACAGATTGGCCAAATTGACCAACTGAAATCGAATACCGTTAGTTCGATTCCGCCAGGCTGGAAAGTTGGGCTGAAGAAAGCAGAAATGCACTTCGGGGCATCATTTGAAGTTGCTACCGGAGTTGAATACATTATGCTGTGGCCTGTTTTGCTGCGTTTAGGCTGATGTAGTGCTGGATGTATTGGGCGGGCAGTTCTGCTGCATGGTTTTGGGCACCCGCTTTGCACCGTCTCTGGTCAGACTGGCAGCTTTTAAATTACCTATCCCGGGCTGGAAGTTCGAATGATGGCAGCTAATCCTTCGTGTGTGAAGCAGAAAAAATGGAAATTGCTGCTCATGTTTGCATGTTGCGCTGGTGTGTTATCCCGGAGGAGGACGAAAAACTACAGCAGCTACTTTGTGCTCGTGTTCGGTTTTTTTTGAGGGGTCGAAGTTTTTCCAGGAAAACCATCACAAGGACGGGTTGGAATGAAATTAAAACGGTTGTTTCAGATCGATAAATATGATGATGGAGAGTTTGCTGTTGTTCTTCCTGAACAACCTGAGCTGAATCATGTGTGATTGTTGGTAAACGTAACTGTAAGTCAAATAGCAGGGAGTGTAGAATTAAAGCCAGGAAAACCTACCTTTAATTTAATGTTAAATGCGAAATAAGAATCTGAAACTTATTGTTGTATCAACAAATATAACTTTCCATTATTAGTCATACAATAATTGTATACATAATCCCCTAATCATCATAACGATTGTTTAATTGAAACGACAAAAAACGAAATTGTTTCAAGTATGAAGAAAGCCATCGATTGTCTGCCTGCAGTACGAAGTTTCGAGCTCTTGTTGTTTGATGTCGATATGAGAGAAATGTTCTGAAATTTTAAAAATGAAATCGAACCGGAAACTCTGAAGTGCTGTTTGTGAACTTTTTAAAAGGAATCATGTATGTGGTACATGTCCCGTGCAGAGCACCATTCCAATGCGGAACTGATGGGATGTGAAATTAAACAAACATCAACAGCCGGTGGAAAAGGAACGATGGGAAACGATCGAATGCAAACGTTTCTATCGTTCGGCAGTATATGTCTGTTCAGTTCTGTTTGCGCAGGACACGGATTGTGCATGCTGGCAGGGAAGGATTCGGGTTTGCTTTTCGATAAAGCGTGCGATAAGTGCAGCAATGGATATCGAAATGCAATTTCAAGTTGCAGTACGAGTGGTTTCGGTAAATCTAAATATTTACTTGCTTTCGTACCATTGTGGGTTTGATCCAACTTATGCTGTTGGGTTTTTGGAGCCATATATCAGCCCTGGAGCTTGCGTCTGCACTGGTTGGGTTAGTGTTTTCAAACGTAAATAGCACACAAAAATTGAACCAAAGTGTTCAAATAAATGTTTCTTACAATATTTCTTTTAGCTTTTTAACCAATCGATTGTTTTGTACCTTTGGTTTGGGAAACACATTATTGTTTGCAGTCGGGTATGTAGGATGGAAGAAGGTATAGGTTTTCTAGATAAATAATATCATCTGTTGTTTNACTTATGCTGTTGGGTTTTTGGAGCCATATATCAGCCCTGGAGCTTGCGTCTGCACTGGTTGGGTTAGTGTTTTCAAACGTAAATAGCACACAAAAATTGAACCAAAGTGTTCAAATAAATGTTTCTTACAATATTTCTTTTAGCTTTTTAACCAATCGATTGTTTTGTACCTTCGGTTTGGGAAACACATTGTTGTTTGCAGTCGGGTATGTAGGATGAAAGAAGGTATAGGTTTTCTAGATAAATAATATCGTCTGTTGTTTCAGCTTTCGGTAACGTTGTACATTTGTTGCCAGACTACGATCATACACCTTTATTGATTTAAAATATAATTTGTCCGCAAAACTGATTGTGTCATCACATAAACAATCACAGCAATGCTAGAAAAATGTGGAAAAACTGGACCAATTTCAAAGTTGTTACAGTGAAATACCGGATATTACCAAAGCATTACACAAAATAAATAATAAAGCACACTTAGAAAATAAGTTAATAGGAATGTATAAATGATATTTTCATCTAATTCATTCTTTTTGTTCTTCCAGGTGCACAACTTTAAAAAAAAAACGAATTATAAGCAATAAAGTAAGAATATTTTTCTTATCACCAATTAAGTGAAATATTTCAAATAAGCCATAAAACAATAACAAAGTGCTAATTTATTAAAAGAAGTGACTAATAAAAAGTAAACTTACTTCAAGATTATTTAAAAAAACACTTTAAGTAAACCGCGCACGTTTTTTCGTTCTGCTTGATTGATCTATCGTATTTTTCATGCAAACTCGATTATCCGTTTGTACTCGAAACGGTTCAACCGTTTTCATCGCAATTTTGACAGCGTTCATCTAGAGTTATGCAAACAACGAAAAGTGATTTGGTGCAAAAGATGGAATAGCAAAACGCAGTAAAATATCGCAGTTTTTTCCTTGTAAGCAGCGTAAAACAAAGTATTTTTGGTGTAAAAATTTGTATTATGGAACAATTGAAACCATAAAACATCGAATTATTAGAAATTTGGCGGTTTTTGTGATTAGAAGTGAAGAGTTTCAGTTTCTATGTTTGGATCAACAATGGAGGAACGCTGAAAAATAGATATCGTAGAAGTGAATTGTGGTGCAGGAAAATAAGTGTTAAATAGTTTTGTGAATATAAATTGTGAACAAATGCAAGGACAAGAAAGCTCTGCAGTGCATAAGACTTATAGTGAACATGGAACTATATAATCATAAGTGAGTGTGTTGGTGAGTATTGAATGTCATAACTGCACAACAATTCAATCCTTATGATTTTTTATATTATCCTTATTCCTTGTTCTAGAATTACATACTTTTATACCTAATTTGCTTCATAAAATGAGTGTGGACTTCGAATACGCAGCACATCGCTAGTTTTGTACAGCTATGCCTGGAAAACCATGTACTCCTGAGTGCGGTAGAAGGTAAGTGCCACATTGCATCAAATGCAGAAATCATAATAGTTTTTATTCGTTCATGAAAACCATTTTTCTTCTTATGGTCGACCCGTTCAAATATTTGCGGTCCTTTGGGTATTCAAAGTCATAGCAAATTAGTGACAAGTGGCTACCAGCAGCCAGGGATTCGTTTAGTGTACGAAAGTCGCAAAGGAATAGGAAGTTACAGGATGTGGTTGATGCGAAATCTGGACAGAGTTTAAGTGGACGAAGAACGTCGGATCGTCCGCGGCATCACTTTCTTCCGTTTTATTATCGTTCTGTTCTTCGACGGTTGCTCTGTCCCTCGTTTCGCCTCCGCAGGAATGAGTAACCTGATCCGCTGATGCTCTTGACTTGAGGTAACAATCGTCACGCTAGCGGACACAACTGTCAGCATCGCAGACAATTTATGGCGCATTCCAGGGGAATGTTAGTGTGGCAATTCGCGAACATTCAATTCCCTTACCGGTCTCCCCGTTCGGACCGTTTCCCGACACCACTATGGACTGTGTTGGTGGGGTTTTTTTTCGCCGTTCGTTTACGGTCGCATCCAGTGTCTGGCTCCGTTTAACCTTCCGGCTGGCATTCGTCTACATTCCAGACGAAGGGCTCGGGGGTTCAGTGATTGATTAGGATCATTGGACGCTATAGCACGGCGCGGTCCATTGGAGCTGGAAAAGCAGCGACGGATGTTGCGAATGAGTTTCAGAAGTACAGGTAGCGTTTTGTGGTCCAGCTTCTTTCGGGCGTGTGAAAAACTCATCCTTTGGGAAAATTCGACTAGATTCAACAGGTTAGGAAAACGTAACGGTCGATGATTCCATCCTTACCCATAATGTGTTCCATGGCACAACGGGGAGGAAAACGGGGAACAGATTGTCATATTTTTGCCCAAGGCACCTTCTGCTCACGATTGTTTATTTATTTATGAGAGCAAGAAGCTAACCTTGCTTGGGACTTTTCCTAGGACGAATGAATCGCACAAAGTTCCGATATCAATGATAGCTGAAATGGAACATTTTATTGAAACTCATAATATAAATATCGCTACACTAAGAGAAAACGAATGGACAGGCCCATTATGGGTAGATTTAAGCCAACAGGAACCATTTTGTGTACGGGTTAAGTAATGGTAGATTTTAGAAATAATTTATAGTATTACCTATTAAAGGAAAGCTTTGAATAATATATCAAATATATGACGAAAGCTGCTTGTTTTCAATATTTGTTTTATTCTTCCAATAACTAATAGTTCGCTTGGATTAATTTTGGTTGTAGTTTTGACCTTAATTTAAATCGCATAACATTGATCTTAATTGATAAACTGTTAGTTCATCTAAATGGGGTTCTTATATGAATGCATATTTTACTTACATACTGGTATGTATCTATTGTATGATTTATCAATAATCACAAACTAAAAATTTTGTACAAACGCTCCTCTCAAAACATTTGCTCCTCTTGTCCATCCTTTTTCGATTTCAAATCGATTTGTTATTGCAAAATAACATTCCAAAAGTCTGTACTAACACACTGAAGAAACATTAAATTTTCCGGCAAAACATTTTGCCAATGCCTGGTGTACAGCTTGTCAAACAACAGCCGTTTGCAGAGCGGAGTTGCATGCAAATATTAGCATTTATGCTTCTGTGCAGCACCATTCCACCGCATATCCCCACAAACGTACGCCTCTTCTCTATTGGGTGTGGCAAGCAGTCTACGTGGCAAGTCCTGTTAGGTCACTGCTATCGCTATTATCATCGCAGGGCAGCTAGAGGGAAAATGATGGATCGTTGTGGAGGGAGAAAAACGACGAGAAAGGGTGAAGGATAATCAGGATAATGGGGCCGGCGTATTTGTGAGTGTAAAATGGCGCGATGCATTGTTGCAACTAGAAGCAGCTCGATGAGCAGCACTAATTTTAGTCCGTACCGTGCACGGGTGAAGGACGGTGATGGTAGCTTTAATGATGATAGCAAAGGGTGTGGAAGAAGATGGGTCGGGAGTGACTGCGAGCGGGCGCACTGGTAGTGGCTGTATTTGATGTCGAATCAAATCAACCGTTTCCACCCAGTTTGTGGACCGATTTCTGGGGTGTTTCGTTTTGAGCACGCTGGGTGCTGATTATTACATGATTAATCTGTTGCCCATAATCGGATTTTTGCAACGTTTCGTTTTGCTGCGTGAACGTGACGATGTACGAAGGAGTCCCTGGTGTTGCATGGTGCGGGCCTGTCCGGTGCTCATCGGTTGTCCATCGGCTGGAAGTTTTATTATTTTTGACTTGTTTGCACAGCGGTCTGATGGACCATGGTGAGTGTTTGTGCGGGGATGGTGAAGCAGATCTTTTCAAATCTCACCTTACCAATTTGGATTCGTTTCGTTACTGTCCATGCAAAACATAACAGCGTAATGTTTACTTACCTTTCTATCGTTATCTCTTCTTCGTCCTCTTCTCTCACTCTTTGCTCGTCTAGCTCATACATGGACAGATGAATACACACACGCACACAATCGATTTTGGCTCTTTAGAATTAGCAATAATTGTTGCATCCCTTTGGATAGGGTAGGAGTAGTTTGAGTTCTCATCAATTTAATGCTTGAAAATCAGCAACACTGTTTGCAATCGTATGCAGCTCTATGGAGGGTGTGAACATGGCTGTGAAGAGTTGTTTTTTCAACTGAACAATCAAATGGCCCCAAATGGTCCTGGAGATTCCAGTGGGAAATCGGATTTTATCGCAACAATGAACCTAACATGGTTGAATATTTAATTTGATTAATTTTAGGTACATGTATACCAACTGGAAAAAATATCGTGCAGGGTTTGCTGTTCAGCAGAGTGGGAAATTCCAAAATTGTAGAAGAAGAATTTCAATAATGAATTAATATTTATTTAAAGAATGATCAATTTTTGTTAACCTCGCGTTTAGCATATTAAATTTAGAAATAAATAAATGTATTTTTTTTTTCATAAAAGCTCAGCAATCTTACAGCAACCCATACACAAACTGTAGCTAAAGATTATCCGCTTCGAAATGTTTGAAAGTAACTATCAATTTTCTAAAAACCGCGACAGACGACCGCTTGTTAGCAAACCTCGTACCTTCATTACAATTAAACCGACAAACGAATGCATTATAGTTCTACAATTTCGGTTGAGGTTAGCCGGCCCATTTGAAACCACCTCCGTAAACAGTTCGATGTACGGCTAATTAATACAACTATTACTTCAGGTTAGCGTATCGTACTAGGACGTGCTGCGCTTCTGCTCGGTGGTTGACTGTCGTCCCGTGTCCTGTCACGTGGCACGTGCGCATCTCGGAACGTTCCAATCACTTCGTAGCGCGGTGGTTGCTGTTGCTTTTGCTCGTCGGCCGTTTCGGATTTTTGGGCCGTTTTTCGCACCGTTCGCGCTTGACCGTGAAGGCTTTTGGAGGTGGCAACCAGCTCGTACGGGGCCAAATCTACATCGGCAAGCGACAGCTGGCGCAGATTTGTTTCGGGCTTCGAGTCCAGTCGGTGGATGGTCACTTTGTCCTTGAGTTGTTTCGATTTGGCCATCGCTGGTGTGACCTTCTTGGGAAAGCGCTGCTTTTTGCTGCTCGTCCCGCGGGGAACTGCATGTAACAGGATCGACGGTTCGGCCGTGGAAATGATCGTGCTGGCATTTTTCAACTGCTTTGCGATACCAGCAGGCGCTTTTCGGGGCACTTTGCTGGAGTGGTACTTTTTCACGAGCGTGGACGTGATGTGTCCTGGCAAGGGTTGCGGTTTTACCTCGAACGCACCTCCGGTGGGTTGCTCGAGCAGGTCGGCATCGGCGGGCATTATCACGAGTTCTTCGCTTACATTGCCCGTCGTGACGTTCGTCCGTTTGGAATCGTTAGATTTGACCAACAGCACAAAGTGGTAGGAACGATAGGCAGACGGATCCTGGCTCGATTTGTTTGCCCTAGCCTGCGTTGCACCGGATGACCCCGTCAGATGGGAAAGAATGCCGAGCCCTAGCAGCCACAGCACGGCCGGTACGTAGAGTGTACGGAACCGCAAGAAGGTACCGTTGGTTGCCATTATTCGCTTGCACTGTCGCGTGGCTGTACACGGTGAGAGCTTTTTAAGCTAGAATGGCTCGACAGCTCGGACAGCTCGTTGACCGGGTTGCGTAAACGGGCTAGAAGGCTTTCGCTTACGTGACCGCTGTGGAGCAGCTGTTGCATCTCTCCGCCGTTGAAACACATTCTGAAATGCTAGATTGTAATGAAATGGAGCACGTCCGTTGCGGTTTTTTTTTCGTTTTGTTTTATTCGAGTCTTGTGTCGCGTGCTGCCCTTTTCCCGACCATCGCAGGGGGGTAGTCATGTTTTGGCTACAAAATGCCCTGAATATTATGAGTTTTCGTGTTACTTTGGTTATTTTCTTAATCTGGTAAGCGGGTCAAACTGTAGGGCAGCAGGGCGGGACTGTGAAAGTAACCACAATGTTAGCGATACGTTCAGTTCCGGAACGGATTATGCTGGAAGGCTAACAGACACGACCTGCCTGCGGATGAATGACTAAGCGCTGAAGCCCTGTGATTCATAAGTAGTGTAGGGAAAAGAAAATAATTACACCAAGCTTCAAGTTCATCGCCGTTAAATCCAATGTCTTAGAGTAGAACGCTATGCATATTATTAGTGTTCGAAACATTTCCGTAAGAAGTATTCCGCAGATATATTTAACATTTTTAATAAAATTAGGCATAGAGAATTCATAAATTGAGCTTCAATATCTGTTTTTGAGTTGTATCTAAAACTGGACAAGTAAAATGTTATTTAATATTTCAAATAATTCTACGACAAATGATAATTCTTCCCATGTTTCAGTGTCATTTTGTTTTCTTACCATTTTGGTAACATTGAACTATTATAAATAAGACCATTTATCACAAAAATCACGTACTTCTATTTGTTTGAATGCGATCAAAAAATTGTACAAAGCTCTGTGCAAGTCATCGATTTGTGTAGACGTCCATAAAAATGAATTAGATATGAATATTTCATCCAGCCAATAGAATAGGATACCAAATAGGATACGAAATTGGATTACATTTTGCTACTGACGTTTCTAGCGGTTCCTGCAAGCCCCATCACACGTACGGGAAGTTTGACAGGCATCATTGTTGGTCCCGGGAGCATCGGCACTACCAAAAAACTATAAGTTATACCATATTCCATGGCCATTCGATAACAATAAGTTTAGGGTCTTGTAATGCAATCATTTAGCAACGTTGGTTTGTAATTTGACGGACAGAATCGATTATATGTCAGTTGAATATTTTCCTGTTCTGAAGGTTCCAAGATTACTACAAGCAAAAGCCTTTAGATAATAATTTGTTATTTACTTAGAACCGGTAGAGTGGTTCAGAAGTGGTTTGCTTTTTTGGTTGTATCATTGCCAATGGAAGAGTAAGAGTGCTTTTGCTTGAATTTCCCAAGAGATTTCTCAAGGATTTCGGTGTAATGGAGATTGGATTTTCCTGAAAAATGAAATACGCCTAACGATGGATGTTTTCGGTTGTTTGTCAAACTTGTTTGTCCGACGAAGAAAAGAAAACCAATATACCCGAATACGATGAATGTGTTTTGTTTTAAAGTAAAATCCCTGCAGTTTCAGTAAATCTTGGAGAAAGTAATTTCATGAAAATTTTATGTTTGATTATAAAGAATTCTTCGGTAATAACTTTCACTTGGAACAAAAGTTCTATAGTACACTTTTTTCTCGTTTTGTTCAAGAAATAGTCACTGCAAACGTATTAACATCCAGCATTTCCAAAAGTTCCACAGCACCCAAAAACATAAGGCTCAAGCGAAAGAAACAATTTTGAGTGAGCATTTCATTTATTATTGAAACACGTCTATCACGCGGAAGATGGGAAGGAGAACACTAGAAACGACATCGTGTACACGTTCTTTCCGTTTGACGTAAACGTAATCACCATACTGTGGAAAGAAATATTTTCATAATTAACATAACTTCTACAGCCCACAATTTTACCAAACTACCAGTTGTACCGGACTTGGCATCCATTTTCGTCCCGCATTGCTGCTACTCCTCATTCCAACTCCCAATGTCCTCCAGTACGTAATGTAACGGTACAATTATGTAATGAGCTTTCCAGCGAGCGCTGCCAGCATAAAGCCTGGACACAAAACCCCGGGAGTAGGCGGATCGCGTTGTCGAAGTTGAATCGTTTGCAGGGAGCTGGTGGATTATGGAATGGAGATGAACAGCTATACAGAATGAGAGAAAAAAAGTAAAACCTTTCCCCGTTTGCTTGTTTGCAATTGCGATAATGTAATGTTCATTCTTGTATCAGTATGTAGGTTTGTGCAAATGTGTTCAGATGTTTGTTTTACCACCCGCTTTGCTGGCCCACCGAGCGAGTGGAAATTTTATTTTTCAACCTGACGCTCATCCCGTTGATGGTGGCGATCTCGACGACGATGATGGTGCTGCTGGGATGGAGCCCAGGAGATGGCGGAAATAATTGCTCCATAAAGGATTTATTTATGTGGTAGACCGCAAGTTTAATTGAAGGACTGTGTAATGAGTACGGTGCGGGTGGAATGATAAAGTAGTCGAATTATGAGGGTTGGTTGTTGTATTGTTTGCGATGCATGCCACTGTGGATGTGGTTGCATGCAGTCGGTACCGGTTGGTTCGTCCTTTTCTGGAGTGTGATTGTACGTTCGGTTGATGGTCCAGTTGGGATAGAAGTTTGTGTTGGAATTTCGCTTATACGATGGAATGCAGAACATTATCTAGCATTGTGTGTACTTTTGGATTAAGAGATTGTGTATTCGTTAGAAATTTGTTCTATTATTATTAGAACTCAGATTTAGAATAAGAAACTAAAAATTGTGCTCTCAACAACAAAATGTGCCTTATTGCCTCTGATCCAGAGCCAAACATTCATTTCTTTCAATTGGTGCGTTTTGTCAAAGATTCCTTCTTGCTTCTGCCAAGTACAAAAGCTTAAGTCACGTCGAGCAATTTAAGCCCGAAATGGAGTATGTTCTTTTGCAAACAAGTATGTTTGCCTATCGCCATTTCGCAGTGTCAAACTTTTCGGTCTTTGGCACGTCGTTTCTCGGCGCTGTTCGGTACCTCATTCTGTGCGCATTGCCATCATACGCCACTTTCGCTGATTGATGGTGGCTGAACGGCTTCAACGGCCGTCTTTTTTCGAAAAACAGCGAAGGCAGGTTTGGTTGGAAATTCTTTGCCCTTTCAGTTTCAATTCCCACACAATATTTCGTACCGTAGGCATCGGCAAACAGCAATTTCGTTTCGGTCGGGCGAAGAAAAGACAGAAACCGAACGAGTTCTTTGCTGGAGTGGTTTTGCTAGCGCAAGCACAGGGCAGCGGCCCATGTCCCGGTGCAACTGGGTTCCAAAGTCCCCGGTGAGAAAAGGCAAAATATTTGCTCAACGTCGAAACTCTCGTCCAAACGTGTGTGTGTGTAGTAACTCTTAGCGGTGGATCGATGAAGCGCATCGTGTATAATGAAGACAGCCGCCATCATCATCATCATCCGGCAGTGTGGTGTGCTGCTGGTCGAGGGCAGGACCTGTGTCAGCAAATAATATTTTCTCATCAATGCCTCTTTTAAAAGAAAATACTCCGGCTCTATCTAATGAACAAACATTGGCATCGTTTGTCAGCGTCGTTTTCGGGAGAGTCAGCTTATTTTATGTTTGAAGGAGCATATTCGCGGGAGTGTGGAGACCAGTCCGTTGATAGAATGTTTAGTTTCCAAACGGGGGGTTAAGAATGTTGTGAAGGAGATGTGTTCGAAAATTCTTTGACACGAAACACACGAGAAGAACACCATTTTTGAGCCAAATGTTACAGATATATGCAATTTGTAAATGGAATGAGCATCGTGAACTTTTGGATGAATATATGTTAACGCTCTGTTCTACTTTGTTTGTTTGTTTATTTTTCTTGATGGTAAGCAAAAGTTTTGCTTGGAAATTTTTACTTTAGAATACATCACGCTCTGTACAGAAGGCTTGTGTTTCAACACCGTCGAGTTAAAAACAAAACCACTCTCAAACAAGAAAATTATAACGTTCTAAATGGCCCCGTTCTTTCATCGATCTCGGATGAGCTTGAGGCTGACAACACTAAATCCAACAACAACTACGAAAAAACGCCGGTCGTACCGAAAAATGTCGCAAAAATATGAAAGAATATCTCGAGGACGAGGATTACAGGTCAGCAAATATTTGCACCGAAACTCAAAAACAACGCTCGCGCGCGTATTCGTCAATATTTACCAGACGGGAGGAAGACACTGGTCTGGTCCCATGGAAGGCTGGTTGTGAAATTGTGTCTATATTTTATTTTCCGTTTTTTTCGTGAACATTCGAACGATCAGGATGCAGCAGTTTTGTTCCGCTTGCTGCTCCGAGAAAAACTGGAAGAATTTTCATAAAAGCCTACTACTCTTAGGATACCAATCTGCTCCTAAATGCCATCCTCTAAAAAGAATAAAATGTAGACATACACCGACCAGTCGCTGTACTCATCTTGGGGCAGACAGAGGCAGGCTTGCCATGTTTTCTTTCTATGTGTTTGCTGTCGTTATTTTTTGTATAATACATTTTATATCGCAATACCATGCTTCTCAAGCGGAACGCATTAAAACAGACTAAAGCCGAGGCGTATTTTGTCTATTGAAATTATTACTCCGCCGAGGAAGAACGTTCTTACCGAGTAATTATCGTAATGCAGTCCCTTTTTCTCGTTGGCTTTGTTTGCGTTCTGGTTTTGTTTGCACGCATCTTGCCTAATCTTTATTTTAGGGTACCGAAAAAAAACAACAAACTCCAACCCTCACCAACCCAACCCTCACGAATGGGTTGTTAGTGGCATGACCTAGCAACGCGTTTTCCCTGGCAGCACTGACAGAGCTTCAGCGTCAGTCTGTTACTTAAGATTGGTGTTCGTACTCCAGATTGAAGATAAGGCAGGAAAAAATAGCACCCGGAGATATGAATCGAATTTAGTCGCTTGCTTTAGCGCCAAGAAATGTATTTGTGTGGGCGTGTTTTTAGTCAAATATTTTCCCGGCAACACCCAAACATATCGCGCGATGCGAATACTATCTCTCGATCGCGAAATATTTGCCAAGACGCTGGCTTTGGTTAAGGAGAAAAAGGGATAAATGCGGACAGGATGATTTCGTCGTTTTGTTTTTAGTGTAGCTGTAATGAATAATCTCCTGTTGGTGGTTTTTTTTGTAATTTTAATTATTTCGGCTATATACAGACAAAAGCAATGTAAAGAATTAAAAATTAAACAAAATTTCAGCGTCCAAAACGAACGAGTTGATCCTTGTTGGATACATCGCAAGGATATGCTGTCCACTAATCCAACCGAGCAATCTAACGAGGGACACGTGATAAGTGGTAAATGTTGGTTCAGACACCTCTGGGTATAAGTAGTGTAAATCAAGCATTGATTGAATGTTTCATTTCACAATTGGGAGCGAATGTGAAGAATTTTGTGTTAATTAGAAATATTTTTATTTTAATTTTATTGTACTTTTTGCATAAATATCTTTTTTCTTGAGTTACTACAGTACAGTAAGTATATAATAATAACAATGTACTAATTTTATGTTTTAGCTGTGTTCTAATGACCACCAAACTTGAAATGGGAACCCACCATGCAACGGTCTTCTTAAATCAAAAATTTAAATACCAAAAAAAACATGCGATGATTTTCGTTATTGAATGAATCGTCTCGGAAACCTGAAGGGCTAGCTTCCCGGTGGCCAATTTGCCATGGAGCCGGGAAATAAAACAACCGGTAGATTACTCGGATAGACGCCGATGTTTACGTTTGTCTGATGAGAAAATGGAAAATCCGCGAAAATTCCATTTGACGCGCGTTCGGTCCCCGCTGCACACCGTGGGATGGGATGTTTTCGTTTTAGTCCCATTCGGTGGCACATGGTCCCTTCGTGCTGTCTTCACATTCCATTACAGGTTCGGTGGAATGACGGATAGCATTAATCGTTGAGCAATGGGATGAAAGGTCGTGTCTGATTAAGAGATCGTGTGATTTGAATTGTGGCCAGACCTATTTGAATGGGGTGTAGAATGAAATTTAAAAAAGAAAAAAAATACACACACGTGTACAAAACTTGCTGAAATTGCTTTCTATTTCAATCGTACCAGCGATGGTTGCAACGAGAACGTTTTCACTAAATGGGATAGTAACGGTAGTAACGTTTGTTCTGTTCGCGAGTGATTGTTTCCTGAGACCAAATGTTCCCATTTGGAACCCTTTTTTCTTATTCTACGTGTGCCTGTATAGCAAAAATGAATAAAAAGGAGTCGGTTGAATCAATATGAGAGTTACAGACTTGCATGCTGTCGTTACTCCATCCAACTCCTTCCTATGGAACTATTGCTGTTTGATTTTCTCCTCTACCTTTGTTCGTTTTTGTATCATGATTGTTCTAATCGTCGGGTATTTATAACAGATACATTCGTTTACTTGTGGCTATAAGTAAATTTATTATAGAAGAAACAATATAACAGAGGTAACGCATGAGAAAATTGTAGCTGTATAACACATGGAAGAATCAAATAGAATTACTGTAACTTTCAGTAACTAATTAAAAACTTTTTTAAGTGATTGGTAATATTAAAATTAACTCAAGTAAAACATATTTTACATTAGTGTAAGCGAAACTGTATCGTACGTTACATAAGTTTTTTCAAACGAGGGAAATTGCCTTTCATCAGCATGTGTCCATTCCTGAAAATCTGTTTGTGTACGGCAAAGGAAACCAAAAACCATGCTCCAGCCAACTAACGATACTTCCGTGTCGTGGTTTTGATTTATGCACTTTTCGTTGGTTTTTCACACTGGATTCATTATAATTGTCTGGATCCTGTACGGTCAACGTGGTTAATGAAAACAACTTCGTCAGTATTTGCCAGTCAGTGATATCCCTTGCATTTCGATCGAAAGACTGAGTAGCTCGGGATAATATGGTGTTTGTATAGATAAGGAAGAATTGGTGTAATGTTTTACAGTTTTACATTATAGAAAATAATTTATTTAACTTTCAAGCAAAATTAATATTGGAAAATCAAATCATGAAAAGTTATAATGCAACCCTGTATCGATTTCCGCGCACGCTAATGGAAATGAAACATTAAGTTAAAAATTCGTTTTTAATGAATTTTAAATCAATTCTTACGAAATTAGCTTCAACCAACACGGGTAACTGCACTGTAACCGGTTAAGCGCTTTTGTCCATGTCCAGCAATTCCTGTTTTGGGCCCTCCCCCGGGGGAGAAATCCTCGGAGAAAGGATTGTAATGCAGTTAAACAACATAATAAAAAAATCAAACCGAAAGTTTCTCTGTATGCCAAAAACCACGTTGGCCACGCTAAACAGTGGCTTCTGCTGACAGTGGTACATTGTCGGGCAAGTTCAGGGTGGTCGAGCTGTATGGACAAATCCTTCGCGACAACCATTAAGTTTGGCCCAGTGTGTTTCTCTGCACTTTCCCGAGTCGGTTTCGGATGTAATTAATTAAATAATTACGTTCGTCAGTGAAAAATCAGGTCCGACCAACAGTTAGAGCAGGTTGACCATTGTTTGGCAGTAGATTTGTAGTAGAATTTAAAATGTGCTGATATTTTTTTGTTTTTTTTTCCGTTTTCATGCATTGTAAATGTACAGGAATTGAAGGAAGGCGGTTGGAAAGTTGACCTTTGAATCGGGATAAAACGAAACCAGAAGTGTTGTCCAAACTTTCTATCCGGTTACGGTTGTGCTATAATACCCCGGCCATGGATTAGTTGTTGAATTTTCAGTGTTTTTGCTTTGTTGCTATCATCGCATGTCCAGCGTTGTTGTTTGACGCAAATAAAAACTTAATTTGCAAAGTAATTATTAGAGCTGTTTAATGCTGTAGCTGTGGCCATTACTTTGCCGGTAGAACTTCATTGTGGTGACAGCGGAGAGTTATGGACGCTATTTGCCGCTAGTTGGTAGTTTAACTTTGAGGGTATATTATTTAATTATACAAATGAAGTCAACATCAGGATGTAGATTTGTTTTTGCGGCATGCAAACATTTCTTGATAATCCAGTGCAAGACAAAAATATATATTTAAAAAATGAATATTATTTGCATTTCAATATTTTTTAATATTGAAAAGGGAGAGTTAATTAATCATTTAAAAAATGGCAGATATTTTTTTAAAAGTTTTTTAATAAAATATACAAAAAGATTAAAAAAGTCTGTCATGATATTCAATTTACGTTCGGTAGAGCAAGAAGGTAAATTTTTTCTTGCATAAATTGACATTTTTTATTTGTGAAAAAAAGAAGATAAAAATCAAAAGAAAAAGGTTCGTGTCTATGAATTAATTTCACTTTATTTTCGAATAATAGGGATTCTAAAGTACTTTACGCTTTAGGAAAAAAAGCAATAACATCGCTATGCCTCCCAAAGCAGCAAGGTGATGATGACAAAATATCAATCAACCAAACAGAGAGATGAAAGTGTCGCCGTTCGCCATCCTCCCTGCTTCGTGCTACTAACCATCCCTCCACAGATGCTCTCATCCTCATCCTCCTATTTGTATGCTGAAGTACTAAGTTTTTCCATACCTAAGCAAGTGTTTCGCCGAGCAAGCATCATTATTATCACCATTTTTTTCTGCATTTCTCTCATGAACCATTTTTAAGTAGATTGAGTCTTAAGAAAGAAATGTCCCTTAGGTAGCGACTATCGATCAAAAAGGGAAAAGGAATAGGTTTGGTGGTGTGGGTGCGAAGAAAACAAAAAAATGGACCACATCAATGAGGCTCCGGTTGGCTGCATGTTTTGTCAATTTACTGTCCACAGTTTTCCGTCTCCAGTTTGATGCTCTTTGATTTGCTGTTCAGAGTTTTTGGGTGTTTAATATATTGTGTTGTGTTTTTTCTTGCTGTTGCCTTGCTGTTTTGACGGATTTGTTTGTTTGTTTGTCGTTTCTTTGATTTTACTCCTGCTTTGATGGTAAGACGGAAGTTTTTCTTTTGTATTAACATTTGCGTACGAAAAAAAAATGTTCGGTAAGAGAAACACATTGTCCGTGACAGATTTCGTTATGGGAAAATAAATTATGTTTCCAGTGGGTGTTTTATAGGGTGTTTCTGAAGTTTTAGCCGTGAGTGTGATCAATTGATGGAGAAAGTTTTTTTTTCGCTGAGTTGAGCTCTTTTGTTTCCGCTATTCTACCCCGTTCGTGTAAAGACACGTGTGTTTTGAACGTTAGATTGAGCTCGATATTATGGCACTAGTTGCGCAAGAGAAAACTCACGTTGTAACCTTCGGTTGCAAGAACCGTCACTCACTTGAGCTGCTAGGGAAGAAGTCTTTAAAGAAAAAAAAACAGAATCGAGTTCAAGATTCTCTTCTCAAACTCCTTGGACGTGATTGACGTGACGTTTTGAAAATTGGTACTTCGTACATCCGGGAGCGTGACATTTCTGCAGCCGGGTCAGATTTAAAATAATGCAGTAAGTTTCACCAAGAGTTGTTGGAACAGATAATGGAGGAAAGGTGCCCATGTTTGAATGTATAAAAATATTCTTTTCTTGAGCTTTGGGGAACAAAAACGAATTCGTCCAGGTAATTGTGAAGTAGCAAGTAATCTTGGTAATTGTCAAATAGAAGTAGTGCGTATAATGGCAATAGGTTTTTTATATTTTATTTGGGGCAGTTTTACTGCACCCATAAACTGGCAACATGATGGCGTAGTTGTGTAGCATAATCGTAATATTGTCATAATATTATTTTCTGGTTCCGTCAATCGGTGACTGTTAAACAATTTCCCCACAGGCCATTACCATAAAGTCCACTGTTTATGGCTTTTCTCATAAATAATTCAAACACTTTGTCGATTAATTTGATGAGTACTTGGCCACCAAAAATTTAACTATTGTCCGTTAGTGCCTTGGAATGAACATATGCACTGATTATGTCTGTAGTTTGTAGCCGAGCACAGGTAATGATAAGGATTCCTCAACAACAGCTACATTAAGCAACGGGAAAACAATTCCTTTCTTCATCCTTTGGTGATGAAATGCCCGCTAGGGAGTCGTGCTGTTGTATATTATCGTGGCACGTGTAGAAATTTACGAGTTCCTGGAAAATTGTTCCACCGGTGGCCAAACCGGTGCGTGCGTGCATGTCAGAAACTTTAGGGACCGAGTGTTTCCTTCCCAAAAAAGAAATCGAATTCATTAACCTGCTCCGCTGCAGTAAGCTGGCCATAGTGTGCCGTATCCTGAACCGGTTGCCACAAGAATATCAACCGCGCGCGGTTGACGGTTTTATTGCAACTAATAAAATTTTTCTTCCTTTCAACAACACGGAGCCATCATCGTCATCATCATCGTGCTCCGTGATAGGGCGCTCAAGATCTTTGGTTCTGGGCCCCCGTTGTTGGACACTCTGTTTGGGGGAGGATTGCGGGAGCAAAACTTCTTATGCCACGCTCGTCACGCATCGGTTCCGTCGGAGGTCATAAAACTGTCTCATCTGTTTTCATTCCCGTACCAGGCGCGCAACAGTGACTTCAGGGGTCGGCCGGTGAGTGAAAAGTGCAGAAACGGAGTCGTAGTATGTTTTTGCGAAAAGTGAAATTTATTGCAAAATGCGCCGAGCCAGCATATGTATATAACGATGGCAGGGCGTTGGGGACACGGAAGCGAAGGAGCACATTTGAAAGATGTGTTTTATTTTATCCTAGTGTTGGCCTAGTTGCCGGCGGGTGGTTCCTAATTTCTAATGGCAGTCTTAAATCTGCATTGCTTGCGTGCATCTTCGGACCCGGGGTCGGTTGCCGTACCGTTTCGATCATGAAGGTTGATGATGCTGATGATGATGCTGATGGGAGTAATGGTGGTGGATAGTGGATTGCATGGTGGCAATTAAGTGTAATTCTCCCTGGTTCTTTTGCTGATGACCAGAATTAATCATACCATGTGTACGGCGATGGTACGGCGATTTAGCAATACACGGACAGGAATGTGTCTGTTTCGATGACCATGTTGGAAGGAATTTTCTGTAGCCTTGTGGATGCGCCGCCACTCGCATAATGCTCATTAATACCGACAGATTGTACTCTTTTTTGTAGTTGGAATAAAACCTCGCACTAGGAAGACGTAATTTCACTTTATGAAGCTCCAAACGTTCTACATAGTAATGATTACAGGCATTTCCTGGCACTCTTCACAACCCCCCTTCGGTCGTTTTGGCGTCGGGAAAGACATTAATTATAGGACTTGTTCTAATTGAATCAGTTCAGGTTTTACTACGGGGCACGCAATGTCGTGCCAATGCAACGGCCTGTATTTGCCGTGTACGTGTGGTGGATACACAGCCCCAATCCCGACATGCGCTCTGTTCATGTAGTGAAATAAAAATAGTACCTTAATTACACTTTCAACAAAATGAGAAAATCTGTTTAAATGTTCTGCGCAACTTGTATCGTTGTCTCGGAATTGTGGAAGAGTTCGGACACGGACGAGTTCGTTGTCGTTGGGTGCACACTACTCGCACGCTTAATGCTCGTGTTTTATTTGCTAAAGATGTTTTAATTGGACAGCATATTGATGTCTTTTCGAATGCAATACGAATTGGGGGGTTGTTTAAAGTTTGGTGTAATTTACAACCGAACAGATAACTTTCATAACTGTTTATTGGCGCTGCTGTCAGCAAAGTGATGATGAGCAATGATGCTTGGGTGTAAATCATTTCCTAACTTTGCTTATAATTGCTCTATTATGATAAGTCCCACCTCTTACCCCAACACAGGTTTGAGAAGGACGGAATTATTTTTACGATATTTTTAATCTAATGATATTAAACAAAAAAACGAGTAAGTGGTGGCGTCAATATGCATTTTTAATATTTCCCTGTGTCATTCACAATTCCAAGACGCTTCCAACCTGATTCCACCGAGGAAAAAACGGGCCTCACTTCACTACAATGGTATTCCAATGGAAATGTTTCACCATATTTGAGGACACGGCTGCAACATGCGTATGGCCAGTTTCGCTAATACCCACTGGCGGTTTTAGGGTGCTACCTTCCGATGTAGGGAAATCCAATCCATCTGAAATCAGCTACTGATCAGACATCTGCACATATATCACATTATACAGTTTGTTTAACATACGCGGCACACCTATGCTTGAATTCTTGCAAGCTACTCACGTTCTTAGTTTTTCTTGGCAATCTGTTG
>STHC01000006.1:807388-875171 GCA_016254315.1 Anopheles parensis
TGTATAAAAATATTCTTTTCTTGAGCTTTGGGGAACAAAAACGAATTCGTCCAGGTAATTGTGAAGTAGCAAGTAATCTTGGTAATTGTCAAATAGAAGTAGTGCGTATAATGGCAATAGATTTATTTTATATTTTATTTGGGCCAGTTTTACTGCACCCATAAACTGGAAACATGATGGCGTAGTTGTGTAGCATAATCGTAATATTGTCATAATATTATTTTCTGGTTCCGTCAATCGGTGACTGTTAAACAATTTCCCCACAAGCCATTACCATAAAGTCCACTGTTTATGGCTTTTCTCATAAATAATTCAAACACTTTGTCGATTAATTTGATGAGTACTTGGCGACCAGAAATTTAACTATTGTCCGTTAGTGCCTTGGAATGAACATATGCACTGATTATGTCTGTAGTTTGTAGCCGAGCACAGGTAATGATAAGGATTCCTCAGCAGCAGCTACATTAAGCAACGGGAAAACAATTCCTTTCTTCATCCTTTGGTGATGAAATGCCCGCTAGGGAGTCGTGCTGTTGTATATTATCGTGGCACGTGTAGAAATTTACGAGTTCCTGGAAAATTGTTCCACCGGTGGCCAAACCGGTGCGTGCGTGCATGTCAGAAACTTTAGGGACCGAGTGTTCCCTTCCCAAAAAAAGAAAAGAAATCGAATTCATTAACCTGCTCCGCTGCAGTAAGCTGGCCATAGTGTGCCGTATCCTGAACCGGTTGCCACAAGAATATCAACCGCGCGCGGTTGACGGTTTTATGTATTGCAACTAATAAAACTTTTCTTCCTTTCAACAACACGGAGCCATCATCGTCATCATCATCGTGCTCCGTGATAGGGCGCTCAAGATCTTTGGTTCTGGGCCCCCGTTTGTTGGACACTCTGTTTGGGGGAGGATTGCGGGAGCAAAACTTCTTATGCCACGCTCGTCACGCATCGGTTCCGTCGGAGGTCATAAAACTGTCTCATCTGTTTTCATTCCCGTACCAGGCGCGCAACAGTGACTACAGGGGTCGGCCGGTGAGTGAATAGTGCAGAAACGGAGTCGCAGTATGTTTTTGCGAAAAGTGAAATTTATTGCAAAATGCGCCGAGCCAGCATATATAACGGTGGCAGGGCGTTGGGGACACGGAAGCGAAGGAGCACATTTGAAAGATGTGTTTTATTTTATCCTAGTGTTGGCCTAGTTGCCGGCGGGTGGTTCCTAATTTCTAATGGCAGTCTTAAATCTGCATTGCTTGCGTGCATCTTCGGACCCGCGGCCGGTTGCCGCACCGTTTCGATCATGAAGGTTGATGATGCTGATGATGATGCTGATGGGAGTAATGGTGGTGGATAGTGGATTGCATAGTGGCCATTAAGTGTAATTCTCCCTGGTTCTTTTGCTGATGACCAGAATTAATCATACCATGTGTACGGCGATGGTACGGCGATGAAGCAATACACGGACAGGAATGTGTCTGTTTCGATGACCATGTTGGAAGGAATATTCTGTAGCCTTGTGGATGCGCCGCCACTCGCATAATGCTCATTAATACCGACAGATTGTACTCTTTTTTGTAGTTGGAATAAAACCCCGCACTAGGAAGACGTAATTTCACTTTATGAAGCTCCAAACGTTCTACATAGTAATGATTACAGGCATTGCCTGGCACTCTTCACAACCCCCCTTCGGTCGTTTTGGCGTCGGGAAAGACATTAATTATAGGACTTGTTCTAATTGAATCAGTTCAGGTTTTACTACGGGGCACGCAATGTCGTGCCAATGCAACGGCCTGTATTGGCCGTGTACGTGCGGTGGATACACAGCCCCAATCCCGACATGCGCTCTGTTCATGTAGTGAAATAAAAATAGTACCTTAATTACTCTTTCAACAAAATGAGAAAATCTGTTTAAATGTTCTGCGCAACTTGTATCGTTGTCTCGGAATTGTGGAAGAGTTCGGACACGGACGAGTTCGTTGTCGTTGGGTGCACACTACTCGCACGCTTAATGCTCGTGTTTTATTTGCTAAAGATGTTTTAATTGGACAGCATATTGATGTCTTTTCGAATGCAATACGAATTGGGGGTTGTTTAAAGTTTGGTGTAATTTACAACCGAACAGATAACTTTCATAACTGTTTATTGGCGCTGCTGTCAGCAAAGTGATGATGAGCAATGATGCTTGGCTGTAAATCATTTCCTAACTTTGCTTATAATTGCTCTATGATGATAAGTCCCACCTCTTACCCCAACACAGGTTTGAGAAGGACGGAATTATTTTTACGATATTTTTAATCTAATGATATTAAACAAAAAAAAACGAGTAAGTGGTGGTGTCAATTTGCATTTTGAATATTTCCCTGTGTCATTCACAATTCCAAGACACTTCCAACCTGATTCCACCGAGGAAAAAACGGGCCTCACTGATCAGACATCTGCACATATATCACATTATACAGTTTGTTTAACATACGCGGCACACCTATGCTTGAATTCTTGCAAGCTACTCACGTTCTTAGTTTTTCTTGGCAATCTGTTGTACCGTTGAACCCCCTTGAAAAACAAAGAGTTTCTAGCACTGTGAGATAGTAAGTTCGGAATTCTGGGCTCATCTGAGAGGTAGAGGTGAACTTTCCCGAAAAAATCAAGATCGTTCGCCAACCTAGTAATCACTCCACACTTCTTTGCCACTTTGGTGATGACCCAGTCTATTTGAGCGTGGAACTTCAACTTGTCGTCTAAAAAAATCCCCAAGTATTTAACCTGGCGGGTTCTCTCGATTCGTTCCGTATTGATAACGATAGATGGTGGGTTGAACAATCCACCGACAGACATTACCATGTAGATAGTCTTTTTAATGTTCAATGCCAGTTTTTTGTACTTTAACCACCCATCTAGAGCGTTTAAATCGAGATTAAGGAGAGACTGTGCTTGTTTGATGTCTTTATGCGCGATATACATAACAGTATCGTCAGCAAAAAGATTGATCTCGCAAGAATTCAAGACCTGTTTCATGTCATTGATATACATGATAAACAAAATTGGTCCAATAACACTTCCTTGCGGAACTCCAAGGGTGTTTTCCACAGCCTCTGATTTTGAGTTTCCAAAAAACGTTCTCTGAGTTCTGTCTTTTAAATAACTTTCGAACCAATTGAGCTCCCTCCCCACAATACCAAAGCGCTTTAGTGTTGTTCAAGTGATTCAAAGCAGTTTCACAAGAGTGACCCTATCGATATCCTGACTGTTCGCGAGAATTGTCTCTCTATATTATTGGTGATTTGGCTGAAACAATTGTCATATTAACTTGTTTGAAAATCATAACAAATGCTAACGTTTTGCATAAACGATTTGAGCATAAGTTAACTAAAATAAAAGGTTCTTACTGAGCTTTTTGATCCAACAGAAGGCAAAAGAAGCATTTTCTTCTACTTTATTGTTTGAAATGAATAGCAATGTTACGCTGGACGATGATACTTGCTAACAGTATGTTTATAGCGCGTAAAGAGACTTACCGGAAGTGCAACAAAGGGTAGCCTGAGGACAGGTCGTTTATGTTTTTTGTCCCATCGATGCTAGTGTCTACCGTTTTTTTTTGTCACTTTCCGAAGCGTCCCAGAAGAATTGTCACCCTGACAGTCCTCAGTCCGGCGAACCGTGGTGCAGCGAAAGCGCACGAATGATGGTGTACAATTTCCAAAAGCGATGTCGTACCGGTGCGGCCTGGCTGGCTGGCTGTTGGTAAGCAGATTTTTTTCCACATCGCACCCGAGACATCACGCTCAAACACGATGCCGTTCGTGTACCTTAGTGACGGAAAAATGCTTCGCCGTGCGCGAAAATCGTGTGTAGCTGTTACTATGTTTTTTTTGCTTTCTTTTCATCGTATTTTTTATAGTTCCCTACTAACACTCATCACTTTCGATGCGAACGATGTTGTTTGGAAACAAGTTCTTACCTATTTGTTTTTCCACTCGATTCGAATTACCTCGTACACCACTCCGCCGGGGGCGGACAGCAAACTCTCTCTACCATTCCGTGTCAGTACTTGGGGGCGGTTTTTGGGGGGTGTGTGGGAGAAAATTCTGGTGCTTTTTTTGTCATGTGGCGTTTCGGTACATTCACAACACGCGATGTGGGTGTAGCAGTGTGACAGCATTATTTCGTATGTGGCCGAGCGTTTTTGGTACGCGGTGGAGCTACGATAACGAGAGGAGACAAAGAAAAACGAGAAAGAAAATGAAATAACTATGAACGATGTTGTGATGTACATCTCGCGGAACCCGCTTCACATCTCCCGAACCTTACGAATGTCCTTTCGCAAACGTGGCAACATAGAACGCCTCCCCCTTTTACTCGTCGGTGTGTGTGTACGCGCCTCACAGTTCTGTGGAAGTGTCTCTCTCCTCGGTGATGGAGTAGGAGTTGAACTGGACTGGAATGACGTTTACGGATGGGAATGATTGAATTTTCCGGCTTTCGTCCTGTCCAGGCGGATTCGCAATTGGATCCGGCAGTGAAAAGGAATCATCAAAGATAGATAAAGGAAAGGAGAAAGCAATACACGGCAGCGAATGTGTGTGTGTTTGAGAGTGTGGGAGAAGGAAGCGACAGTTTATCGAATGTTTATTGAAATCGATTTTTCTTTCGCTTGCCTGCGAAGGGTGGACTTGTTTTTATTCGTGTGGGTCATTTTTCTTGCCCGCGAAAGGGACAGGAAAAAAAGTGTGGAAAATACACATACACCAGGCTCTGGCAAGGACCTGCGAATGGAGTGTTTAAAGGTGTAATTTTAAAGCATCCTTTGTGTATGAATATCGAGTATGTTGAACAATGTGAAGTTGGGAAGCTCTGGCGTACGGTAGGTGGACAGCAACTCCCTTTGAGGATAGTATCTGAAACGAAAAAAAAACTCAATCTACAAGACTGAGGAGCGAGTTCATTGTTGTCGGGAGAGGCCACGATGATGATGTTGATGACAAACAATGTCCAATTGTACCTTTATCTCAACATGGTCATAGATGGTAGGTAGTAAGGGGGAAGTACCGAACCCTACCTACTATCATCGCCCTGTAACCAACGGCACAAACCAGACGAAGCATACGAAAATTGGTAAAAGTAAAACATGTTTCTGCAAACAATGAAAAGAAAATTGAATGTTTGTTTGATGTATGAAACATGGTGTTTTTCCCTTTTGCTAAAGCAGCTGCTTTTTTGGGGGTGGGGTGCGTAACAGACAAAACCAACGCCGAGCGGTTTTGCAAATTGCATTTGCCGCGATATTTATCTAATTTTGAGGAACAAAGATTTAAAATCACCGACCGATTTTTTTACGGCGAAGTTTTTATTGCTTTTTGTGTACCGTATGGCTCTGTTTGACTTTGGGCTGTTAACCCTTTTATAGTGTTATCCAATTGAGAAGGTAGAAATTCAAATATGAAATGGGATTGTAAGTCGTTAATAGGAGTTCGTTAGGCGATCCGTTATAATAGAGTTGTGTAAATTATAATATATTTACGTTTTGCTTGATTTATGTTTAAAAAACATAATCACTTAGAGTAAAACAGAAAATAATATCAAAAATATAACTTTTGCCAATTAAAGAGTTTAATTTAAATCTTTCTGTAAACTCGATATGACGACAATATGATTGTTTAATTGTTTTCCCATTCTGCAGATTATTCGTGAAATAGCAAAATGATAAGTAAAACATAAAAATTAGTTATTAGCTTGCGTGGGATGTAAAACCCATCATTTTCGCGATTACGATCTATTGGTAAGTTTGTGGTGGAGTGAGGTTGTGAATGGATCCTGTACGGATGATGGAACTGTTTCTCCTAGACAAACTCCAGAAGGCAAAAGATTACGAGAGGGTCGTGTGCTATTTAATATCTCATCGTAAATAGTTTATTACGGAAAAATAATTCCCCTCCCATAACCGCTCCACGTCGTATAAGCCACACATGCTTTCCCTTTTTGATTTGTCGGACAGGATAAGACACCGATGACTGAACACGGTATTGCTTGGATGTTCCATATGTTGCACTTTTGTTTATGGAAGGCAGTTTTTTTCTTCTTCGAGGTCATAGGTTAGTTTGCTACACTTTCCCTTCTATACATCTCATAACTAATGTGTGATTATTCTTGCTAAGATTCGCCATAACAAATCGCACTGGGGAGAAAGGTTTTTGTATTTTCTTTATCGTATTTTGAGGTGAACAAACTAACCTACTTTTATAATTCAGTATTATAATAATGTTTAGGATATAGATAAGGATAAAGTTGTATTCATTTTTAATTTAAAGAATATAAAAAGTTTTTCATAATTAAAAATAAACTAAAAGGCTATATATTTTAGCATGAAAGTATTGCCGTGTGTTGAGCAATCTTGGATATGAAAAGGAAACCTCCCGCATCCGGCATGTGTTGCTATAGCTTTCCACTGTCGTTCGTTGTAATCGTCCTTCTGGTAGACAAGGTGATCGCCTTTGGTTGCCCTGTAACATATTGCCGCAGTGGAACATCAAAAGAATAAAGATTAGAATTATGAAGTTAATAATGTTTCCCCATACATTCATATTACGAGCGTCTACGATGTGCCAGACGACGAGCATTAGGGCCATCTGTGAAACTTCCCATGGGTTGTGAGGATCATTATGGCGATTCATGCTTCCGGATGGTCCTGCACCTTCCTCTACAAAGTAGCATAATTGTAGTTTCGAGCAGAAACAAGTTTTGTGCACAGAGGCACCTTTCCGTTGTGGGTAAACTCTGTACCGTTGCGTACCGTTGCTTTCTGCAGGACATTATCAGATCAAAGTGAATATTTAAAAGTTCATCGAAGACTTCAGGGAATCATGCAACGGTATTGAGAATAGCTCATTCACAGTGTTCTTACATTAATTTATTTTTCTGATCAAATTTTTGATCCGGAACAGGCCTCAAATCCTTTGGGACGGGCATCCGTTAGTCTTCGTGAGATATGAAAATTAGAGTAGAAAAGTTATAGTTTTTCATGTCTATAATTGGATAGCTCATTTTTCAGGTTTTAGAGTTTGCTTTAGTGTCTGAAAGTGTTGGGTCTAAGTCATACAGTAAGCCTCACAATGATAAGAATAAATTATTGAAATTTAGAGATATTTAATAAAAATATAAAATCAGTGCAAAAAAAACCTTGGATAATCTTAATTCTGAAGTTACTTAGAAATTTAACGGGTTCTTCGACAAAATGTAATGTCTACAAAGAATTAATTATTCCCCAGTGTTTTTGTATGTCCACATGCGAAAACGATATGTATTATGCCTTCTCTCTGTGTGGTGTTTCAAACAAATGGATCATTAATTTCTAAATGTTTGTTCAAATTGATTAAGCCCGTTTTCAGGTCCTTTAGGAATCATCAACACATTTCATTTCGCGGACACATAGAGAATGCTGTTGTGAGCTATTCATGAATTAGATTTGTACAGGGAAATTGAATACCCCCTTTTCCAGGTATAATGCAAAAGTGGCCTGGAGTGCGTATACCGATCAGCTAGAGGATGGAAAACATTCTGGTCCATCGCCCAGAGAGCGAGAGAGAGAGAGAGAGAGAAACGAACGCAACACATGCCAACGGATGGCTCAATTAAACATGCATGAGCACAACATAAACAGCTAACTGCTCAAATTAAAAACCCTCCTTAACGGCGTTCGTAATGTTGCTAAAACGCCTGTTTTTGACCTTTTTTTCTCACCGCAGGCACGGTCGGTTCGGAATGATTCCGTCTTGCCGCGGACTGGTCATCCGGTACAATCTGCAACTGATGGTAGGCGACCACTCTAGGCATTTGACCATTAGAAGTGGAATGTTTCCAGTACAGCAATGGGAAGAACTGTGAAAAGGCGCTCCAAATGTTTGCTTGTTGATTAATTCCATATTTTTAAAATGTAGTCCCGTCCCGGCTGACGGTTCGGACGGTGTTTAAATTTCCACATCTTCCAACCACCGTCCCTTCGGAGGTTCGGAGCACCATTTGCACACGGTCACGTAGGATGGTGGGAAATCCATTGAGAAATGAAAGTAAAAGAATTTCTTGCTATATGGAGGAGTGTGGATGAGTTTACAGAAAAGTAGAAAAAAGGGAACGATTTTGTTTTATGCTTCAAATTATTCCGGAGCATATGTGCAAAAATAAATAACCCTCGCTCCAATCTCCTCGGTGCACATCTTCATGTGGAACCCTCGCATAGTATAACGCTGCCCAAAGGGTTGCTCTGTGGGCCGTTTGTGCTCTTCGTCTGTATCCAAGGTTCTCATACCTTCGACGATAATATAGCATCATCGTTTGACAGCGCAATATCGCAAACCATTTTCTCAATTTTTCCCCAGAGAAACGTGCGCCCGCTTTTGGACACCAATCGAGTTTTTGGTAAGACAATTTTTAAGGCACTCTGGTGGAAAATGGCAATTTCATGGACAAACGAGCATGAGCGATTTCTTTTTAAGCAGCACAATTCGATTTGTTGCTCAAACTTTACAGTGCGTCTGTAATATTTAATAAAATATAATGATTCTGTTCGGTGACTTATTTAACCGTGTATCGATTTAATAAAAATTAATGATTGCTCAACAAAACGTACACAACTGCTTATTGTGTGGATGAGCCCGGGCGGATATGCTACCCTGCAATGTTTCGACTATATTGTCTGTGTAAAAGCAATCAACGTAATTTAGCTTATCGGAGAATTCATATCTTAATTGAACCCTTTAATACGTACCTTGACATACCGTGATATGCGCTATTTGGTGCTCAGCTGGCAAGAGTAAGGGCCGGATATGAAACCAATAAAGGATAGGAATAACCACATATGTGTGAGCGTTTGAAGTTGGTGCTTCCGAATGGCTGCGAATGGCAGCTCTCAGGATATTTCACATTTTGTTCCGTGCGCCATTTTCTCCGAACGTTTTGCGGGCAACGCTAACGCTAGGAGGGCGTGGAGGAATTTTCCAGGCGGGTGGAAGAGATAAATTGGCCGAGAATGTGTGTGTGTGTGTGTGAGGCTACAGGGTAGCGTGAGTGGAAATTGAATTGAAAACTTTTATCACGGGTCAACTACAGCACTACAGCATTTTACTGACAGCACCGGAAGCGTTTGTCTCGCAAATAGCGCCTCCTACAGTATGAAGCACTTGCAGCAACGGGTATACTGCAAACCGGGGGTGCATCGAAAGCATGGCGTCGGAAAAATACATTTCAGTTGGTTGTTTAGACTATGTGTGGGTTGTCGAGTTGGGAATGATCGTGGCCGTGGGCTCTTGGGTGCTTTGGATATTTGGCATGAGCATTTATTGTCCAGTGGGGGGCAACTAGCGATACAATTAGTATCGTTGAGATAGTAGGTGGTTTTCTGTGTACTAAAGTTTTAATTATTTATTTTAGAAAACATTACTGAAATGTTAAAAACAATTATAAAACTATTTGTGTCTTAAATGGGTCTTACATCTTTAGTTTAGTTATGATCAACAGACATTTACAAAATACTTAAATTTAAAAAGGTCATCAAAATTGGAAGAAAGACCGAATTTGCGCAAAGCTCCACGAAATGGATAGCGCAAGAATGCTCAGAAACGATACAGCATAAATAAAAAAAAACTACCCTTTAATGAGATTAAGGGAAACATCCAACGAGGCAGGAAGATTTTTTTTCGTCAATTTTCTTTTAACCAACCAACTGCACTCTGAAACGCGCTAATGATAACGACATCGCGCGCTATTCATTTTCAGCGCAAAAAAAAAACCCGAGGCATTACGAATGAAAATGCGTATCGGGAGGGACATTCCTGTCACATGAAAAATTTGGTTCGAAATTAAGCACACATGTGATTGTGAATCACACTTGGCCCTGGCCACGTACGGAAGAAGATCACGTGTGCCATTAATTTTCTTTTTTTTAATGTTTTATCATTCTCTGTACACCGAACCGTGAAGTATCATCGTCCCGTGTTCGTCGGGGTTCCTTTTGTTCCTATCAATTTTCACATGATACTTTCGTAACCGATTATTGTACCGTGACTGATGGTTCTGTTTAACGGAGCTGCGCAGGAAGGCAGGTAAAAATATACTTTTCTTTTTATACAAGCTGTCCTGCTGGGGTTAAATGATAGATTAAGCAAGCAGTCGAATTTTCACTCGTATGTGTGGAAAACGTGCGGAGACTGTGTTTTTTTTATCGCCATGAAACCATGATTTAAAAGAGCTTTAATGTGTAAGAGTAAAGCTGTTCCATTGCTATAATTTTGCCTCGAAATCAAACTTGAACAAATATATTACAATTTTGTTTACGTTATTTTTGGGTTGGTCCCACGCTTTTACTTTAAAATCCATGATTGTTCGGAAATATAGTTCGCCCATTGGACCATGGAATTGATTCGAAGGCTTTAATCAAACGACCAGACAGGCCGAAATTTACACGGGCTTTAGCGCCAGTCCCGATTCCATGCCTGCACATTCCATGTTGTGCGACTAAACATTGTATTATTCAGCGCAAATCGACTGTACCGGCAGCGCCATGAAGACCATAAAAAAGTATAAACTCATCACCTAAAAGCAAAATAATGGTACGCGTCGACCATCAACCGGGCGCTTCAACCTCCATCAATATGCGTTCCATTGGCACGAATCCTGTCACCGGGCGGGCGGACGGTTCGCCGTCCGATAGGTTTATTTTTATTCTTTGCCACCATCCGGGGACAGGGTTGATAAGGATGTAAATATGGGGGCCAACTATAGCCACGGCATGTTTTTGCGAAATTGGCCCCTTTCAATGGGATGATGTGCGTGTGGCGTACACATCCTGCTCCGGCCATGGAGATACTGGAGAATAGAGAAGTTTCGTAAAAAATAAAATAAAAACAAAATAAACAGGATGGTGTCCAGTCCAGCCAGTGCGGGTTGCGATGGGCTCGAGCGATGGCCGGCACGAATAGCGGATGTATGCGCTAATGGGAGGCAGAACTCCTTTGGGACAATGTCCGTTCGGTCTCGTTTTATCAGCCGGGGGAAAATTCTACCGCGTACTGAAACGCGTTTACTGTTGGTTTCTGTTGATGTTGTTACTCTACCATCCTCTATCGTCCTTTTTGGGATAGTGTTGTGTGTCGAAAATGCTGCCCACCGAGAAAGAGAAAGGTGTTTCGTTATCATTTCTTCTTTTTTTTTAACGATATTATTTCGGACATCAGCGCTGGCACAAAGCATCTCGTTAGTGAAACAAAGCGTGTTCAATGAAAACACGGTTCCGAAAATCCTTTTTTATCCCCGAGTTGTTGCTGCCCGTGAATGGAAGCACTGGGCCGGGGTGAGGTTTTCGGAGGGAAATTTGCTGGAAAAATCACCCATTTCTCGTTCGTTAGACAGCGGCCTCTCCCAGGCCTGCCCATCGTGTCCCGCAGTATCCCGCTGGGATTCATCGGTGGCCGCCCTCGTGCCTCGGTCGGTGAATCGGATTCTGGTTCGCTTGTTTCTGTGTTTTTTTTTTGTTGTTGTTGCAACACTGGCGGGGGCCAATTTTCGCAGCTCTGGCAGGAGAAGGTTAATACCGAAATTTATATGAGAAAATTTGTTTCGCTCGATAAGCACGCGCGTTTACGTTGTTGTTACAGGTGAAGTCTACTATTGCTTCCAAAGAGTTGGTTCACTTCTTTTAACCATCGGTACACGGTTTAGGGGTGAGTTTTTCGGACCCTGACATGAGGTTTTTTGTTTGGACTGGTACGAAAATTTCAGAAAAGATCGCTCAGGAAGGAGGTACATTTGAAATTCGACAGATCTACAAGGCAGCGAGGGAATGATAAGGGACATGATGGTAGCGGGGGAAATGATAGGGGAGTCTTTGGCCCTTGCACCCCTACGGTCTTGGGGGTTTGGGTTTGGGTATCGGTGGGGTAGCTAGTTAGTTAGCTAAATTGGGTAACGGTTGCGTCCGGTCCAGCCGTTGGTTAAAGGATAGGCACGAATGAAAGGATAACAAAGGTTTGACAAGAGCAAGAAAAGACTTGTTCGTTTGTTTGTTGTTATCTTCCGGAAAGGATTTTGTACCATTCAACACGAAAAAGAAAATAATTAATGATAGTCTGTCTAACGGTTTGGTATCAATCGATAATAACCCTACACAAAAGCTTTCCCTTCACTTTGTTTTATTATGTACGAATGATTTAGATCCTTTCATTCAAGAACTTTAATATGAGATATTGTACTCATGGGTATTGATCAGTCATGCTAACACATCAGATGTAATGTTTTTTTATTTATTACAAACCTTCTCAATCATTTATAATATCGACAGTTTCTGCAATGTTTAAAGATTTAAACTAATTCTATGAAATGTCCACACAGTGGAAGTAAAGCAGAAAATAAAAGCAATAATATCTAGCTATGGTCCATTTACTTTAACGCAAACGGTAGTATTTTGTACGGCAAACAAAATCGGTGGCATTTGCGTGAAAAATTGAAAAAAATTCAGGCACGTTTCCGTCGTTTCCAATCTGTTGCCCGTTTGTCTGGATTGGAGGGATTATTTTCCGGAAAAATCACAACCTCATTTTACCAACGCTAAGCCCAAATTGAAAACAACGTCCGATGTAATTGAACATTGATGATTTTTTTTCACGTTTCGTTTTTGAGCATTTTTTTTTGCATTTCTTTTCTAACTTTAGAGTAGCGGATTCACGGCACGTTTTCTATGCGTGAGATGTTTTATGGATAGCTTATTTGTTAACATTCTGGCTTTAGGCTTTAAGGATGTTGTGAATGTGCTTTTAATACGTTTTTCTGTGTGCTGTAATTAGCATATGAAAGCTATTTTAAGTTTGAAAGATGTTGCAATAATCATCAATGGTTGTAGATGATTTTCCAAGTAATTTAACTGTACTAATATTGTATTATTCCTCTGGAATTTACAAACAGCAATCAATATATACTAGAACTGAGTAAAAATCACAAGAATACAGTTTAGTCAGTCAGTTCAGAATGAAAGAGCAGACGTTAGGGCTATTGAATGAGTTAAAAGATGTTTTTTTCGCCACTATTTGGTTCTAGCAACTTTAAATCCTCGTGAATCCTTAGATCACAGACGAATATGTCGTTGTCCCTCGTTAGGTGAAGGTTTAAGATGATGCCTGCGCAGCAAACTTCTCCTGAAGCTCCGTGTTTTGAAAAGCCGATCAGGAATGCACTGGGAGATGGAAAGGCTTGCGAAATAAATTACGTGCCAACAGAATACTGCTTCCATCGGGATCAGATTCCGCCCATTCGTTAGGGATGTTGAGGGATAGCAGAATAGGGTTTTCTTGGCGAATAATCCATATTTCGCCATACACTCTCCTATCACGGTTTAGCCCCTTTGCCTTATTTTGCTGCCCAACAATCAGATATAGCGAAAAGGATGAAAAAGGAAGATTCAGAACTGTGTCCAAGACGCGTCTTTTGCTTACGACAACAATCCTCGGACGGGTTTTAGGGGGAAGAGTTATTGGCACTGCGTATGATAAATGTCTTCCGAGTGTCGTTACTGCCGCCAGAAGCATTCCGTTGGATACGGGCGGCAAGGATGATGGCCGAACGCATGTATGACGCTCAAGTGAGTATGAAGGGATGCGTGGGTGATAGGAATTCCAATCGACTTGCTCGTAATGTGAAGTGGTCCGTTAAAGATAAATATGACTTGGGTTGAGCTTTTCACTGCCAATAGCGTGTCTGTACCGTTAGGGCGGAGTGAAAATACTGGCGAAGTAATAATATGAGTTGAAAATTGCTTGTTTAGTGTGTACTTGGGGAGGTACTGAAAGAATTTCCCAAAAATGTGCGTATGTTTTCTGTATCCCTTGGATTGGAAGAATGTTTTGGATTGCCAAGATATTAAATTATGGTTGCATAAACACAGGCACAACTTTAGTGTGTACGGTGTACAAAAAAGTTTGGTGCATTAAAAATCGTTCCAAGGTATCTTCAATTCTTAAAGCCCCGCAACAGAGACCGCCGTAATTAAAAGATAATTAAAAAAGGAAAGATGCGTCTAACAATATCACTTGTCTGCGTCTTAACACATCATTTTGTATTTATCCGGGTTTCTATTGTATTCCATGGTTCGTTCTGCGTCGGGAACTCCATCCGGTGCCGTACACACTACCGGCGTTAATGACGATTGGGGCACAGTTTCAAAGCGGTAATGATAATCCTGTTAATTTGTAAATTGCATAAACATAAGAAATCCCAGAATCTCATCATCATCAAATGAACGGTAGTGGACTCTGGACGATATCGTACGCTAGGGTTTTGGTAGCTTATTCTGGTCAAGGAGTGTGTGTGTGAAGAAGTCATGGAGAGTTTTATGCTATTACCACCACCCGGCTCTAGGTCTCAATTGAAATCCTTACGTCTGTTGGTTGGCTGTTCTATTGCTGAACGACCAAAGACGATACTTTATACGGTGGTTTTTGTTTCGCATATCTCTCATTCTCCTGGGGAATAGTATAATTATTTCTCGTTTAACGTCTTCCGATCATTAAGCAGCTTTGTAGCGGTAAGGGAACGAACATCCTAAGCAGGAGTGCGAAGAAGACTCTAGCAAACAGAAAAATTACATTCAAAATCTTTACGATAACACGCCCGTGAAGAAAAGAAAGGAATTGAAAAAGATTGTGCAAAAAAAAAAGGTACAGGAGCACTGTAGGTATCAGTTTTTATGACAGCCGTTTGCCGATTACGTCTTGTCGACAGGCGAATTTGCGAAACTGTCTTGCCAAAAACGGTAAGGTCGTCGCTTACTTAAAGCCGTCCCCCTACCGAGCACGCCGAGCGTTTCAAAGCCCCGGGAAATCAGGACACGGTACCGAATCTGACAGAGCAGCAAGCAGTCGTCAGGAAACGAGAACGAAGCGGATAACAATCCTATAAATTTTCCATCACCCGTATGCAAAAGCATACCGCAGGCTGGAACGATCCCACTTCTGAAATGAATATTAATTGGTTCAATTTAAGATTTTAATGCTCTTCCAAGAGGGCCCTTCTTCAGGTTGCGTCGCGGTTACCATTTCTCGGTGTTGTTGATGATGTTTGTTTGCACCGTATGGGGGGTTTGGAACAGGTTTGGCTGGTTTTGGGTGTATACTGTACTTAAGACGTCTGTATACCATCGTCAAGGCAAACGATTGCCGAACAAGGACACTCGCTAGGTGTGAGAAATTCAGTAGCTTCTTCGACATGCTTGAAGAACTTCCAACCGCTCCAGTTCTTCCGGATCTTCCGAAAGCATTCAACCAACATGGGTAGCAAACCTTCTGTTTATGGGTAGGTTGGTCGTGCGGGTGGTGGAACGTTTGTTTCTAAACTATTTTCAAATTTACACTTTCTTCGATCGGTTTGTTGCTACACTGCGGTTAGGTGTGCCCGAAACTAGGACCAAAACACCGTGAGCATGAAGCGAGGAAGCGGACCGTTTCTTGCGGGCATGTGTTTTGTGTCCCGCATTGCGGTGTAGTTTCCTTGGTCAAGTGGATTGATCCCCGTGTGCCTGTTGTTCGTCTTGTGGGTTTTGTTGCTGGGAGCGTGCCGTACCGTTCCCGGCTAGTGACACAAGATAACACCTACGTCCGGAAGTGGTCCTTTAGGCGCACCCCCAACACCCGGGGGCCCGTCCGACGAAGACTGTTAGATTTATTGGCAAAAACGGAACGGAAGCGGGTTTGTGATTTGTGAGCCAAAGATTAGTTTAACGCGAAGGAAAGTTATAAATTTATCCAGCTTTGTGGGAGGGGAAATTTTCTTCCAAAGTTTGTTAGAACCCTTGAGATGGGACAGAGACAGCGCTGTGCGTAATAGTGTATAAAATAGGAAACATGGGAAGTCTGTGAGTGAATTTCGGTTACGGAAACACAAGTGCCAGTATCATCTATGCTGGAATCTTGGGGCTAAGAAACGGTGTGTTCTGGCTTGCGAATCGTTGGCCGAAGAATCGTCGGGTTTGGAATTGCTGTTCAACGAGAACGAACGAGATCTATCGCTTAGCTGCTTTCGAATGTGTGCGGTTTTTTGGCAAACGGACGTACCCTGGGCACGGGTGTGTAAGCCTTTGATTTGATTTCCTTAGCGACTTTGCGACTTATGGGAATTGTTATATTTTTCCAGCATTCCCATCGGAGCAACTCCTTAAGGCGAAGGATAGAAATTTCATGCTTTATTTAGACCATCTGTGCCGCCTCACCCAATGCCGTTGCTACCTTATGACGGTTGGTTTACTACACTTTCATGTTGCAGGAAGATAATTTAATTTGTGGTTGAAAAGTTCCGTACGCACCGAACGAACAGAATCGATCGATTATGGAAATGTTTAGCGTGATGATGTGATTCTTGGTTGGAGTTTGTTTTGTTCCCCAGGTGGTGACTGATTTGTTTACCGGAACCTGTCTTGGTGTGTTGGCTGGCAGGGACAAAATTAATATTGTTCGAAATTTTTTTTTTTTAAATAGAGATAGAAATGGAAATCATAATTTATCTAGCTAATTATGATTAAAAAATTTCCATCAAAACTTTCCGACGTTATTTGTTTGCATAATCAATAGATTTCCAATCAAATAGCGTGCAATTAGCTGATTCCATGATTGGCACAAGGTGCGATAGATGAAATTATAATATTCAGATGAAATTGAAATCATGCTAATGTGTTGTGAGTATCTCTTTATTTTTTTTTTCCATTCCGCCAACAATCAGCCATAAAATCAGCTGTCCCCTTTTATCTTCCTTTATTTATTGTATCGCTCGTTTCCGTGTCCAGTACATCTGAATGTGTTGCCGTTTGCATACCGAACCTCATCATTATCACATTGAGCTGATCTAGATCATTAATAATGTTTAATTCGATTGTTTTATTGAAGGCTTTAAATTGTAACGCAACAACCGAGAGGGAATTGAAGAACCAAACACCCACCCTCTGTTTGTGTCTAGTAATTAATGTTTAGTAAAAGTCAAACCATTTCAAACCATAATCACCTTTCTCGCCGTATATCCCGTGTCGCTTGCTTGATGTATGGTTTACCGGAAGATTAATGGTTTAGAATCTGTTTTCGAATGGTTTACCCTCACGGTGCGGATAGATGCCACCGGTACAATTCAAACGTGCACCATTCGAGACGAGGATCCATTAGCTTTTGCGGTTGAACTTTCTAAACACGGACTGATTAGCGTTAGCCATTGTCAACCGGCAAGTTGCCGGCTCGTGTCGGCGCTACGCTTCTGGTGGAAGGTGGAATTTTAGCCTTTTGCAACATTAACATTACCACCCGATGATGTACGTGTGTGTGTGCGCGTGTGTATGTCTGTGTGTTTTGTAAAACATCGAATCGGCTATTTATGTAAACTGTTCGAATGGGAGGAAACACACCATCTGTTTAAATCGAACATTGAGCAGCGAAATCCCTTCCGGAGATTCCTTTTTTGCAGCATGATTGATAGCCATCGTCAGAATGTACGGTTCCCTTCCAATGTTTGCTTGCGGTAGTCAATCTCAGGTCTCTTATCGAGTGTGATCACTTTTTTCCAGCCCTCTTCCATACATTGAACAGTCAGTTAGTCTATGAAATTTAACAAATTCGATAATGTTGAGATTTGGCTATGTAGTTCTGGATTGAAAACACGGACAGAGACAAGCACTTCACAATAGCGGACATGAAGGATACGTGCGGTAGGGATGCCTTTTCCATGTCATGCATGCTACCCGTACCCTTGTGATGGGGAACTAAAATTTTCCAAAATGTTTGTTCCCTAGGTATTGTTTTTCGGACAGTATCCGGATGTAGCTCGCACTCCGCTTTCAGAGGTTGGGGAACAATAATGGTCGTAAAAGTCCAATTTCTCGTAGCGTAGTAGGATGTTGGGACTTCGGAGAGAAAAAGACACAATAACCTTTCAAGGAACGTTCAGTGTTCATTTACTGATACGCAATTGAATTCATTTAAACCAACCCCAATCCGGTACCCTGTATCCCAGCCCTGTGTCGCTTCATTCATTTCACCAGAAAGATTACCCTCTTGCGCTGAAACGATCTGGGCAAAGAAGTACTCCGATTGATTTAATGGTGTTTAAACATGGGCTCCATGTTTTTCGATCGCTCTGCTCCTTTAGCAGTGCGAACGGATTTGCCGAAACTCTATTGTCACCCTGCGACCGGGTAGCAAGCGCACACTGATGTTCGGTTTTTGGTTGAATGAGGATTGCATCCCCGGGAATGCTCCCCGGGAAAAGGCTTCCCACCTGTTATTTTCGACAAATCTGTCATCAGCCGGCAAAGTACGGCTCGGCGAAGCAGTGCAGAACTTGGGATATGAGGAGGAATAGTCTGAAGTTAAACCGGAAAAACGGTATCGAAATAATGTGACTCATCGTGTCGCTTTTCTCGTGTCTGCAACTGGAGTGATAGGTTCACTTTCAACGCACCGGAAAAACGCCACTTTTCCGGATCATGGTTATCGAGGGGGTGCGAACCGTTTGGCTTGGTCCGGTTTTTCCCGATTGGCCTGCCCGAGTGGCCCGAGGTTGGACCGATTCAGTTGTAGTGATTTTGGTAGGTTACGCCTCTTCTGCAGCATGTTAAGCATGGGTGGACATACGAAGAATTGCAAATTTTGGCAAATGCTGTTAGTGTTTTGTTCACGTTTGGGTAGATTTGATTGGGCAGCCAAATAGGGCTTTAGCAAGTAAGTGTATTTTCATTGCAAATGTTTTGCATAAATGAAGAAACGATTCAGATGAAGCTTGTATGGAAATGTATTCTAGACTCTGGTAGGTTGGGGAATACATTTTCTGAAAATGAAATTTGCTTTGTAAATATGAATATTGAGTTGTGAAATTTTTATTTTACTGTATCGTAGGGCTGTTGTAAATGATTATTGCATGCAAATATTTGATTAGTAATTTGAGCGAAAAATTAAGCAAAACTATATTTCACTTTCCATGTGACATGGCCCGGTGGTGCATGTGCATAAACGGCGCCGGTCCACACGGCAGGACCGGGTTAAAATCCCATCCGGACCGTCCTCCCGTAGCAAGGACTGACTATCCGGCTACGTGGTAAAAAAAGTCTAGTAAGCCAGAAATGGCCGGCGTGACCTGTAAGGTCGTTAAAGCTAAGATGAGAGAAAGAGATATTTCTCTTATATGTTGACCAATTGGCTCTTCTTTTTAATTAATATTAAACTATGTTATTATATGGAAAGATTACCATACAAGGAAAATTTGGAAGAATTCGGACTCATGAAATGAAAACATCCCCATGATTATCTTGCTTTTATTAACCTTGGTTTATTGAATCTTGTACAGGGTAATTCACAACAACTTAAGTTCCAAAAGAGAGCTGTCCGGAAGGATTTACTGATTTATATTGACTGCCACAAACTTAAAATCAGCTTATAATTGAATTTCACCAAAATCACTCACATAAAAAGGGATTCTTTAGCTCTGCAATAGAAGGCCGAATAGAAGTTAACCCTGTTTGATCTGGTAGAAGTATCCCTTGCGGGCAGGACCTCCTGCACATTGTGTGTGCGTGTGGTGTAGTACATGCAAATCTAAACCACCCACGGACTCGTTTAGTTTCTTATCATCATCATCATCATTGCCGTCGTCATCATCCTGCTCATAAATATCGTAAAGCGTAGATCAAACGATTTCACTCGGTTTAGTCCTTTCTGTTGATGGGGACTCCTTCCAGGATTGATGGAGAGTTTTATGTTACAGCAATTATTCCTCGTTGCGTTCGAGACTTCATTATAATGAGCACGGTGTTGTTCCCGTGTAGGCCGTGAGAGTCCCTTTCTCAACTTGGGCCCAAGAGTCTTTCCGGTGCCTGTCGAGACCGCACCACGAAGTGAAACGAGGAAGCAGAATGTTTGGCTGCTTTGCCATCGGAGGGAATAAATTATTTCAACGTCCACACGGCTCGTTTGTGTATGTGTGTGTGAGTATGTGCGTGTTGCAAGGGAATCTTTTCCGTAAGGTACGTAATGAAACCGTACATCAGGAAACGACTTCCGCCACTACGGCAGCTCCTTCGGCGGAAGAAGTGCAACTTGTGCAGTTCGCCCTGAGCCAGTAGCGTTAAAGTCTAATTAGGAATGACTGGTTCGGTCGTGTCGGTTTTGGGATGGGCATACCGGTCCCTCCACTGACTGCCGGAAGTAACACCGGGCAACAGGTCTTTTCGCATTATTCCTCCGACCACCGCTCAGGCACGCAATCCGTGTGCCCGAAGCACAAGAAGCGAACACACCACCACGTGAAATGATGAAGGTATTGTTTCCCCTACCCGGCAGTTTTTTCATTATCAGACACTGGCATCAGGTTCTGTACGTGATTTGCACCGATACCGTCATTGGGCCTATCATTGGGGCTGGGTTAGTAGGAACCCCGGGTAATAAGAGCCCAAAAAGGGAAATTTGATCCTTTTACGACCTGTACGGGAACCATGCATGTACGTACCCTGGTTGCATTATTAGATGCTCCGTTCCTAACCTTTTTGGCTTCCCGTAAACGCCTTCATCCTGATCCGGTAAGTTTCACTAGTTTCGTTGATCCGAATGCAATGTCGTCACAGCGACGTTATTAGCAATCATGCGGACAGTTGTTGGGAAGCTATAGCTTGTGTAACTGTAGTGAGCGTTATATAATATGTTCCTTTTTATCATGTAAATAACCGGTTAGCTTATTTAACTAAAAAAAAAATATACCTCATGTATATATACCTTGTCTTTCTAAACATTATACGATACTGTTGTATTCATATTGAAAGTATTTTTTCAGTCTAATCTACAAAAACAATTTACTTTACCTAGTGCTCGTGCTACATTGATTCTTGTTTCTTTTTTGTTTAATATCTTTCTTTTATTTTTTTCAGAACAGAATCGTTGTTAGGAAAAAGAATGAATACTTTCTTCGTTTTTTTAGTGTTAAGGTTCATACTTTTGCTAGAATCCTACCAGGCGATAAGCTTTTTTTTGTTGCTCCAAACCGAATCACGTGCACAATTTTGTTGTACCATTTTTGTATGTCTTTTTTTATTGTTGTCGTTTATTTAATCTCGTTGACTCCTCATGCCTGGTTTCTTTTTACCCACACGCCCGCATGGTGAAACACACCCGTACATGACGTGAGTAACGACGAAGGTACTTTGCAATGTGACCTTCCACGGTACATGAAGTCGTCACTCGGTGGCGACGCCGACCTAAAGCCTGGCCCGTTCTCGTTCTGAGATCGTTACTCGCAAAAATTCTCGATTACCGCCATAAATAACCTTAATTACCAACGCGGTGGACGCATGCAAGTGCGCGCAAAGGGAACGTCGAACCGGCCTAGGGCTTCAGGCAGGTTCGGTGCCGATGAATACGGCCAAACAACATTCTTCTAGAGCCTGTTCCGAGCAGAAGCATCATATTTCATTCCTGCATGAGTAGCGCAGAGCGCATTAGACGATGCACGTCCCCAGAATTTCTACCTTTCGGGCGTTCGCGTGTTTGCGAAGGGACACTTTCATTCACGAGTCCGTTAACGTGTGCTGCACACGGTTTGGGAACTTAGTAGTACAACAAACAAAACAAAATTGAATGAAAAAACAAACACAAAAACAAAACGATGTCTTGGAAGACGAAGGCAATATTCTAGAAACGATTTGCTATACATCATCAGCGAAGCAGTACGGCACGGATTCCGCAAAATGTCAAGCCACAGGAGATGCGGAATCTTATTGCCGGACAGATGGGTAGCAAGTGTCTCGTGGGGATTGGCAGTGAGTTTAAGAAGGCAAGAAAAGTAAACTACCATATTTTACAAAATTATGGGAAGCAATGACACCACTCGTTCTTGCAGCATTTTTCATTTTTCTCGCTCCCGTTCCCGAAAGGTTCCTGGTTCTTTTGTGCCCAGTTCCAAAGCAAATGACATTTCACCCAACCGATGATAATCTTTGGAACGGAGTAAAACGTGAAATGGGATTTAAACTTCAAACCACTGGTTCGCGATTTAGAAGAAAACATTGTTAACAGCCGTAGTGTGTTTTAAGTATGATGGTAAATGTTCGTTTAGAGGGAACCTGAAAAAAAATATGTGAAAATAAGTTTCCAAACATGGTGGCTTTGAGGATGGCTTTGGGGAAAAATAGTTTTAGACCAATGTGTCTCTTCTTTCGGAGACAAACTAGAGTGGCTGCAGGCGAATTTTATTCTAGTTTAGTTCGTACGGATATTGTCTAGAGTTTGTTCCATAAATCATTGCACTTTGTCTTCGGTGCGGTTATAAGAAACGTGGTTATCTTGAGCAAATCCGTGATTATGCTGCACGACTGTAATAAAATTCCCTTCAAATCATGAAACTATTACACGACCATTTGTTAGACGTTATGCACACCGTATATTGTAGCTATGAATATTTTACCGTCTAATTGCAGTGAAAAAAAATGGTATGAAAAACTTTCCCGAAAACATTTTCCAACATTTTTCCGTAGATTTCAAAAAAAGCACAATTTCTGTAGAGCTGTTTGTAGCGGGAGAAAATAAATTCACACCGTGTTGATTTGATGGAACTCTTTTCTTCGGCATGATGATGCTGGGGCATCACCGTATGGCAGCGGTTGGCAGTCACAGCAGACTAAATGATTGTCTGCCCAGATTGACAGACAGTCGGGCAGAGAGCTGTCGCGCTGCCTAGAACGTTCAGTTCCTGGTCGGTGAATGAAATTATCATTTAATGCCATTCGGATGCTTCCCTGTCAGCAGCAAACGGCGAGCTACGCGCTCAGTCTATCAGCGTGCGCTCGATGAAGTCTTCCCGGGGTTTTTGGGCAGGTTTTTCTATCCGCTCGGCTAAAGTTTCTGGGCGTTCTTAAAATCTCGGTGTCAATGGTGTCTTCTGGTCGACGTCACGATTGTCGCCCGGGCGGTTGACAGAATGAGTGACATCGCGCCTGAATAGATGATTCAAACCACAATCTTCTTACGAGTTGGCGTTTCCGGCTGACTTTAAAGTGCATTGTTTTATTTTTGCCGATGAATAGAGCGACCATTTTAAATAGCGCTGATGAAAAAGGGAACTGGTTTATACCGTAGTTTGTACTAAAAATCATTAAAAGGAAAATACACTAAATCATTCAATTTATGATCATTTTTATTTTATTTTAAATAATCTTACATTTATATTTATGTCACAATAACTGTCTCTACTTAAGCTGTCAATTTTCCCTCTTCAAAATAAAAACTTATTTTTCTGTTGCAAACCATGTAAAGACTTTGTTTTTCTTTCTTTCCAATGGCAAACATGTGTCAAATTTCTCATTCATTTAAAAGTATAGAGTACGAATATCACCTGATGTTTTTACCACGCCCTTGAGCTATTTGAAAGGGAATAAAATAAACTATAAGCATTAGCTACACTTTCACGTGTGGTTTCCTATTCTTTTACGCAAATTTATTATATTATTCCTCGTGGTTTTAAGTTTATTGTAGCTTATACTGTAAATTTTCCCTTTTATTGTTTGTGAACTTACAAAATATTAATGAGTAAAAGCTTTGTTTTGTACAATCAAGCATTAAAATCAAAGAAACTAAAAATATATTCTCATTCTATTATTACTTAAAAAAAACACTTACCCTTATGAATGATTTATCCGTTAAATGTTTCGCACCTAGAAGATACTTTTTTGCGGCGCCATCATTAAATCGTAACATTTCATTAGAGTAATCTTTGAAATATTGCTCAGCATGAGACGGATCCACGTGTTTAACGATTTGAGTGCGTTCTAGCAGTTTTTTTTGCGTTTACCCATTTTGCGCTCAATGCAAGGTTTCTCTATGCTCTATCTGTCTGACTGTCTCTGTGCCCCGTGAAACGATCCAAAATGGGGAAAAAGCTTAAGTGTAGACCAGTGCTCTACAGCTACGTGCGGAAGGATTTTAACATCAAAGCGAATCCCCCGAAGCGTACGTTTAAAGGCGTTGCAACCATGAAAACCCGTGAAGCTCATCAACCATCTTTAACCAACTCATCATCGCCACCACCATTCTTCCCTTTTTCCCTTCTATTCCAACAGCAATACGCTCATTCCATCGAGTGGTACGAATTACCGGCAGTCGTCGTAATCGCTTTCGCGGTGACTACGTTTGTAAACACAGCATTTTGCTAACCGGTCGAATCCTTTTTCACAACACTTGTGGAAGGGTGCAATAACGCGGTAAACGGGCGGGAGGAAAGATGAGCAGTGCGAATGGCAGTTGGGGGGCACGGAACTTTATCAGTTCCACTGCACGTGTACCGAGGTTCTATCAAAACCGCCGCAGGGCAGCAGCAACAAACCGGGAATGGCGGACAACCCCCGTGTTTTTTGGTTTTTGTGTCGTTTGGGAAAATATTAAACCTACACGCGTTTTTATCGCGGTAACGGAGGATAGCACCTACGGGCGGGGGATGTAAATTTGTAGCCGTTTTGTCTTATGATTTCATGTTCTACACACATGCCGTCGGTGAGTCGGTGTAAGCGGCTGTGTTCAATTCCTTTAACACGAAAGGGGTTGCGAACGGTGAAAAGGTCTATCGAATTCAACCGTGAAGAAAACCGAATTTGAACGCTCAATTTTCATCCAAACTGGATTCATTTAGAGCGAGGAATGTTATTACATTACGTGAAGGAATAGTCCTCTGGGACCTGTAGGCGCGTCAGAACGGGAAACTGCACAGCACACGTGGTATTTGGTTGATTTATCTGTAATCTTGGTAGAGATTGTGCATGCAAGTATGTCGCGGATAATGTTTTATTATATTGGACTAAACTGAATTCTTACATATGAAAGCTTTGAATAGAGTTTCTTGCTTAGAATATGATTTTAACAATTTCCCTACGACTCAATATCTTTTCATGGGACATATCTCAATTGCTGTACGCCCTGTTTAGAAAAGATTAAGATTCAAAACGACTGTACGAAAACCACGGTCCGTTACACTGCTATGAAGTTGAGCTCTAATATCTAATATCATCCTTCTTGTTTCAGTTCCTGAAGATCAAACGTCTTTGAGCAGTCTTTTGAGGTTAATTTAGCTATCATAATGTGTAATCTGCTATAAATAACCCGTTTTTGGGAAGATGTACGAATCGCCCAACAGTTGCAATAATTAGATAATCATCTTTAAATCGAAATACACGAGTGATTAAACAGTATGAATGACGAGCTGCTCTGCTGAGAAAATGTTCAAGATTGTACGACATGTTTTGCTAATGGTTTCAACTGGTAACATTTACTTTTCGGGCCTGTTTTTGCAAACGATGCGAAGCTGTGTTTGATGAGAAATGTCCCAGACCGTATCCTTGTAAAAACAACTTTCATCGAATCAACCGCAAATTTTCTTTCCTGCGTCATGCCACTTTAACAGCCGTCCTTAGCATTGATTGCGGATATTCATTCCGGCTGGAAAGATTGTATTGTACGTACCCCACAGTGCTTTGCCCATTCAACCACCACCCCTCAGTCGGTGTCAAATAATTGGGGAATCGTGAAAACGAATTCGTCGTCCGCAGTGAAGCAGCAATCAAATTTTATTGCTCAAAACACAATTTATCAATTAGGCCAATGAAATCGGACCGGGTCGATCCACCAAGCCGAGCTGTACGTTGCTGTAGAGTGAGATTCGAATGGAATGGGAGTTCTTTTAAGACATCACAACCAATGACTGAAAAGGGTTCTCCGATGTGGTGACGCTACTGGCCGTGTTTGTAAAGTTTCGAACCATGCTCTGGATCAAGCGATGGAATATCCTTTTTACGTTACCCTTTTCCTGCGTACAAATGAAGGGAAAAGTCGTGAGTGCACTTTTTGGCACACGGTTCGACACCTGTGGAGCCATCATTAGGCGAAGATCGATCTAAATGAAGCGGAGATGTGTCTAAGCACGGTGGAGATGGAGATGAGGTTGTTTCACAAGCTTCAAACTGGAGAAACTCCGGTCCAGTTTCCATTAAAACTCTTTCGTTCGTGCGTTTGGCAGGACGACGGGAAAATTGTCACACAAACGTCTACACTCGCACACACACGCCAAGTACACGACTCGACGACAGTTTACGAAGAACCTTGGGGTGACTTTCGGTTCCGGTACCGATTTATGGGATTCATGTTGTGGTTTCTTCGGTTTGCAATTAAGATGCCTCCACGCGAACCCCTGCGGCCAACGACGGGTTAGCAGCGGGCCAAGCAACTTGTAAGCTTGCCACTGTAATCGGTTGTAGTGACGGGTCAGATGGTACCCAAATTCGTAATTTACCCACAGCATCTGTTGGGTTGGAATGTTACCGTACGGAACATTGGTGACAAGCGACTGGAAGCTATTAGCATGCCCGGCTATAAAGGTTTACTCTCGTTTCTTTTTCCTCCATTCCGCAACGTTATGTTAAGCGTCAGATCCGTTGATATATGATATTGAAGCAACAAATCTGCAGGATTGTGTGTTTTTGTGTGAATTACACTGCAGGATACGCATGCTAGTGTGTTACGTTCCGTGGCTAATATGTGACGTTTATATGTCATTGCGATGTAACGGTGTGTTATTATGAGAGTTTCGTAAGAGTTATTCGTTTTGAAATTAGAATATATGGTTAGTAATTGCCAATAGTGGTAATTTTAGGATGTTGAGTCGAGGATGTTGGAATCGAAGAATTTTGAATATCAGCTTACTGTTACAGCTCAACCACTGGAGGTGATTCAAGAACAAATGTAATAAAATTATGTGCAAGTTATGGATCTCCTCAAGTCAGTCGTCAAGGGTACCAAAGGATTAAAAAGCAAAAAGAGTTCATCTTTCAAAGAATTTTCAATTATCTTAGTTTGTCAGGAGCACTAAAAGGTGAGTTTGAATTCTGTTGAGTAACATGCTCTTCTCTTCAGAATTACATGCTAGTTCTTAAGCTAGATAGAATGCATACAGGACAGAAAAAAATCTTTACAAATTCGAAGAAGAAAAATGCTAACACATGTTAAACCCTACGAATTGTTGGTTGCTTTATCTGCTTCTGAGCATGGCGCTTTTTGGTTGGGATGGTGATCCAATCAGCAACCAACTTTCGCCACCAACAATCCTTACCGTCGTCTTTCTGGCCGCATGATAAGGTCGCCGCTGCCTACATCTCATCACCGAATGGGAAACGATGATTGACAATGAATATGTATGGTTTTTATGTCGCGAGTTGCTGCGCCAAGCCTGTAGTCTCTACTACGTCAGTACCGTCCCGTTTTGCTGTAGGGCCACTTTTTTTTGTCGTTGTTCGGGTTTTCTTCCGGTCTTATGCATGATGCCGGCTAAAATCGGCTTTATTTTGCCGAAAGCCAACTGACGCGTATCCGGGCAGGATGGATGATTTTTGCACTCAATCACAGGTTGTGGCACACAGGGCATTTCGCTTTGCTTTTCTTCGGTGTCTCATTTGCTGTGTACGCAAGAAAAAAAAGAACTCGAAAGCGAGGATAGGAGAAAAAAATCTAGCTGAAGGCATATTTACGGCTGACTAGATCAGAAAATTTGTTCTGCCCGTATTTGACTTGTATTTTTCATTCCCAAAAAGGGAGAACGATTTGAGAGGAAAAATGAATCAGATTGGAAGTACGGTCATGTGTGTGCTGAATATGTACTCGGGAAAAGTATTAGAAATTCTAGGATATCGACCATCTTCATGTATAATACTTTTTAGCTTTTGCTCACATAAAGGATTTTGGAGAATGTTTCTGCATTGACTCTTGAAACTGGAAAACCCCAAATGGCTGAAACAAGATTTTCATAGCATTAGCATGTACAGCCTGACAGTAATCTTATGTACCTTCGCATAAGATGTACCTTCGCAAAGGTGCTGCAGTTCGAAGGATATTTTTCTTTGAGCCAGACTATTCTTCCCACGATCAACGCACGCATACACACAGAGTGTTGAGCTTAACAACCAAGACAAGTACCGAATTAACCTGACGAGTCTTATGGATTCCTTTTTGCGAAGGTTTTCCACCAATTCATCAGACGACATCAGTCGGAAGAAAAGGTACCTTACTTGACAAAATTTTATCCCTCATTTTGTGTACTTGGAAATAGCGATACGTAGCATTTTTCTTCTGTACCACCTCCACAAATCAAAGACAAAGATACATATCTTCATATGCAACAGGAGCGAATAGGGAATAACGTGGGCAAATGGTGTGTGTGGAAAAGAAACAAAAAGAAATCCTACTCCGGGAAGTATGGTGAGCAATACTGGTGAGGATACTAACGATTGGAGACTGTGAAACGTCGTTACATGACAAGCTAGGATGGAGGAAACGTAAATCAGGATAATGAAAAATAATAACATACATAACAGAATTAAATATTACGATGTAATGGATGGTATGCACGTATTGATTTTCAATCCGAAGTATTCGAGCTAAAAGATAAATAGGTTCTCCTTTGCTTCATTTTGGTGTTTGCTAACGTTTAGGAGATTTTTATCTGAACGGAACGTTCTGTATACACTTTTGAAAGAAGTTCGTCGAACGGTTGATTAGATGGTGAGTAATGTACAGTGGGATTTACATTAAATTGTATGATAAATATAAAAAAAGAATCATCCCAACGTATACAATTTTGAAGATTTTTGACGGCGTGTGTCTATCATTTTAAGGAAATTTTCCTTAGACACCAGTTTTCGGCTACAGGAACATACAATAGAAACCGTCAAAGTGCAGTACTTTAGAGTGCTCGTAATGGATTTGCAGTTTGTGGCTGGATGCTGGAGCAAAGCCGCTTATCGTCTGCGTCTACTAGTCAATGCCTTCACCATCTGCAAATAAATCCTGCTTCAATATTAATTAGCTTTGTTGAAAACATTTCGCGAAATGCAAAATTTACGCGGCACTCGCGGCTTTTGACAGTTGGTTTCTCAAGCATCACTTGAGCAAAATTTTCCCGACCACAAAGCGATTATGATGAGGAACCATACGGTTGGAATGCTTTGAAATTGGTGGAAGTATATTCTGAAAAGGGAAAAGAACGTTCACTGTTCGAAGAAAGGAATGAAGAATGGTTTATAAATCTACAATGTAAAAGCTGCTTTCCATCACGGTGGGATGGTATGGTCGGTTGTGGCATTAATGCACTTGTGTTGCACTGAATTAATTGTTGGCAAAAGTGGATAAGTTTATCACTTGAGATTTGTTGAAATATCCTTGAAAACTTGCATAGGCTCCTTTAATGAAGTATCTATTGTAAGTCGAATAAAAACTCTAGTTGATAATCTTTGACTTTGGAACAGTAAAACATGAAATACTAGGTATTATTGTTGTCACTAATTTTCATAATTTAGTTAACGATAAAGCACTAGTCTTTTATTTTCATGATTCCCATTTCATCTCAGTTCCTCGAAGGTCGATAATAATTATAGTCAACATAAACTCTTTAACCCTACGTCCCTAAGCATAAAAACATAACAAGAGGTTTTTACTCATACTCGGCTGGCCTGTCATGAACAGAAATCTGACAAAGGGTTTTTTGTGTTTTGTTATCCAGAGATCTGATAGTTATAATATTGTCAAAGTGCTCTATCTCTCTAGCTTAGTCTCATTTCATAAAATTTGACAGTAGCATGACACTATTGAAGATAAAACCGATTCTCCACCCTTAGGGGACATACAATAATAGGATCTGGAAACGGTTAGAATCGTTGCGTGTGTCTCCCGGCAAATTTTGACGAACCATAGCATGTGTTGTGTAGATGAGGTCCATTCAATTTGTGAAGAATTTTAGGTTGACATGTACAGCATAGCTTCCAAGAATCAAGCTTAAGAGAGATTCTTTACAGAAAGAGACATTTGTAGGGCTCTATTCATAGTCACCAAATCCCCTCTAATATTTAACTCGTGGACGTTTTTCGAAGTTTATTTGAACCTAGTCGATTGCCAGCAATGTTTTAGACTAATTTGATAGGTTATGTGTCTAGGAAAAGTATTCTGGTGATGAGTCGTATCAGTAGCTGTTAGGGAACTTGTTTTGAATGTTTTACTTGAATTAAGAGCGAAATATTTGAGTGAGTAACCTGACAATGAAAAATAGATCAATTTTTGGAAATTGATGGAAAACGGCCCTCAGCCTTTCATAAAAAAGATCTCAAGAATAGAATGTCTCGCTAATAAAAGTCTAGTCATTTCGGATTCGGTGCTTGTAAAAATTGATGCCGATCTTAGTTCATTTCCCGCATTCTCTTTTCACCAAAGACTGAACTCGAATAAAAGACACTTTACGACAGAACGTCGTGTCTGGCCCTCGGGCCTGCAGCTGTTAGAGTGGAAGAAATCACTCGAACGTTGGGTCCGCCGTTTGCCATTTATGTGCTTATTATACGTGTGCGCTGTGAAAGTATCCTTGATTTTCCGACGCAAAATTAACCACCCATTAAGTGTCCAGTTTTTTGCACACCCTTTTTCTATTGCGGTTAAATTCATGCTGGTGCAAATAATGATGTCGCTGTTCGTTTGACGTTAATTTTCAGCTGACTGCCGATTCATGACCCAATCGCGTCCGTTGTGTTGTGTTCCTTCTGCTGTGCTTTTACGCATGACTGATGATGATTGTTTGGTTTCATCGAGAGCTTTCAATAGCACCGGCTTTTGGTGCTTCTATTTTAGTGCTCGTTCTCACTTCTGCTACCTTTCGAGGGTGCATTTAAATTAGATTTTCTCGAGTTCTATTTAGAATCCGTCGTGACGGTTTCTGTGCTCCTTTTGTCTGTTCCTTCTTCGACTGCGGTGAAGTCTTTTGTACGATGGAAATGAGCTGATAAAGATCTAATTTAGCTGCCAATAAACATATCGCGTGGTTTTTGGTGATTTTCGATAAACCGAACGACCAGGCAAGGGTGTCTACAATGCGCACAGAAAACCACACGACGACGGTCAATGTCAGTTAGGAACGAGCGATACAAGGCCACCGAAAAAAAATCAACTTTCATAAATATAAAACCATTGCTTATTGTCTCGATGGTTCCGCTTCCGGTCGACGTTCAGGCCGGTTTTTCTGGGAGCCAAAATTTTCGTTCATTTCCGACAAAGTAGCCGAAAAAAAGAGGGGAAGAAAGAATGGAACTCGCTGGATGAGCAGACGGTTGATTAATTTATAGCGATAAGGTAAATGGTTTCTATGCTGTTGAGACCGGGTGGGTGCTTCCGGAATTGAGTGTCCATACTGTGCTCTGTGTTTCACATATAAGCTGTCGCACAAGCGGGAATGGGCTCGCATCGCTATGTGTTTCGGTGATGTTGTGCTTCTGTTTTGTGTAAAATAAATGTTGTTTTACAGATGAGCGACTCATAATAAGTAATTAAAGATTAAATAACTGAGAACATTGAATGAAACTCAAAGTTAGGAAAGTCGAAAAAATAGAGAATTAGAAACATCTCATTAAAAAAGAATAAAACAGAAAACTTAAAGTTCATACCACACACGGGAAATTTTGCTCTACTGTTGCAAAACAAAGTTATTTGGATAGCTGATTTCACTAGAAAATCGATTTATCCCCTTGACTTATGAGTCGTTACATTTGGAAAACACGCGTTGAGATCCGTTGGTTCTTCGCACTATTATCCTTTACACGCCGGCCACGACGGGTTTGGACTCCTCCAATCTTGAAATGGGCTGAAAACCAAACGACCGAAACACAATCGGCATTTTGATTTTTATTGCAAAAGTTTGGTGCTCTATTTGCCATTATCATGAAATGCAACGTGTCTCTCGTGCTAGCCATCTTAAGAGAGTTGTTGCATGGGGAATCCTCAAGCGAAGAGGCATGATCAATAAAAAAGGGAAAAGAAAAGCAACACCACGGAAATCGAGACATCTGTAACTCGTCGTCACTGACTGTTTCGACTTATTTATGTCTGTGGTGTCTACGAACTGGTAACCGCAGCGTATAAAAATGGAGTTCCCCACACACACACACACAGCATCCCATCTCTCCAGCAACTCACATAAGTAAAGGAGGGAAACTTTGACATTCACCACGATGCTAACTTTATCCTCCCATTCGATGATCCTTTTACACACCCGACGTGAGTCTCCACGAGTGACTTCACGAAACGGGTCAGGGAAAAAAGGCAATCGTTGTTCCGCTTCTATCCAGCGAGGAAGCTCTCATTTTTGCTTTGCATATGAGCAAACCGAAAGGTTATGTAGGAAGCTGTACAGTGTTTATGGAGGATTGCGTGGCAGATTAACAGACAGTGGGCGTAATGCTTTTCGAGCATATCCTTGCGGAATGGAACAATTTTACCCGGGCTACGTGCAGAATGGCTTTGTTCGCTAGGATTTCGGTGGAGCTGTTTGTTTCCGTGCTTCAACGTTCATAAAATTTTACGATTATTGATATTGAGAAAATATTGAGGAAGAACGAAACCTGAGAAGGAAAACATGATACCTTGAATAGTTGATTTGTTTTAGTACAGCACGTGCGCTGGTAGTGTGAAAGATGGTTTGAGATGCGTAAATCATAAAATACTGTTAAAAACAGGTAAGGAAGATACGTTGGGTTGGTGGACTATGATTGGAGGTCAAAATAAAGAGCAATCTATTTAAACAATAATATGGTACGTGTTAGATGGCTTTATACTTTTCCTATCGATTGAAGGGCGAAATTCACGGAAACTCAACTTACATACTAAGTATACAATATTGAAGAGTTTATGTCACATAATATGAGTGTCCTTTATTTCGTAGTTTTCTTTTACATTGTCCTTATTAGGAGTTTGTTTTTCATTGCAATTACACAACTTCAAGTATGTGTTCTAGTTTTCAATTTAATATGTCAAATTTTCTTTGAATACTTTGCTTATCTAGCAAAATCAATTAGTTTTGGTATGAAAGCGTAGCAAAACGAAAAAAAATTGTCAGTGTATGAACGTTTATAGCAAAAAACCAGGCTTTGAAGGATAACGTTTTTGCGTTGAAATTGAGTTCTGTGCAATTTTTCTTGATGTACTATGATGTAGTAGTATGTGTACCTTATGCATGCGAATGTTTTAATCCAATTTGTAATCCTACATTCTTCGTTATTCGATATGATGCTGTAGGCTGCCCTGTTTGCATTTGCTTTGATGTTTCGTTGCTATCGTACGATATTATCAATTCAAATCAGCTGCACCTGACGTTAAATCCTCTTGATCCGTGTGTGGAGCAGAGTGTCTCGTTGAAAGAGTTTTCTTTTGATGCTTTAATATAGTTCAAGAAGTAGTTTTTTTTATCGATGCGATGCTTGTTTCATAAATTTAGTTTAAATCATACGAAGTTTTTACAAGATTGTGTAAAACTTTGTAAAGTGAAATTCTATTTACAAAATATTGGGAATTGGGAATTCGTAGTATAACAGTACTGTAACTGTCAATTTGCATCGAAACATTTAACATATATAATACCTTTAAGTCTTTTCCACTAATACGGCAGGATTACAAGCTAAATGGAAACTCGATGTAATTTCATTCGCAACTCACACGGTTGCGGTTTCGCGGAGTTAATAAGTATTTATTTAAAAACAGTGCTACTCTATTGACTATCTGCATTATCCGTCGGATTACTCCGCTGCCTGTTACAGTGCCACATTCCCACTGTTCGGCAACATTGTACGCTTTTCCGCTGTCAACACGATTCGATTTCAAAAGTGACACAGAAGTTCAACTCATTTGCTGACTAGTGAACGTCGACAGGAACATGACTGCAGTTACAATTGCAGTCTGTTAATGTATTTCAAATTAAATTAACTTCAATCGCGCGTACTCACCCGTACGGGATAGTGCAGTGCACCACCAGTGTCGTCAATGAATTGTCCTGTTCTGATGATTCGGTGCTATGTTTTTGATGTGTAAATCAGCTGCCATCGCCCGCACATTGCGTGCCTTCAATTGAGCCGATTTAAATCAATTTCGAATTAATCAACTGTCAATTTTGTATGCCTGTTTTTCCGAATGATATTTTCCTTCGATTTACGGGAACGCCTCGAACGGATGGTGTACATTTTCTTCCTTCGACAGTAGCCGGACCTCGTTTCAGAGTGTCCCTGTTTTTTTTTTGTTAAGAGCACCGACTTAATTGACCTATTTTCCAGTTCATTTTCAAAGGGGCGTATGAATTGATAAATGTAGGGAATTTGCAAATGTTCTCGGACGCATGTTCCCGTCATGGTTCCTTTGCGCTTCAAAATTTCCTTCTAGACGGTTTGACCAGCCGACAAAATTTTCATCTCGCTTACTCATTGAACGATGCTGCATGCTTATTGCGAAGGGATACATTAGTAAATGAAACCCGTTTTCTGTTTCGGATGGAAAAAAATTTCGTAAAAATAAAAATACGATTATTGGAGGGTTGACCAAAAAAAAAGATAGAAAAGGAGATAGATATCTTGATAAAATCTGTACATTAAACATTTTTGTGAAGGGGAAAAAATTATCAATCGGACCGTAAACATAATCTCATTAACTTTTGATGATAAGGATCTTCTGTCAATTTTATTAACGATTTTTTCAATTTATTGGAAACTTCTACTTAGCGAGCATGTTTCTCACGGTTGAGGATAGTTTTAAAATGGCATCAAAAAAATGGTAAATCATCAGCTGCTAATGATAAAACAATTTATTTCTAAAACATGTGGAAATGCCAGGTTGGGGGAAAATTTGGAACGAAAAAGGATCTACCTACGGAAACTACACCTGTGATCAGAATGATGCTGTTCTGCCATTTGATGCCAGTAGCTTAACCTTTACCACCGTAACGTGCACTAGGAAAGAACAATGAACAAACCGACAACAAAGGATCATGAAGGATAATCAAAGGGTAAAGTGAACAAAACTTAATGTTTTGGGCCAGCTCTCGGGCTGCGGTGAGCCCTGGCGGGTGTTTCGCCAAACCAACGCTTATGAATTGGAAATTTGAGACCCACGATTGTGGTTCATTTTACAGGCGAATTATTCTCGTCCTGCTTGTCCGGTCGGCTGCTGTATCATGTACTTCCGTGCAAGCAGGAGTGATAATGGTCGGTTCGCTGAAATGAGACAAAATAATAATGGGCTATCCAGTGGAAATGCCATTTTCAGTAGCATTTCCAATTTCGTCCAGTGAAGCTTTAGGACTAAGCAACACCCCATACACACCATCCCCTTCGTCACGGTACTCCACCGAGTCCACTCGGTTGGAAGGCTTAATAGTAATAGGAATCCTTTCTACTGCCGGTAGGTTCGTAGCTGAGGGAAGAAAATCTCATCCAGTGTGTTGGCCGACACTCGGACCGTAGATGGCTTGCAGCTCAAGAATGAGCCTTAGACCGTGNAACACTCCATACACACCATCCCCTTCGTCACGGTACTCCACCGAGTCCACTCGGTTGGAAGGCTTAATAGTAATAGGAATCCTTTCTACTGCCGGTAGGTTCGTAGCTGAGGGAAGAAAATCTCATCCAGTGTGTTGGCCGACACTCGGACCGTAGATGGTTTGCAGCTCAAGAATGAGCCTTAGACCGTGCGGGGGTGTTGTTGGACGATGAAAGGAAGCGGAGCGCGTTTGTAAGAGTCGTTACAAAAGCGGATCAAATTGTACGTGACGTGCTACAAGCGCCTGTCTGCGGTTCTGTCAAGTTTCTGGACAGGGCTCAATGTTGTTGTCCAGGATTCATTTGCAAAATTGATACAACAGAAACCAGCACTCTATGGTCTGGCAGAATGAACCGAGGACCTTTTGGAGATTTTCGGCCACCGGTCGGTAAAGTACGACGATCGCTGATTTCAATCACATCGTTAGCCTTTTCATTTGTTGCTGGTTCGAAGGACAGGAGCAAATGTTTGGGAGGCTAACATTGGACGATGTCCAGGGGGTCTTTGACACAATAACCGGGCTGCATGTTGTAGGTTGTAGGTAAGCTTTCTTGTTTTTCCGCACTGCAATCATATGCCAATTGCTTAAGTCTCGAAACGAATTAGTAAACGTCGGATTGCTGTGAAATTGGAAGTAATTTTAACTTTGTAATCAACAAATGACTGTCGTTACTTAGGCACTGTCAATAAGCTGTGTAGAAGGAAATGTGACAATTGTCAATATCTGAGTCTGAGTGACGAACCATCAAGAGTTAAGGAAATTGAACCTTATCTTTTCTGTATCGCTTTTTTGGAGCTTTAAAGATTTAAAATTCGCGATTATCTTGTGCATCGAGAATTTCCATACGCAAAAGTTTGCAAGTGGTTCAGAGCAAGAGAGCAATTTTCCTGTCCTGAATTTTCCTACAATATTTCATCTCTTTCAAGAAACTCTTTCACTATGCTGGCAGAAGTTAGTTCATAGTTTTACAGACCATTTAACATCGGCTCAATAGCAAGTCATAGCAGTGCAGCACCGAGTGGTTGGCGTTGTCAAATGCTGCACACATTGTATCATATACGGTGCTGGATTGCTCGTACTGCACGTATCGTGCACATAGAGTATATCCTGGTAAACATTCATCTTACACCGGGCACAGAAAATCGGTGAACTGCGAAGAAGCGTTGACAGCCTTGGTAAAGTTTCCTGCCTCGTCGCATCCATTCCGTAGGAGGGTTATTAAAGTTTGAACACGTCGCTGTAATGCGGGCAGCACTCTTACATGATGTCTTACCGGGACTGTTTGCCCGGATCGTTGCCAGACGTGCTTTTAAAGCCAGCATTCGGTCAACATAGTTAGGAGTTGGTGTTGCCCACCAGCTTGACGGGGACCGTTATTTCGATGAGTAGACCCACTCCTATCGAGACAAACCCGTGTTTGTCTCCAACGTATGGAGGCTAAAATATAAACGTTTGGATACTCTTTGAGCTATCCAGCGCACATAGCAAAGAAACGTGATCCTGAAGCCATCGTTAGAATCGGCTTGATGGACGACATACTCCGTCCTTTAGAATTCCGAACAGGAACCGACAGTGTCCTTTTGAAACTACGCTGACGTCGTCCGGCATCTACTCCAGCACAACCCGGCCCTATCCATGGATCTATTGTGTGAAATTTTCCGATTTTCTCTTTTAATAAAGCTGATAAGAAACTTCCCTTCGTATCAAGCTGAACATACAGGGTGGTCTCGAGAAGTGAGAAAGAGCACGGGAGTGGTGGTGAGGGTTGTTTTAATAAAGATCTTTGTTTTCGTTGAATTACAAAATAGCCATGTTTTCATAGGAACGAATCTGAAATAAATCAAAGTGAAATTAATGAAAACAAACACGGAGAAAGTGTACCGTGCGCGCCCTGTACACGGGGTAACAGATTGGGGTGAAAGGCGGAAAATATTCCCGCGGGATGGGAACCTAAAACAAAATCTTCCTCGCTCCACTGACCGTGGGGCTAGTGGCGGGACGGATGAGTGTTTCAACGATTGGCCAGCTGGTTTAGTTCCCTTCATACTGAAAATGAATTTATTATGGCATGTGAAGCACAGACCACGGTAGGTCTAAGAATAAGTTTCGTCGGTTTAGTGCTAAGGTTCGCGATTAAATGGAGGGTTATATTTTGCATACTTCTACTCAATAATGAGCAAAAAACATGACTTAAATAAGTTTCTTTTCCAAATCAGCTTTATGGGAATGCATAAAATTTTTTCTGGTGGTCTTAATTATGAGTGAATTCACAAATCCTCACAAAGCCATAATTAGAAAACGATCAGAAGTTAAAAAACATATTGGTGTTTTATAAGTATCCTTTCTATTTATCATCCCTGGCTTTACTGAAACTCTGATTAGTCTGAAATTTATTTAAGCGTTCCGTTAAGCTATTAATTTGTATTTTAATATATGTTTTCCAAGTTTATCTGTGGATCTGTATAATATTTGACCATTTTTAGATAGGAAATGTTTATTGAAATCAACAAACGAAAACTACGTAAATATTTATTGGTCCTACAAACTGACCGTCTAAGGACATGCTAGAATTCAACAAAATGATTTATGCATTCCCATACACACGATAATGATAAATTGATAACACAAGTACTGTCCATCGTAATGCCATTGAAATCAATACGTGCCTTTTGTGCAAATAATTCCGTGGCCATAAATAATTTCAAGATAATAATTTAGAAGACAGCAAAAGTTCACATGCTTCACGACAATACCATCACGTACCTGGAAGAATTCATTTATTTCCCCATATGTTTTGCAAAAGCAAATCTGCTGTCAACTTTTGCTGTAGCGTGAAGCAATTCGTGTGAGCACATAAATCATATTAACAATTCTCGTGCAACGAACGTATCACGGCTGCCTTTAGTACGAGTTGATAGTAATTGACTTTTATCGACATCAACAGCCTCACGTGTGGGGAAAAATTTCAATTGACAGTCTACAAGAACAAAACAATCCTATATCATACTTGAGTGGGTGGCCACTAAGAACGTTTATTTGGCACGGACATCTATGAAATGAATGAAGTTCTTCCTTTGCACTGGATTGAGGGCTAATTCATTTCTCACCTACGTGCTGTGTGTGATGGGAACGAGTCGTTTGTTTTTGGGAGGCTGGACATTCTTGAACGGAAAAATCCTACCGTAGCTATTGTTGAGTCCTTCAACCGACGACCATTCGGCGCAACGTAAATGTTTGTTCAACGATTGAAATCTTCCCTAAAATATGCCAAAGTTCGTCCCATTTCCCATATTGTGTTTCGTTTAATTTAGCCCACGAAGAAGCTCTCAATTATCTTTGGTTGGGTTTTAGATAGTACCGAGCACTCTCACTGTGAAAGTTTAATACTTTTACCACCCTAAGTGCTTGAGAAGAGGAAATATCTAGAAAGAATCTCATTCGTATAATGCTATTTCAATCGTTATAAGGACAAAGGGTGTTGCCATGGAAGGGATGTTATCCTCAAGTTCTTACCATCGCAAGGAAACCGCAAAAAGGATCGTTCTTTAATAATTCTTTTCAAGAACTAATGCCATAGTGAAAGATTATATATAAGGGAACCAACTTTTTTCTTCCTATATTTAGTTGAGCTAATATTTTTGTGACTATGTTTTCTACTAAATCGGATCAAGTTTTATTGCTGCGAAAAAGCTTATATGGAAATCTTTTTTATCTTAGCACAGGAAAAAATAATCCACTGTGATTTCTCAATCTCAACCATCAATCTATTGCTCTCTAATTCTTTTATATTATAAATATTATTTGAATTGTGTTAAATTTATATCAAATTGAAAATTTTAAGTACCTACCTTTAAGATCAGTCGCTAGAATTCAAGTACAACCATTCCATCGTTTATCGTTTGTATCGAAAGGCTCGTCTATAATCACTAGCAGTACCACCACCAACGCAACGACATCATCAAAGAGACAGGAACCATTCACCATCGCAACGATCAAGGTAACCTTGCGCTAGGGAATAGATTATCCTACCTAGCGTACCAGCAAAGCCGACTGGTTCGATTTGTGGACATTTTGCTGCAGGACATTGTTGACGCTTGGCTAGGGATATGTTGCGTTGGTGTTCACGGATCGGCCGACCAACGCTTACTTTTGGGTCAGTAGCGTGAAATTAAAGAACAACATTATTCGTGCGTGAGTTCCAGCGCGGTATGGTTGTTGGAGATTGAAGGAGAAAGGAGAGAGATTATTCCATCATGCAATCGATGTCCATCGTTACCGGGATCAGTATCTTCTTCGGGCCATCGTTCGCTTGTAAGCAGTTATCTCTTTGGATCTGGAATGAAATTTGATTTGACTGCGTCGACGTTATTGACATGATTGCACTCGTACGCGATGCTGTAACATTGTTCGGAAGGCCGCAAGGGATTTTTCAACTCCATCGTACTTCGCCGCACGTTACATTGTTGCTGAAGGAATATTCTTTATGCTTTAATCCTGTGTCTAATATTCATTTAGGTTTTTGCTCCCTGATTGAACTGAGAAAGATAGAAGTTCAAACCAATTATATGATTAGTTGTTGGAATTTATTATTAGTCTTATTACGTGTCAAGATAATGAAGCATTTCTTTGAGCTTATATTCGCCTTAAATAAATTCTGAAATAAGAACTTTTAACCAGTGGTTAATTGTGCAATCGATAGTGTTAATAGTACATATTCGACACGACTAATTGCCAGTCGATCATCAGCTTATTCCGGTAGATTGTTGAGTATCTCATTACCCGTAATCAGCGAGACCATCTCAAACCCTTGCAAAAGCTTGCGACTTTTTCACAAAAAGCTTGTCAGCTTCTGTTACAATGGTAAGAAAACATTCCAGAGTTGAAGTTTTCTTCCCCAGCGAAGCATTCACTGTTCGCCTTATTTCCTGTTCCAGGGGTTTTTTATGCCCTCACCAACTCACCCCGTTTGTCAGCAATTACCGGTGACGCAGTTCACTCTTACTAAAGCGGTCGTACAGAGTGTCTATCGTACCCGTGTTTACCTTTTTGCAACGCGCACAAACAGCATGAGCACAAATCCTAATTCCTGTGGTTAAATTGTTGTCTGTTTTCTTCGTCCTGTGACACAGCGACAGTATCGTGAGCGTAGCGGTTCTGGCAAGTGTTTTTAACCGCTTTGCCGTTCAACCATTAGCGATGTTGCAGCACTCATTTTCCAGCTCAGTTCGTCGCAAGCAGTGGTGCCATCGTGTGGTTAGAGGACCAGGATTCCTGGATGAACTAGTGACCAGGTACTTTTGTGCTGGTGGCAGAAGCAGCAGCATCAGCACTACAGTTCGCTGGTACTTTTCCGGTGTGAATCTTCTGTAGCGATCACTTTGTAACAAGTTTCGCATAATAGTGCAACCATCATGTCATGGGGGGTCATGGTATGGCACTGTGAGTTTGGATGAGTTGAACCAGATGCTTGTATCGTACCAGTTATCTGGCGCTTGGCGCTATGTTCGGACCTGGTGGTGGATACAAACACGCGTCAAAGTAAGTGACGCTTTGTGACTCGCTTGAATTGTGAAGATTGCTGTTTTGAAGTTCTCCGGCGTGGTGGTTCACCTCACTTCAAACAACGGACGCGGAACGTTTAATTTTAAAATGTTGTAAGAAAAACGAGCAGCATAAATTCAGCCATATTAGCTAAGTTCAAACATCTGTTACGTTTTTTCAAGTTTTAAAACAAAACTTTTATACACATGCTAATGAACCCGAGTACTAGGTTCAACATAATACCCTTTAGCAAACTTGATTAGACACCATTGAATTGTCAGAACGACCTATAATCTGATCACGTATTAGCCTAACTCAATCGTCTTGTTCTCCGTGGGAATCAAGCTATTCTTATCTTGCATTTTATTTCTTTCTTGGCACCGCAGCCATGCACAACCATGCTCGAAAGCGGACAATTGCTTGCAGCTGGCTAAGGGAGGAAAAAACAGCAGCAGAAATATTTGTGTGCAAATTTTGCTTCCACCCCATTTTGTATGCAGAATCCGTAGCTCATCTAAATGTTTATTTTAACGCTGCAAAGTGAAGCGATAAAGCTCATAAGACATATAAATAGTTGAAAGAGGAAAAGCTAGATGATAAGCATATTATTATTTGCCGCACGCTTGCCTTACGAACTGTTTTATTGTAGGGAAATGATAAGAAAATAATGAATAAATAATCGACCAGAAGGTACGTGCTCGGATGTAGTAATCTTTATCTAACAGTGATGAGTAGTTTGCGATACAACGTGTTAGAGACCCTGCAATGGTTAAGTTTTGAACTGCGTTATTGGTTCGTTTTTGTGTTGGAAGTGCAATAAGGGTACAATATTTGCTGTGATGAAAGTCAACATTAAATAAAACGCTAATATTCGACGAAGAGAACATATTTGTAATTAAATTATGCATGATTATTCAATTGCAAATTAGACGACAATTTTCCCTAAACTCTGAACGTTTAATTTGCAAATCAAAAATTCACCCTATTACCCAATTCACGTCAACAACGGGCCCATTGCTATCTGTTTCCCCGTTGGCCTGCATACAGACCGAGTGTGTTACAATAGTGCTTCCAACAGGACGATTACCAGCACGAAGCGCAGTGTCAATAATACCTTCTTCCTGGGAGCTACAGCGTTGGTGTTCGTTTTATTTATCAACTTGCGGTAGAAGAATGGAAAATATCAATATTTGCACTCGAAACATTTATTCAAAAACCCTCGCTGCTGCTGACAAACGCGCCTAGCGGCGTAAAAACATATCCGGAAAATTCTCCTGGTGAAGCGAACGCTTTTCCAACAGGTAACGCAATGCTTGATAGTAAGAACTAGCGTTGTAATGCTTTCCAGCACATGGGAAATATCGAGCGAGACTTTTGGGAACAATGGTTCACCAGGCGAGGTAACGAGCTGATTCCATTGTGACATTTATGCCACTGACATTTACTCCCCTATCTTTCTCTTTTTCTCTCTTGTTCCCTTTTCCCGACGAGTTGGTTTGTGTTTTTCCCTTTCTAGGTGGAACGAGCGTTCGAGCTCGTTTTGTTCGTTTAGGCGGTGGAATTATTTCTATTTGCCTTAGGTATTAGTTTCATTTCCCCAACCAAAGCCCATCGGACGCCTTTGGCTGGAATTCATATGGCATTCGTTCGTTTCTTCAAACCGTAGGCTAATCCGCCCAAGTAGAGCCCAATGTGGCAGAGCTACATCGAGCAACCGAAATCTGGTCTGAGATTGAAAAATATAGCTACGTTCCTTGCCAAGAATGCTACTTCTCCAGGCTAGAGCTAGCTAGCATGAGCATGTGCACTGTTTACGGTAGTAATCAAAATAAAAACGCAAACAAGCTTCACTGAACTGCCATCGTTACGTTCCGGTCCGTTCTTGACGTGGGTGACAGTTCAGTGAAAGAAAAGTGAATAAACTCCACACGCTCGCAACCGTCATGATGAGAACAAGAATGCTGTCCGTTGAGTAGGGCTGCGATCTTGCCATATGGATTTGTGGTAAATTTCTCATTTTCCAAGTACCATGTCTTCATGGAGAATTCTCGTATTGGCTGCACATAAGGATTCAGTTGTTGGTTTTTCATTTCACAACCGAAAGGTCTTCAGGCTTTGGTTCGTATTCAATTGCTTCTAAAGGTTATATCAGCAACGAGATCGGTAAAGCTGGAACTGGAGCTTATTGTCAGCAAGATTTGATGTAGAGCCTTCAATAATTAGATCTTCGTTGCGCTTGTTACTCACCATAACTTCTCCAAAATTATTATAATGAATAATTCAAATTATCTGTTCTAATACATTATCAAAAATAACTCTCTTCATAATGATGAAATTGGTTTTCAAAAATTAATATTGATAAAAAAATCGTATCATTGTTGTAAATGTAGCCACCAACATTAGAAACCAAATACTAGCCAAGGAAAAATGTAATGTTTCCTTCGTATTTCTATTCTTACAAATCTATATGAAGCAGGGGTTGGAGCGAGAAGCGGTATGGGTTCACTACGCAAAAGCAATTCATTGTATCGCCGAGGGAATACATTGTCAGAGACCGAGCGTAACTTGTCGAAGTAAAACAAACACAAACTCCAGCAACTGCCTGAAGATTGCAATTTCCTTTATCCTGGTGCTTATTCTTTTCTCTAGCTAAGCCCTTCCCTAGCATAGAATATAATTAATGAATCTTCTGATGAATCTACTTCGCGCCTGAAGGGTATCCTTATGTCCCAGTAGCAAAGCATTCCCCTATCTGAGCTCCAAATATTCGAATCATGCGAGAAGGAAGATGATATCGAGAATGGGAGTGTATCAGCTTCCAGTAGAGTCCCCGAGGCTTACTCCTTGCCAACGAGAGCAGCAGCTCGCTAGCAATAAATCTGATTTGTTAGTCCACCCTGCCAATGATCTTTACTGCAGCCGAGAGCATTTTTCTCTGACCCTCTGAGGTGGTATTAACAGTCCCATTTCCCACAACAAATTGAAACGTAGCAACAGGCTACGCTGTAGGTGTCACGCTTACGACTCAATACATAAATACTTTCTCTTTCCGTGGACGCACATTGTCGGTACACGTATTGAGGCTCGATTCCTGCAAACCCTTTCAGACAAAACCACTTTAATTAGGGGCATCCAAGCTGAATAATTAAAAAATTATCTTATCCATCACCAAACCTTAGCTCTGTTTTCGTCGGCTGATTTTCTATTTCCAAATGAAACGTACAAACCATGCTCCAACAGCGAATGTTGCGCAGCTTTATGGGAACAGCTTTCCACCATCAGCGAACCAGTACGGCCTCAGGTGAAAATGTTTCACGCCACACGGCAGAAACAGGATGGGATTGCACGCGAAAACATCCACGAGTCAAAAGAATAACAAATGAAATGAGCGAAAGAAAAGGATTAGCAGCTGTGACTACACAAGCNCTGAATAATTAAAAAATTATCTTATCCATCACCAAACCTTAGCTCTGTTTTCGTCGGCTGATTTTCTATCTCCAAATGAAAAGTACAAACCATGTTCCAACAGCGAATGTTGCGCAGCTTTATGCGAACAGCTTTACACCATCAGCGAACCAGTACGGCCTCAGGTGAAAATGTTTCACGCCACACGGCAGAAACAGGATGGGATTGCACGCGAAAACATCCACGAGTCAAAAGAATAACAAATGAAATGAGCGAAAGAAAAGGATTAGCAGCTGTGACTACACAGGGCACGGTCGCTGTGTACGTCGGCCGTACTGAGGATTTTTTTTATAAACTTCCTCGGTGTTTAAAATAATAAGAGTACAAGTATAGCGAAATGGGATTCATCCTTTTTATTTTTTGCTGTGTTCTAAGTGAACCTTTTAAGTGCTGAGTTTGTTGATTGCTGACAGAAGAGGTAAGAGTGAAATAAAACCGTAAAGGTGAAAGTAATATGCACTCAATTAAACCGCATTTAACAGTTGTAAGAAGGGCCGTAGCGATGAAGCAGGTGTCAGCAAATCTCATTCAAATGAAAATGAAAGGTTTAGCAGTCAACAACAACAAAGATGTCTAAAAAAGGATTTAGAAAGCTTTGCGTAAGAGAAAAGGAGAGGTTGAACAACTCCCATTTTAGTACGCAATTTATTTCTTTTGCATGGTATTACTTGTATGAAATGATGAATAACATTATTGTTTTGACCAACAGACTAAGCGACCTTATATTATTTCAAATAATTTAAGACCACTGAATATGGTTACATATTTTATGCACATCTATCAACAACAGAATCTAATGTACATATGTTACACTAGAAATTAGACTTTTTTGTTCATCACCTAAATTAATTAGGTTAATTGAAATTGGCTCCTGTTCTACATAATCCCTAAAACAGTAACACGTTCATTTGCTCCCTATGTGCCCGCCGGTCATATACCCCTTTCAGAACATTTGAAATCGGCCGTAAATCTCTGCCAGATTGCCGTCGCCGGGGTCCTTCTTAAAGCAGGCTGGTGAGCATGAGCTGGAATATATTTCACGAGACTTCATGGCAATCACGATACGAATCAGATACCAAAGTTATCGTTTCAACCGATTTGCCTACTTTCCTGCTATCTTTCAGCGGTGGAATCCTTTTCCTTCCTGGCAAACGAATGTATCTTACTTTCTCACCTGATTAATTGTCCGTGACCGGGTCTGGAATGGGTTTGGAACGATCCGGGTAGAATGATGTCTGGGAACAGACGAACCGCCGTACCTGTGCGAATGATTTTCTACCAGGGCGTCTGGAACATAGAACTCCTGAAGTACCGAAGAGTATGAGCTAGTTATCTGATGAAGGAAACTATTCTTCAACTGCTCATAGAATGTCTCATTGTTTTCCCTTGCATTGTGTGGAGTCGTTTCCTCGTCGGGTTTGCATTTGTGTGATTGGTTTAAATGATTATGTTTTCTATTTATTGTTAATGGACAANAATTTCTTTTAGTCATTTGATATTACCATATAGATCTGCTTTATTAAATCCACAAGGCGTGTAATTAATTGGAATATTCCTCTAAAAGATACATGACATTTTCTACAAAGATATCTCTTTCTACTTTCATGTAGCTTAGCTCCCTGTCAGATTTCCTTTCAATTTATTCTCCATGCAAGTGGTAATACATCCATCCGAAACATCCTCTTCCTAATCTTCACTTTCGTCTACCGCTAACGTGAGTAGAAAAATAAGAAAGAAAAAAAAACAGTTGTATGATTTCCATTTTGTTTGCTCCATGCTTCAGGCACCTTTAAGCAAACCGTGGCAAACATGGTTCCCTCCCGGTGCGATGGGACAGAGATGCTCCTATTAATCTGTCAAATTATTCTTACACCCAGTGGATTTTCTGAAAGATGAAGCCACTTCTCGGTGAAGCAACAACGCTTCCCCATACAGTACCGAGGCATCTAGACTGGAAGCATATCGGGGCTGGAGAAGGGTAGATGAAAAACGTCATGAAAGATGCTCCAGAGAACAATACTTCTTCCTCAGTTCGGTGGTACAGAGTGCTTTTCGGAAAATGCCGGGTTTTTCTTTCTCGTGACGTGCGATAGACGCGTAAATAGAGGAACGACTGTGGCGTTCGAATATGCGAAGCTTTATCAATAACGCAATTGAAGTAGGAACAGCGGTGCCGGGGGTGGTTTTTGGAGAAAGAAAAACGCCTGATAGGACACGATACAAGACAAAAAACAGTGTTTAAAAGAGGAGTAAATGAAACAGAAAACGGAGAAAGGCACCGCTTGTTCTGTCGCTTTGCTCCTCTCCTCGGGTTCGCTCGGGTAACAAAAGGAAAACTTCTTGCCCCACCGTGAGCGTAGCCCAAGGCTGAAAGACCCAGGTCCTTTCCTGCTTCGCTTATGCCAAACTCCTGTCGAGCTGTCTTGTGCCGGAGATAAAGATGACATCGTCGAACAATGGAAAGTAAATTTATTTTCTTCTTCAGTCACTCATTGGCTTCTCCACACGCGCTCGAGAACTCCTCTGGTGCGAGATCCTGCGACCAGGACGGTAGAAGTTTGAGCAAGTCTCCCTTCCGTATTGCTGAGGCGTCTTGTGCAACCCAAAGCCCCCATCCAAGTGCTTGGGGCCTTTCCGAACCGTGCGGTAATTCGGTGCGGCATTTAGCACGTTCCATGTTAGGACAGCACCGAGTGCTATACATCAGCTTATCCTTTATTTGAATGGTTGAACAGCTGTCAACATTGATAGCGCCGGGACCAACCACCCGATAGCACGGATCGGACGGACTAGAATGAGTTACGCACGGTCTTGTAACGGTAATGTCGGTCTTGCCGGAAGGATCTGTTTCTTGCTATTGTTCCTGGCCGTCGAAGCGTGAGTGTGCATGTGAGGGAGAGAGAGAATTCGGGCACGTACGTATCGAGATGCCCGAATTATTTACACATCATGAGAAGTTAATTGTGCTACACAGACCCGGTCAGAGATCCTAGTGCATTCATCATTGAAGCTAGTTCGCCTTATCAGTAGCCGAATACATTAAATGCTTTATTTTTTCTGGAGTACCTTAAAGCATGATACAGCATGTTTATGCTTGTTTGTTGGATTGTCACAAAACTTCCTCTATATGCACAGAGCGACAGTCTGCGCAGAGTACAACCAGCGGACTTTATGTGTAACTTACAATGTACGTTCCGCCGTATCAATGGCAGAGTGTTGAAGCTTTCTGCATTGTCTCGTCGATGTCCAGGATGCGTGGCATGAAAACTTGAACTGTTCAACATAGTTACAGCTGGGACAAAAAATTCAATTCTCATCAATTTGCAAGTCCATCGACAAGAAATCTTGCCGCGGTTGGGTTTTGAATCGAACCGTGTCCTGTCACACCATGGTCAGTCGAACAGTCATTGAGAACCGTGGCGAAGCCCCATATCTATGGACCGTCGTAAACGACGAAATGTCACACTTAATCCAACTATAAATCACCATTCCGCACCGTTCGCATGTTATGCGCATCGTATACACTGCTCTCCATGATGGCGGAAACGATAGTTTGCAAAGCATTCAGAAACTTCAGTTCCCCGCGGCGTACGGACGTTTGGAACTTTGCTATTTTTTAACTGTTCTGTGTCGGTTACAGTTTTCCGCTTAGCATACAGTATCGATGTCTGCAAGAAGCAGTAATTGCCCTGGAAGGATATTCCCGCCGCTCGGGAAAAGTGTGGGCAGATTGTAAAATGTGCCATTTATCGCCTCCAGCAAACAGTGTAATTCTTTGTCAACGGATGTTGGATGGTGGATGCAGTTCTTACACGCGAAATTTATGCTACACGCAGGGATCATTTTGATATAAATTTGTGCACCATTAAAAACTGCTTCAAAATGCATTAGGCGGCAAGTAAATCTCATCAGATTTATTGTTTTCGAAAGCTTAAACCGTACGTTTGTAAACGTCCTTAACAAAGGGGTAAAATCCTGAATGTTCGAATTTATTGTATTTTTCTTACTCTAACAAGAGTTAAAATATTATGCATAACATAAAAAAGGAATTTATTTTTAAACTTGACAAGCTATTAGTTAACAATGGAAAATTTGTTTGTAACAATTGAAATGCTTGTTTTAAAACAAAACGCATGTTATTATCACATCATTGTCACTGCCATCGGTTGACAAGTGCGCCCGGACTGTGGGACGTCATACCTCCACCAATTGCGCCCATTAAATGTGTGCTCATAAAAGCAATACAAAAATTCATACATCATTTTCACGACACATGAAGGAAACACGTTTCGTTAACATTTATATTGGTGATGCTAAATTTGAATACGGTTCCCCACCGGCAACCTTGCGTCATTTCTAAATCATTCAGGGATTACTTTTCCAGGGATCCTTTTGCTGGGGCGAATTTCCAACCGTCTTACAATGGTCGGACGAAACCAGCAGTGGGAGACGGGTGCATGATTTATGAGTGGTTCAGTTTGGTTCATTAATCAATTCCGATAACACACATTTACATCGGCGAGACCAAATGGGAGCAATAACAAACGATTCCAACTGTGGCGATCCTGGCGCGCGATCGCATGGCGAAAGGAGACATCCGTGAACGATGATGAAATACACAATCATTCGTTTATTATCCGTCATGCTTTCGTGGTCACGCATGGAAACCATGATTCTGAAGGGGGAGGGATTCAGATTGATACGATGTTTGCACAATCCGGAAGCGGATAGCTTCATCAGTTCCGCCGAGGTGTGGGCAGTTGGAGGTGGGACGATTTCTTGATGAGACGACTTTTAGTGACTTTCGAGTGTAGTTTGAACATGATAAATTTATTTACCAGATGGTTTATTTGCACCCTTCTGTATGAAGTCCTTTCAACTAAGGTTGAATGATGAAAAATTAACTATTTTTTTATAATACGAGAAATCAAAATTGCAATAATATCAAACATAAAAAAAACATTTTTTCAACATTTAAGTCTCCAGCGGATACACTTAGAAAATTACGAGTTTTCCCTTTTCTCAAGGTCAAGAAAAGTAAAGTCTTGCAGTGTTGGTAAATGAAACGAACGAAACAGTAAATTAGTCAACTTATTTCCCTCCTAACCATCTTCCATCCTCGTCCTTTAACCCCCTTAGGACACGCGAGACAGGCAAGCGCGCCAAAACGAAAGGGAAATCGTTTTTCCATCAGGTCGAAATTTAATTAGACTACTGTTCGTCCTGCATGCAAACGAGGCAGCTCTAGAATAATGACTGGAACCGGTGGAAAACTTTCCGTGTTACGGTTTGTGTGGTTCAAGGTTGTAGTAGTAGTAGTACTAGTAGTAGTAGTAGTACCCTAGATATACACCCAATGGCGCTGCATTGTTGCCCCGACTGGGAGGTGTTAAAGTTGCACGTTCCCGTCTTCAAGACACGGTTGCCTAACTTTTCTTTGCCAACTTTTGGGGCATAATTGTGTGCTGGGCGAGGAAAACAAAACGTGAGTCATGAACGCTGTCGCCTTCATCGCGCATACCGCAAACCATGCCTTGCAGTAATGCCAAGCTGTTGCATTATTGGCCTTCAAATGGGCAGTAAAAATAGTCGGAAAATTTATGCCCAGCAATGGAGCCGTCGGAACGAAGCAACACGGTAAGGGTGCAATGGAAGCACAAGGAAAATAATTTGAACGAAAGTTTTTCCATCCCGCGTCCGTTCGCTTGCTCTCGGGGCTGTGTTCGGCGAAAAAAGAGCCACGCGTTCTGACGAGAGACAATTTGGACGATAAATTTGGAGCAAATTGCAGCTCCACGTTTTTCTTTTTTCGGGTGCCAGGTTCGTTCTTCAGCAAGCCGATGCCCTTTGCCAGGCTTGCGTTCGTTTCCAATCTTGATACAGCACACCCGTTTGCCTCTCTTTCAGGCGGCCTATCCAATTCTACCGGGAGTTCAAAAGCGGCAGGCCAGCATGCAAACAGTTTCATAAATTTTCCTCCGCCGTTAAATGGCCGGATGGAATGAAGTTGAAGGTGCTAGAGGTGGCTTGAAACCGTGGAGTGTGGCAGTGGCAGAGATTTTCTTTCGGCTTGTTCTTTTTTTTTGGAGCATGCACCATGGTGCGAAGGTATGGAGCATATTACCGATAGAACTGTCGGAAACGGGAAAAAGGAAAAACATCGTCGGCATGTGCTTTGTGGTATAGAACGCAAGGACACAGAGAGCACGATGCACTACTAGAATGCTTTCCACCTGCTTTCCGAACGTTGGGCCGGAAAAGCGAGCAATCGGTTTTAAGTGATCGATAATGTTGTTAAGACATATTTTATTATGCTTCGGTTCTGTTTAATGTTCCGCCATACTTTCTCGTTCGAATTGTTCCTGGTATCTCACGCCAGTCGTTACTTTTTCGTACCGTCTTCTGTAAAGAGAGGCGTCCCTGTTTCTCACTTCACTAACAACTTGTTTAGCTATAAATCCACATGATGAATGACATACTGGTTGAACTGTAGCATCAGAATGGGCAAACGAGAGTGCCTGGCAATTTAGATAAAAAACTTGTTACAAAATTTTGAACTAAGAATTTCTTCCCTCAGTATGGAGCGTTATTTCTATCGTCTTATCTGTTGTCCGCGGTTTGGATGATTAAAGGAGACTAGTATTTACTTCGCACGTCGCCTGGAGTGAAAGTACTTGTGGCTCGTTGGTCTAGGGGTATGATTCTCGCTTCGGGTGCGAGAGGTCCCGGGTTCAATTCCCGGACGAGCCCGCTGAAAGTGAGTTGGTATATTTTACTATGTATTTTGTTAGACTTCCGTTAAATAAAAGCAGTGTCACACAAAACGGAAAGATTTAATTAGATTATTTTTAGTTCACTTGATTGCTTTTGTATGATGCCAACGTTTCCCTTCGGCATGGAGACGCTCGAGCGCAATAGCGTGATGGAAAAGAAGCGAAAACGACAGAGTGCCGAGCGACAATCTGCTGAGTGTACAAACTACCAGGCGATCAGCAAAAATAGGAGGCAACCCCGATGGACGAAGCATCCGGAATCGAGTGCGCCAAAACCCGCACGGTGCTCGATCTCATCAGCAATCACCACTCGCGCCGCTGCACGGAACTCGGTGCTCGGAACCGGCGGGGTAACTCGAGCCTTCGCAACCGCGTACTCTCCGTGCACCCGGGAACATCGGTAGCCGGCCGAGTGACCCACCGTCGTATGACGGAATACGTGAGTACACGTTTGCCGTGTGAGCAAATGGTGCTGATCACAGGAACCCACAGAACACACCATATGTGTCACCATCCTGCTAGGGGCCGCCCTGAGTGAAACGGGCATCCGTAACGTGTGGTTTTTTCATCCACGTGTACTTCAGGAGGGTACTCAACGTGTATCGTCCAACTCTGGCTGGTACACTCTTCGCGACACGGCGCACTGTCCGCGCGTGGTAAGCATCCACCCACTTGCCGAACAATCGGAGCAACTTTTTGGCGCGTAAATTCATCTCACCAAATGAGCGTTTGCAATGAATACATCGCCTTTCGAACGGAAATCTTGCCCCGTAAACCAACCCAAACTCTTTACGCTTCCGCAGCATAATGAGCGCTACGTGTTTGCTCATACTGACTTTGTGAAAAGTCAGAGCAGCATCTTTCGATGAGGGGGTTGAGACCGGAAGCGGAATGCGCAGTACCAGACAGCGGACATATCCACGAAGGAAGAAGTCTCATTTCCGTACCGGAAGTGACGGATTTTTCGCACTAACCGTAGCGAATAAAATGTCAACGTAATTGCCACTGGGAAGAAAATGCTTCGGAAAAGTTTGATATAAAAATACAGATTTTTCACAATTTATTGATACCAGATTTTAGACGAATTCGACCGGTAGAGGCCACACATATCTTTCTGGCAGACTTGAAACGAGTTCGTATTAATTTAGCATTTCAATTCCACTTGACAATTCCGAGCACGCTAGAGAGCGCATATTAGAGCAATCGATGTTGATGTCACTTTTTGGAGATTTTGCCCGAAAACTTTACCGAAGCTAGTCAAACCCTGTGACCGGGACTGTACGACGATGGGACAGCAAATGAATAGTGCAGTATGCTGTTCTCGCAGGTTGATGGATAAAATCAAATGCAATCAATCATCGTTTCCCATACGCGTGATGGCGTGATTTTATTAATGCGCGATTGGAAAATGCTTACTAAAATGGCAAACGGTGTGACACAATTGATACGGGATGGCGTCAGAGCGTAATAGACAGAAAGAAGGGTAAATTGATGAATACATTCCATGTGGCGTTCGTTTGATGCCAATTTCATGCTAACAGTTGAAGCTCGTTAGATCAGATTGGAATTCGCTTTCATTATAAAAGATGGCAGCGTCCTGGTGACAACAATCCATTATGAAACAATTCTTACCTTTAAAGGCAAAGATTTTTTCAAGGTACTATGCTATGCTTCAAAGAAAGTCAGTCTTATCAGTATTTCTTCTTCAATATTTTTTGTTTACTCATGGATATTTCAAAACTAGTTCTTCTTCATTTCTTGGGACAAAAAATGTTTTCTGTGTCGCCAAAACCTGCTAAAGTTATGAGTTTTACTGTGTCTCGGTTTGACTAAATTTTTGGGTCATAAAACGTGTTTCAACTGCCCGCTGGAGCCACACACGATGACAACACAAAGGACTAAACCATAAAACGCAAAACTAACTCTATTGAAGGAACGCACATTGAACAACATAAAAAAAAAACATTCACCAAGTCGGGGCCCCACAAGGAGTTTGAAAAGCTGCTGTAGCAGTCTATGAGAGACCTCCCACCTGGAATGGGTCATAACTGTCATACTTTCATCATTACCGGTGACAGATGTTGAGCCGGTTTTTTTAAAGCCTTATCGACTGCAAATGTCCTACCGTACGTCTGGTCTAGCCGTCTGGTGAAACGTTACTGAAAATTTTGAAACAACAGGAAAAGCAACTCCGAGTAAGGTGCAGATTCCAGTGCATTCAGTGCTGATGCACCAGCTGCTGCATTGACGATGCACTTTTGGCATTCGCGAGGAGAAACGTTCGTGCTGTACGCTGTGGTGCTGCATAGTCTTCATAGCATAAACAACGGCCAACGGTTATGGTGTGAAAAACGTGCAAACAAATAAAAATCTTCAACAGTGTTACACCTGAGGGGAGAAGAGACGAACCGTTTAAACAAGTCACCAATGAAGTCACGTGTGTGGTCCTGCAACTTTTGGAGGTTTTTTTTTGCTTCTTCAAAATATCCGGTTTTAGTTGAAACACAAACACGATAACGCTGAAAGGCGGGAAGTTAGCAGCTGTATATATGGCTTCCTAAAAATATCCTAACAGAAAGATAAGGAATCGGTTTCGGTTAGTTCTTTTTTTCCCGTCCGGTAAGGTGCAAAAACATGTGTACGAACAACGCACAACACATAAAGTCTAACTTACATTTTCGATTTTTCCGTTTCGGATTATCAGTGAAATGCAAGCCTCGTAACTGTCTTGTTTGAAGGTGTTTTTTTTTTGTTTAATTTCAAGAATGCATTTTTCGAACGCATTGCACCGTGTGTGGCAAACACTCAACACCTGGTCTTCTTCGTTCAGTTTTGTGGCACTCGGTGGGATTTCGAATGCGTTTGGCTTCGGTTCGAGACATTCGCGCGAGTCCTCTTGGTGAGCGACCGACTCCCTCGCACGCCACTCATTGCGTTCGATGCGTGAGTGAGACGAACCTAATGGTCCAACATCATGTTCCTCAACAACATTCCGTACGCATTTAAAACCCTCCAATGTTCACCTTCAGCAGCTCACCAACCCTTTGGCTGAGTTGGTGGTGAGTTGAAAATCCAGAGCACCACTCTCTCACATCGTATGCAGCAGCTACGGCGCGGTCACTGTCGGGGTTCGCATGCTGTCGATAAAAGTTTGATTAATGTGTCGTGTATCGAATCGTTCACCAAACGTTGAGGAACATTCGTTGATTCACGCGGGTAAAAAGGAAGAACGTTGAAATGTATTCCGCACATCGTACCGTTGGGCTTTCCGCGTATCTGATTAACATTCATTTTGGGGCACAGTGCGAAAGAACGTTCCCCAACGTTTCACTCCACGCGCTAACTACCGTCTGCTGGAGTTCCCCATCGGATGTGAAACGTGACACGTGCGATGCATAACAAACACACGCGAGACTTTCATTGTTGGAGAGAAATTATCGGCTATCGAATTCGAAACCTTTTGGCAAACCTTACACCGGGACACACGCACTTTTTTCCCTCGCTTTGTTGTACTTTTCCATGACCTCTATCTTTAACATTTTTTTATGTTGCTTCCGTAACACCGGCCTGGGGCAGAGAGAACTGTCAAAGATCGCGAAATATGTACGGAAATTGATTCCCATGCGCGTCGTTGTATACCCGGGACCCGTAGAGGTCCGTTTACGTGCTCGCCCGGCCGAGTGTGTGTACGTACGAATGTTTCCGGTGAGATTTCATTCGGCCGTTTCTGTAACCGTGGTGGGTTTGGTGTGAAATATTCACGAGCCGATAACGACACTGAATTACAGTACGGAGGCAGTACGGAGGGTGGAAAAGAAAAGCACAGAAATGCAAATCGAAACCGGCAAGACGCGTTGGTGGAAGCATAATGTTTTTATTACGTTTCTTTGTTTTAAATATAGCGTTATCATTTCACATGCACGGGAAAAATGTGGTGGGCAGATGTGTTTTTTGATTTTTTTCTTTGTTCCGTATGGTAGTAAAGGGTAGAAAAAGGAAACAGACTAAACAACAACAATATGTACTGTTAGAAAATAACGAGGTGAAGACTGCAAGCTTTCAGACTGTAGTTCAATTTTATTCACGAAATAATGTTCGTATTATAACCGAATAATTGTGTGAAAATTGACAGCAAGCATAGTGTCTAAATTAAAATTATTTTTTTTCACTTTTACTGCTTCAAAACCTTAAATTTATACATTAAAAAAATATTTTTTCTTTGCGTACGTTCCCGCTAAATGCGAGCAAACATTTAATGTCGAGTACGCACGCTTTAAAGCCATCTTACTTGGAATGCCGAATGGTTTCTCGTAATGTAATCAATATTCCGTTCGCAACAGTGAATCAATCAATCAATAATCGATAGACAAAATAGTCATTAATTTTGCAAAGTCAAAGTGCGCCTCTATGCCAGGGAAGTGGATGGTACGTCGGCCACACGCTGAAACGCAGCAAACGAACTTCAAATATTTAAACCACCCCCCGGGGGGGTTTTGCTCTTTGCCGTCACGCATTCGTGCGTGACACGCGAGCCAAATGTTTTTCACAAACAGTGCGAATGCAGATACATTCCGTACCAACGTAATGAAGTTAAAGCAAATTATTTACATTGCCTTAAAACACAAACACAACGTCGTCCACGAGAATGGTTTCTGTACAAAATTTATTTGCTTTCGTTTTTTTTTTTAAATTCACCGTTAAAACCGAAATGCAAGTCTCGAGTATTTGCACACAGTGGTACGAGTCGAGCGACATTTTTCTATCCACTAATACCGATCCTTCAAATATGGCGTATTCGGATATTTTGCGACGTGTGCTAGCTGCTTGCGATGGAACCGTCTGCTGCTGGAATTGGATATTATTTAAAGCACTTTCAAAGGGAAAATTTTAATCCGACTCCACTCCGGACGACGGGCGACAGACTGCGGCCGATCCGATTGAATGGTGGCCGACCGATCAGAATTGGCTTCCTTCCATAGCCGTTGGCGATGGTGGCAAATTAACAGTTACTTCCGTATGCATCGCTGGCCGGACACACATCGGTCGCCAATTCGTTGAGCTGCATCGAGCCGTTCGATTAGCCGCATTTGCATTTTCAAGTCCGCGTCCGCGTCCCGGCAAATGTTGTTTAGCAATCTGGACACCACACAGACGAACGCAACACGGGGCCGACCGGCGAACGTGTTGAGGTGATGATGAGGTTGAAGTTTTCTTGCTGCAGCTTAAAAAAGGCAGCTCGAACCCTGTCCGATCTCGAAACAATTCTTCGCCCTCGACTGGGCACGCCGAACGTTCGGTTCGGACTTAACGCATCGGTGCCAATTCTCACAAAAACCCTTCATTCCATTCGATCCTCCCCCCGGGTCGGTTCTGTCTGGCTGGACGGTGGATTGATTGAATTTGACGTTTTCCCGCTGCATTCGAATGCTGTTGGTTGTGGAGTTGTTGAGTCTGTCAAGGGGACAGAGTATGGACCAGGGTTCCGTTCTGCAGCTAGTCGACAGGCACTCAGGTTTGCATAATTCCTTCCCGGTCGAGTTTAGTTTAGCATCTTTCGCCCTACACACCCGTCGTCCATTCTATCACGGCAACTATGTTGATAAAAGTTGCCCAGTTTGGCTAAGTTGGCCACGGGATTGACGGGACGGAATTGAAATTGAAACGCCATGTCCCGATATACGATGGCCGTGACTTGGGATCGAAATGCACGCACAACAAGTAATGCCAAGGCAAAACTGGCGAGCCAACGAGAAAGGATGGTATTCCGTTTTAATGCACACAATTGGCAGTGCTGGAAAATTTGATCGACATTCCTTAATTAGGCAGGCTCGACGAAGAGAGGTTACCGAGTGCAAATGTTGCAAAACATGGTGGAAATGTGAAGAAATGGTTTCTACAGCATAGTCGTATAATTTAATCGTCGAATCAAAGGGCTTTAAATGCATACACTTGTATAAAGAGGAAAGAAATATTTTTATATACTTTTCATTAAAACAAAATATGGAATTTTCAATAATATATGGATAAAAAAATTTGTTTTTTTAATTTTTTTTGTAAAGTACTACGCCCAGTTTTTCATGTTTACTCGTTAGATCGAGAATTGCTTCATGTAAAATAATCTATTGTGCATCGATCAAAAGTTGAACGATGTTAAAAAATTAGTTTAATTGACAAACAGTTCCGTAATCGATCGTTTTCATTAGAATAAAACAGAAATATGATATGTGCATCCAAAACAAAGTTGCGATATGTTTGTAGCATATCGAAAACACAAAAAAAAACTGTACTGTATACACACACAAACTAATTTGTGCATAAAATGTATGAAAAAAATATTCACCGTGACGAAGTGATGTTGGTTTTCATCGGATCGGACTTTTTTTTTAGCGTTGGCCGTCCCTTTCATCAAACGTTGATATTCTGTGTCTCTTTATGTGCGCGTTTTCTGTTTTGATACTTTCACCCCGTTTTCGATTGGCTTTATTTATCCGCAAAAAGAGGAACGTATCCAAACAGTGGTCATGTGGCTCGGCTTGTTTTACGACGGTATCCGTTTTGTTTTTCCCACTGGTTCCCACTGTTTGTTGCACACATCATCTCGACCTCAGTCACGGTGCACCTTGCACGCTATATGGGAGAACTCGTGCTCGACCGATGGTGTCACATCTGTTCCCCGGGGCATGCAGGCACTCCAAATTCACGTCTCGCTTCATTGAAGATATATGCTTTTGTTTATTTTTTTTCCATTCCCGACGGGAATAAAGAATTTAAGTTAGCTTCTGCAGGGAATACTGTAAGGGTGAACGATTTGATATTAGCTGGAAATAACACGGCAAGAGCAGCAACTTCCGGCTATGTCGGTGACATGCATTTTTGGGTTGCAAGAACTAGAGATGGGTAAATCTTCAATTTTCCTGGAGTCGGAGTAATCCGACTCCGAGACATTCCGGAGTAACTCCGGAGTAATTACTCCGGAATAAACTTCGGAGTTACTCCGGAGTGATTGCTCCAGAGATACTCCGAAGTAACTCCGGAGTGATTGCTCCAGAGATACTCCAGAGTAACTCCGGAGTAACTCCGAAGTTTACTACGGAGTTTTTACTCCAGATTCAACTCCGGAGTGCACTGCGGAATCAGTTGCAGGGTACTCCAGATTACTCCGGAGTCAACTGCTGATTTAACTTCGGATTCAAAACCGAAATCGAAATATCTGTCGATTCGGGATAATTTCCGCATTCTCGCTATTTAAAAAAGGGTTTGCTCTGTAACACAAATTCTATTTTTCATTTTCAAAATCCATACCAAATTTCAATTTTACTCCTCAGCTTTAATTCTGTAATTATTACACGTTGGATTCATATTTGTGTTAGCTTGCATCCTCTCCCAGCCGATTTCTCTTCTCCGTCAACATTTGGCCTGTTTTTGAAAATACACTTTCGCAAGGGACAGAGGTGACTCCAGAGTAATCCGGTGTAACCTGCAAGTGCACTCCGGAGTTATCTCAAGGATTGGTGTTAAGAAAAATTGAAACAGGAACACATCATTCTCAAAAATTCTTTTTAATCTGCCATACGATCTGACCGGAATTATTTCTTGTAGAAATGCCATGGAAATGAGAATGTCGCAGGCCTTTAAAAAAAAATAAGCGATTATTGATTAGGTCTACTAGTTGGAAAACTGCTGATGCATGTTGGTATCCTTTCCCAAAAATGCATACAAAGAAACTATTTCTTGTCACCTAGTTGTCCTAGTTACAGACTTGTACACAGTCACTTAAAAAAAAACATTTTAAAAGTTTAAAAAATATCAAATGTTATAAAGCTCAAAAAGACTATAAAAAGCAGCTCAAGAACATGTTCGGATTTCATTCTCCCAATGTACAACCGTTCGGAATAAACATCTGTCCGGTCAAGCTTAAGGTTTTTGTATGAATCATAAAATAGTGTTTTAATTTACGCGAGAAACCAGATCGCGCAACGGCACGGGGGATAAAAATTCGACGAACCATATTCGCATTATGCATTCATCGGGAGCCCAATTGGGAGACATAAAAAAACCGCAAAACGTTCAATTAAGTTGCCTGCGGTGGCAGGACGAATGAAACATTTACCATTCGCACAAGGGCGCGTGGATACACGTGGCGGGGGACGGTGGTGGCACCGGTAGCGGTAGTCGAGACGTGCGGATTGCAGGCGCGTGTCCCTTGCGTTGTCCAGTGGAAGGCAGTGGAAAAACTGGAAGCCAACGGGTGCCAATTTGCTGCCGAATGGTTGAAATATTCATGCACATTTGATGCGAAATATTAAAAATTCAATTTCGTACCGCGGGACACACGACGGAACACAATCAGGGGACGGGCAATCGGAAAAGTGCAGCACGAAATGCTGCAGCACGTTTGCGCACGGTGCATTCGCGCGTACGGTTGAATGGCCATATTCCAGCTTCCGACCGCAACCATCCAGGGGAAAAACGGAACGGAAATTGACATTGACTGATCATTCGTGAAGTAAAACGCGTCGAGCGATGCCGGGAAAATGAAGGTAATGAAAATAATAACATCAAACGTGTTGGTAGATAACGGAGAAAGAATCGAACTAATAAAAAAAATCAGCCATTTAACTTTTGCACATTATCAAAAATTGTTCGATGTCCTTTTTTTATTTTCTCTTCAAAAGTGTGAAATATTTCCACTTTATCATACATGTACATATGTCGGTGAAGCAGCAAGATGGTTCAACAGCACACATGAAGCTGCAAAGTGGATTGGAACTACCACTTTCTTCACCTCGCAAACACTTTTTCACCCAATTTCCTTTCCTAAAGGGTGTACTGACATCGGAAGAAATGTCAATATTTCCCTTCATCCTGGCATCGCGAACAAAATCTTCACCCATAACGTGATTGTTTCCTTCGTGCACTTCCGGCGATGTCAAGTGGATTGATGGCACAATTGATGGTGCCGCATCATGGAAACACAGCATGACACTTCCATTAACAGCTGACGAGGTGCTTATGTTACATGCCTTGCTTCGCGAAAAATATTCACCACTTCGTTATATTTGCGATAGCAAAACAGGGAAAACTCTCCTTTCCATTCCAGGCTGCATTTTAAAGATTAAGTAATATTCCGTTGTATATTTTTTCAATTTAAATATTAAACACAATCAAGCACCTAATCCACCAATTCTGTCTAAGTGATCCGTACGGAATCGTGGTGTCAATAAAATGGTAATCAAAATCATCTAAATGAAACAAATTAACTTTTGTCGATTGTAGGGTGATAATGCGTGCTTCACAATATTTCCCTTACAAAAAAAAGTAAAGTTCAAAATTCATGTGCTCACCCCCCATTCAATTGCGTGGAGTAAGACGATCTCGCAGGAAGGAATTGTTCCATGTGCAATTTGGAATATTTTTATTTTCACGCCCTCTCCCTGTCACGGGACTCTAAATTGATGTGCGAATATTTTGCCTATCTGTACACTGGTGGTGTGTTTGTTCCCAACTTTACCCAGCGCTGATAGTCAATCCATTACACTCAAGACACTTTTATCTGAGTGCCAGAGTAGGTTTGAAGTCCCTCCTCTTGGAGGGAACATTTCCCCAATGTAGGAGGCATCGCATGCAAATAAACCAGCTTAGATGCTCGTTCCAGAAGTGCTTTCAGAAATAATTTTCAAAATGGTGCAAAACTCGCGAAACGTTCCGACGAGACAAACATACAGCTGCACGGTGGGGAAAACACCGCCACACATTGTCGTTCGGCTCGCTGTCTTCCATTTTGGCTCCTGTTGTTGGCTTGATTTGATTAACAATTTGTTTTTCCTGCCTATTCCTTTCCTCCGACCATGCGTTTTTTGTTTATTTCTGCTCTGCAATTGCTGAAAGCTTTTTGCATCAATTGCAGCATTTCGTTTGCGCCCTTTTTTTCTGACAAGCAGCAGTAAACGGGCGGTTTATTTGAGGCGCCCTCGAAAGAGCGCGTTCGGGCACTAATTGATTAGCATAATAAAACCATTTTCAGTAAATTGTTATTTTCACGGCAAATACCTTGGTGGTGGATTCTCCACGACGACGTAAGGATATTCCTCCAGGGTTTTTGTTCANAGCAATAAACGGGCGGTTTATTTGAGGCGCCCTCGAAAGAGCGCGTTCGGGCACTAATTGATTAGCATAATAAAACCATTTTCAGTAAATTGTTATTTTCACGGCAAATACCTTGGTGGTGGATTCTCCGCGAGGACGTAAGGATATTCCTCCAGGGTTTTTGTTCATGTGTTTTTGCGATATACGGTTTGTGTTGTGTGGGGAGATGTATAATCGTGCCCAATCAGGGCGGAAACCATTCTACCACCGATATTGGCCATATCGGAGGATTGTTGGGCTTCTGTGCGACCGGAATCCTGGACCATCTGTGTATGTGTGCACGAGCGTGGCCACGTGATAGCGCTGAGAGCGTCCCCGTGCGCTTGCGGTATGGAAATCTTCCTCATACTTATTCAACCCCATTACCAGAATTGCATCTTCGCTCATCCAAAACCATCCCATCCGGTTCCGGTGTTTTCGTACGGAGCGTTTAGCAACATCAATATGTTGCGCGATGCATAAACCACAACTCAGTGTAGTGGTTCGCGTCTGTTCGCCAATCCCGTACATGGTCCTTTCCTGCAGAATCGGAATTGGGTGGGAATGTTGATCGATTTTCAATAGAATTTAGTTCGAACTGGGTGGGACAGAAATCCCACCGTCGGAGCACGTGGGCACGTTACAAGCACTCACCGGCCAACAGCCGCGCTAAGCAGCTCGACCGGAAATGAATCCCGGCGAAAGACGGCGAAAGATGACATTTCCTCCCAGGATGCCCGACAGACGTTCGGTTGCGTTTCCTTTGACTATTGGATCTTTCTACTCACTCTCTCTCTCCCTATCTCTTTCTTTCTTGTGTATTGATCGGATACCAATTTAAAGGCTTATTACGGACGTATCGAAGGGTGAATGATTCTATGTGCAAGTTTATGCTTTTATGCCTTTTCCATTTAGCTTTGATCGGTCGCAATCAAGAAGTAGGGGGGCGTGTGCCGGAACGCGTTCCGTAGCATAGATTGAATATTTGATGTACTGTATAGCCCGCGGGAGGACACACAAATACAAACACACACCCACACATTGCTACATCTTCAATTCAACTCTATCGCCGTTTGATGCCTCGCGGTCTTAACCCCAAAAACGCGTATCCACTCTGGGTGGAGAGTTGATTGAAAGATTCAATTGGTAGCTCTTGTTGATGGGGTTTCGATTGAGCGTAATGCTTGTGCCGGTTTATTATACCGGCTTTTAGTGCGCTGGGAAGTTATTTTCTTTAGTCTGTGAAAATTTTCTTAAGAGCTGTTTTGCCTGCTCGACAGACGGCAAATGGGTTTGGATGCTGCAGATGCTGGCTAAGCTAGGCGTTTGATCTGTAGAGAAAAAAGTAATTCGTTGCTAAAAAGGTGATTTGCAACGAAGCATCAAAGCTGCTGCAATATGAACGAAGAAAGTGTGCAAATTCGATTTACTGTTACATCATGCTTAGGATATTGCATGACAAATTAAATATTCGTATTTTAGAATACACATACTTTTCTCGAAGTTTCTTAAAGGGTTTGCTTTAGCTTTTTTAAGCAATGTTTTAAATTCGCTTGTAATCTTCTAAGAGAGGTTTACGGTTTATAAGAATTGATAAGGTTTTTATAGATGTTAATATTTGAATCAGTTCGTTAGTCCTAATCTCTGATTTATTTGTACGATAAAAAGAAGAAAATGTAACGTATTCAGAATGAAGTTTAAATCGCATTGGCTCTACAAAAGGGACATTTTTATGGAAAACGAGTTATTTTTTTGTAATAGTTGTAACAAAATCTCCCCTGTCGGCCCTGTAGGATGCTACAGAGAAGTTAAAAATGAAACCATACCTCACCTACATTGCCAAGAGCATTTTAAAATAACAAAACTCTAGCAACACCCATTCGGACCGCTGCAGTAAAATCGTTCCAGAAGAAACCCTTGTAGACGGTAAAGGTTGGTTCAATTTGAAGCTTTTCAATGCGAAACCATTACGAAAGTGCAAAAAAAAATTTCCAATTCCATTCCCGGCGTTCGACCGGATCCCTCGAGTTCTCGAGACACTTTGCATAAATTTTTCGGACATTTACGAGTTCCAGCGTTCCCGCGGGCCTCGAGTTAGGCTGGCAAATTTTGAACGGGGTCTGTACTAGGAGAGGGCGAGTTTTGCCCATAACCTTCTTGAACACCTTGAACGAACGCGTTTCTTCTTCATCTTGCTCTTCGCCCCAGGGCGATTAGGGATGCCGGCGTTGTTCCTGACGAACACACACACACAATTGCTGTTTGCATTCAAATTTGTCCATAAAACTTTATTTACGATACTAATTTATTGTTATTTTGTGTGTTGGTTTTTTTCTGCATTTGTTTGTGCCTGATCGTTTTGACTACTAACATAGCGCGAAAAAAAGGGTCTTAGATGCGCAGGATGATGGTTGCATTTTTGGGAGAATTGCCTTACGACGAATACTATTTTTATAGCTTTAGAAGATTGAAGCCCACTGTTCACAAGATGTTGGCGCGAGTGTGCAAACCATTTTCTTTTTATTTAGATTTAAAACATTACGGAATAATCTAGAATGGTTACGGTGAAGTGGTCTCAAAGGAGCATTAATCGTTTATATTTTAAATGTAACGATAGTTTCTGGGTTAATTCTTTCCATATTTTGTAAAACATATTTGAAAAATGATGAAGAAGGATAAATTTTCACATTAAGCTACGTTGCATTGCTATATGCTTGAAGATTGAATTTGAGCAGGGAATACATTGGGCAGTTGTAGAACAAAAAAAAATGCGATAAAACAAATGTTAAAGCAAATACAAAGGATAAGCGAAACATAACGGAAGCAACAACTCTTTCCCTATTGGTTGGCACACTTTTCGCTTGATCATATTCGCAACCATTATCAGGACGGTGTTGGCACACGAGAAGCCACGCCTTCCGAAGATCAAGCTGGTTGCGAATTTTTAATCGACACACACACAAAATAGTAAAAACGAAATTTTAACTGCGGAACCTGCCCTTTGGTACTACAATGCTTATTACTATTAAATAACATAATACGTTAAAAAATAAATACTTTCTGCTAAAAAAAGATTATCATCAAACTTGGGGCTCGTCCGGGAATTGAACCCGGGACCTCTCGCACCCGAAGCGAAAATCATACCCCTAGACCAACGAGCCACGCTTGAAGGTCGCGCTCTCTTTGAAAATGGCATTGTGAGCAACGCACGTAAAAGTTCGCGCATTCCGATCGAATTATCGCATAAAGGCCATCTGCCAACTGGCTTGGATAAAGTCTGGGTCCATGTAATCAGTAATACTGCGACGCTATGATTGGACGCCCTGGCCTGCGCATGAGTCGTATGGTGAGATCTTGACGAGAGAACCCGAGTTAAGCATGCGTAAGGAAATTTTTTTTTCGAGTGATGGGGAGAAGGGAAAGCTCACCCGTCTTTACGCGACAATGACAGATAAGCAATCAAAGTGAATCAAACTGCATTTAGAAACAGCTGTATGTTAGATGATCCAAAACTTAATCAATTGTGAACTTCTAATCAAAGACTATGTGCGATACTCTCGATGTGTCGAGGTCTAAAGTCATTCATAATAATAATTAAAATTTCCTTTTTTCTAACTTGTGTGAAAAAAGTAAATGGTAACTATTGAACCTGCCGTTTGGTAATACAATGCTTATTACTATTTAATAACATAGCATATTAAAAAATAAATACGATTTTTTGCGAAACATTAAATTAAACGTTTGATAAATTCTGCAAAATAAAAATTATAGCCCCGTGTCCAGGAATTGAACCTGGGACCTCTCGCGCACGAAAGCGAGCATCATACCACTAGACCAACGAGCTTTGGTTGAAGACCGCGCTCTCTTTACTAGCCGCATAGTGAGCAACGCACGTAAAAGATCGCCCATTCCGCTCGAATTATCGCATACGAATGCTCGTGCGCGAAGGTCTCTCTGACCACGTCGATGCGTATTTTTAGCACTGCTGTCAGACTGCTGGAGCAAGTGGGGGTCCATGTAATGAGTAATGCTGCGACGCTATGATTGGACGCCCTGGCCTGCGCATGAGTCGTATGGTGAGATCTTGAGAGAGTTATGCGAGGGTAAAGAAATATGTTTTTTTTTTCCTTTTGCGAGTGTTGTAAGGGCAAGCTAACTCGTCTTCACGCGACATTGGCAGATAAGCAATCACACTTCGAACAAACTTCATGTAGAAACAGCTTTAAGTTGGATGCTCCAAAGCTATTCTATCTATCGATCTATTGTGAACTTCTAATCAAAGACTTCTTCTTGGCATTAACGACCTTACAGGTCACGCCGGCCATTTCTGGCTTACTAGACTTATTTTACCACGTAGCCGGATAGTCAGTCCTTGCTACGGGGGAACGGTCCGGATGGAATCAAAGACTATCGCCTGCTTATCCGAGGTAGCGCCGTTTTTATGCTTCCGTCGCTTATTTATTTAGAAGCTACATAATGCTTTTGACAGTGATATTAATTCTTCAGATTTTAAAGCAGAGAGTTCGAATTTTTATTTTTAACATATTTAGTTACTCATAATAATCAGAAAGAAATATTTGAACCTTCTTTTGGAAAAAATAAAACAATTTAAAAGCAATTTACGACCAATATGCGTCTCTAGCATTGAAATAAAAAGCTAACCAAAAAAAAACCCCATAAACACAGATATGATCTTCGAAGTAGAGAATTATAAACCCTGATACGAATTCTTTGCACAAAGGAAACGGTACATATTTTTTATCTCACTTTTAGCCTTCAATATTGAAGTATTCCTCTGTTGCTTGTTGCAAAAACACACTCACCGAACACGGCACAGCGCGTTCCCTCTACACAAAAGCTTCGTTTTTTTTTCGCCCAAAAATGCGTCCGTGTCGGCATACACGCGGTCGAGGGGGTTTGAAATCTCTTCAATGGAACCATAAATCAATGTCACTGCAAGTGCGCCATCGTTGCCGCAATGTTTGCTTAACTTCCTTTTACCGCTAGCGATTACCCAAGAAATTGGAGTCAAATAAAAAAAAATGCTCAGGGGAACCCAATCGATGAAGTTATCGAGCAGTTGCAATGGCATTGTCTCCGGCCATACAGGCGCAACCTCCATCAAACGCATTGTGACACGGTAAACGTAACATTGATCTACGTCTCCCCTGTGGAAATCCGGCAGCCAAAAGTCGGTAGCTGTAATTAAACACTTGCCCCATTCCGATGCTGGTCCCGACGTCCCTGCAAACGAAATGGCGAATTCTTGGCGATTGCTCCCTTGGGAAGCGAATAGAGTGGGAGGTCAGCACAATCGAGTTATCGGGAAGCAAATCACAATCATTTGCCAAATTCGCAACAACCAACGAAGAAGATGATGCCGTTACTAGCTTGCTCCGTTGACGGAGACGAGTGTGGAGATAATTTCCATGGAGATAATGCCTCGGCAGAGACGCCGATAGAGAAGGCGGTGAAGGTGGCTGAGGGTTCGTTGACGCCACGCTAGGGAATGTACCAATTTTCGTATCAATCAAAACAACTCCTCAATCACAAGAGGTGGTCACCTTTCGGTTCCTGAGTGGGCGAGTGTGATTCACGGCTTCGAACCATTTGGTCGAAGGTGGAGGCGTTTCGAGGAAAGCTAAAATTACCAGCCGCGCCTCCGATTACAACCCACGCCGCGTAACAGCCAAGGATGGACGATTATTCGGCTGTATTTTCTGCTTCGAAAATCGAAGATCATCTGTAAAGATTATCAGTGTGAACGTTGTGCGCCCGTTACCAGCCAGGGCAGACGAACGCAAAACTACTGGAAGCACGAACGGTTGAAGAATATCACCAGAATCACGTCCGAAATGAGTTTTTAGGGAAATTACTCGCTGTGTGTTTTCTGTCTGTGCAGGCACCAAAAACCGAAACGAGAAAGGGTAAACACGGAAACCCGACGAGAACTTTATCTTCCAGCGGGACTACCCTGTGGCATGAATCAAAGAGGTGAATCTTCATCATCGTTCTAATCGTTAGAAACGGCACCGAAGAAACCGGTGTGACAGGTTAATGATAGGGAACCGAAATTGCAAACCCAGAGCGCCATTCACGTGGTGATTCGGTTATCGAATCGGTTCAGCTTCTCTTGATAGAACATGAGAGAGGGAAAGAAGTGAAGAAAAAAAACAACGATTCCTTTGCCCTGCAGGCGCAGTAGCGCCGGTCATCGCGTAACCGTGGAAAATTATCACTGCGATATACTGCGAGCATTCTCCGAGAACCGATGGGGGTATGGTTGTAAGTTTTTAGAAAACGGCAAAACGCAACGTCGAATTCTCAACCTCAATCGCGTTTGATGATAGGGAACGTAACCGAAATAGGCCATACCTCTGGCGGGATGAAATTAGATTTCAATTCCCAGCTAACTGGATCGACAATACGGTACGGTTTTGTACGGTCCAGAATTTCGTGAACG
>STHC01000006.1:875347-931615 GCA_016254315.1 Anopheles parensis
ATTGGTACTCTTGCTCGCCAAGTTCCGTCTTCTATTTGGTTCTACGATGTATCATCCTGCTATTTTGAAAACCCATTCTAGTCAGAACGCGGGTCCCCAGTGACCGACAGTTCGCTCCCCACGGATGAAAGATTTATGTTTTCAGTTGACCCCATCCCACTCTCAAGTAGAATGTTTCACTTTCTTCTGGGTAACCGAAAGGCACCACACTTTCTATCAGGCACAAAATCGCTTCCTTCGACTGCTGCGTTGGATTGCCATCAATGGTGTAACTGTATAAATCAAACTAATTTATTCAAAATCGTCCCAAAAACCATGACCTGATCACTCTCCCAAGTTGGTGGAATCTGTGAATGAATAATGATTTATCGCAGCTAATTACGGAAATCGGTCCCGGGTTCAATTCGATTAGAGCTGCCATCGGTTGACGATTGCGGGTGGTATGAGTCTTTCCATGGAAAACATTCCCCACAACCAGAGGTTTAATCTTATCGATCGATTTACTTGAAAGATCCGTGGTTTAAGGGTTTTCAGTAATATATTTAGAGTTCTACTATGAGAGAGTTCTTGTTATGATGTTTTTGGTTAACATCAGACAAATATTGAAATAGCTTGAAGATTAAACATTTAAAAACGCATGTGTCTCGAAAGGACGTACGTTTCGACATAAACGTTCACGTTCTACTTCAGCTTGCAAAGTATCCAGAAATGGTCGAAAAATTCTTATTACAACTCGGAACAACTGTTAAATGCTTGGAAGTAGAGAATAGTTATTGTAAACAATATAAAACATTTGTATCATGTTAAAACCTACTTTTCATGCTTGTTGTGTTGCCAATTGGACCCTCTCAAAACCCGTATCGAGATAAATCCCTACGCCCAAAAGCGCCCCAAAAACTCCATCACAGCAGCAAAGCAAACCCCATGTTTTCCTCGATCAGCCCATCAGGCCGGAATTGGCAGCCCACGAACACTGCTTATCTTTGGCAAGTATCCCTCGCCTCACGGACGACACCCACACAAATCGCCCCTCGCCAATCCTTGCCTTCCCTGACCTCTCTCACACTGTGGGTGGGCGCACTGCATCCCCAAACCCCGTTCCGTATCCGTTCTGTGCTCGACATTGCATCTCGATGCATTTGCAGACACACACGCCGGTTGGTTTCCGGTACCGTTCCGGAGGGCTTTCGGGCTTGTAGATTTACGATATGTCATTTGCATAATTTACACTTCCACCCACACTGTGTGTATCCTTCCAGTGTCTCCCTTGCTGTACCCTTGAGAGTTCGTAGCAATCGACGCGAATTCGATACGCAGTCGAACTAAACGTTGAATGGAGTGTTTACGATGGGAAAACATTCCGTGTACGCGCCATCGCTCTCGCGTTCGTCCTTGCGGTGGGGCTGATGAGCGTTTGGGGCTGTTTTAAAATTTATTTAAAAGGATTTATGATTCGTACGGCAGTGCAAATCTTATCTCGTGTGTGGCAAGAAAACATTCGTTTACAGCATGTGAACGTTTTTTTATTTTAGTTTGCGGCATCACACACAACGAAGAACGCTGGTAAGATCGGTTCTGCTTTGTTCACATGCACATGCCGATCGCGTTGTGCCAAAACGCAAATCAAACCGCAGAAGGTGTTTGAAAAGGCTACACGAATTATTAGATCGTGTTGCGTTAGCAATAGTTTCCCGCTCGCCCTTTAAAATATTGCTGGTGGATTATTTAAGGAATTTTTGTTTTGTTTCGTTTCTCTTTGCCACAAATGAGCATACCACATCTTGTCCAAATTTCATCTTGAATGGTGATCATCATCACCACAATCATCGGCATTGCCGGGGATGGCCGTGGGATATGGGTGCGAGCGCGCGATTGAGCAGATCAATGGACGCGGGCAACTGATGAGCGCGAAAATGTGGGCGCGAGCGTGCGCGCGCGATCTCTCGTACGATCGCCACGAAGCAATAACTGATCCACTTCCGTTCCATTACGATCAGTCTGCAGGGGTTTTTCCCTTTGCCGACAATCCCTACTGCTCCACCTTTATGTTCCCATTTCCCACCACACACCGTCCGTAATGTTCGCCCCCCCCGGTCCACGGAGTACGAGGCCCGTTCTGGGTAATAGGAAGATTGTTCGCGGTAAAATGATGCTCAAGTCACGAGAGTCCGTACCGATGGTGAGGCAACGCAATAAACGAAAGTTGCAGCAGCAGGCTGTGATGGCGGGTAGTAGAGGGTGAAGAGAAGAAAAATAGCAGCCTTCTTGGATGAGCAGTGAAAACCAAAAACAAAACAGATGAAATAGAAAAAAAAGCAGGTAAAGATCACTTCAGTCTGAGCAAAATAAACGGCTCAGATTTCCGCTGCGGGGCCGCAGCAACGCTCTCAGCAATTCCCATTTCGATATTGCGATACTCCACGTGGAGTTGCTTGCCTGCGATGGCTGCGCGATTCCCTGGCAACAACAATCGGTTCCAAAACCGGTTTTTCCTTTAACTTGGCAGTGCATGTGTTTTTCACTCCGGGCCCCCATTCGCCATTGCGCTTGTGTGTGCCGTGCGATGGTGAATTGCGCTCGGTGTGTTTGATTGCGTCTATTCTGCCTCGCACGTATTGCGTTTTGGTGATGGTTTTTGTACACCTTTGGGGTACAGCCTTCGCCCCCCTTTTTTCCCCCGCCTACCCTAACCCCTAACCACCATTTCGACCAGCGGGGCAACGAGAACCACGAGAGTCTCGAAGACGCCGCGGAACGTCGTACGACGCCCGCACATGAATGAAGAAGCAAGGAAACTTCTACTCACAATTCAGATCTCACTGCGATCGGTTTCCTATTCACCTGTACAGTGCATGACGGATTTTGCGTTACAATTTTTTATGAGTATTCTAATTAAAAATTTTATTTAAATTAGACATTATTATCAAATTTTATATTTTTTCAGTGATACTTTAAAGTCTGACACAAAATATAAAAGTCTTTTCCGATTCGATTTTTAATTCCATCAACTAAAATCAAAAAACCAATTGAGTTGCACTGTATCTCACCCTTTGAGCATCCAGTTCGTTCCTTCCCGAGAACTCGGAGATGATTTCGCGTTTTTGTATTCAGTTGAACTTTTTCCCAGTTTCTTTCTTGCTTCTCACGGCTCCACCACCATGTCTGCCGTGCTTTGTTTGATATCATTTTATTCTTATCGCGATCCGCTCATGTTCGTCCGTTTCGAGAACCGTTCGTTCTTGTTTTTTTTTCGTTCGTTTGATTTTAAATGCCCTCTTTTATTTTTTCCCAATCCAAAAACTCTGACTTTAAACCGTTTATCACTCACAGATGAAGTTTTTGGGTGAGTACGCTCGTCAGTTCTGATTGTCCACAGTTTGCACCGCCGCCTGTCCTGTACCTCAATCACTTTCAATTACGTCACCGTGCGTCCCTTTTTTATCCCTTTACAAACTCACGTGAATCGGCAGGCGACAAAGCTGAGAAAGAGAAGCCACGGCAGAAGGATGTTGTAGAAGTTCCTTCTACCAGTGTTTAACAAAACGACCATTTCCTTCGGGTCGGGCACTCACGTTTTCGCTGTCTGTGGATAATTATGTAGCGATAGTGGTTGGTGCATGTTCGTCATTATTTTTACTGCGGGGTTGAACTTTTCCCAACGACTTTTGATAATGAAACATTAATGTTTCGGGTTCGAAACTAGCTTGTTTTAGTGTGTAGTTACAGAAAAAAAGTTTCACCTTGTAACTTGTCTACGGAGTTTATGTTGCTGTGGGTTGTTTAACAAGTACAATCAATAATTTCAATGTATTTTAAATATATTTGTTTTTATAAAGAACTGGCTGTTTTATTGTCTCTTAATCGTTCTATATCGAAGTCATTATACCAGAAATGTTATTAATTTTTTTCCCGTTTTTTGTATTTACATTTTTATTTTAACTTGAAAGAACAAATTACACAGATTTTTGTATCTATATTTCCATATTTTTCGAAAAAGAGGTTTTAAATTCTTTGTCTTGAAGGATCCTGTTCTTGTTGCATATTATTATATCTGACCTATCAGTTTCTCAATCGATTGAAATTTCCCAGCTTGTCACATGACCGCTGAAATCATGGTTAACCAAATAGATGTCTAATTTTAATTAATTCAAAGTAGCGAACATTTTTTTTTAGCTTCCTACTTCCTATCGATATATGGTTGAATGAAGGGCGTAGGGCAATATATTTCACTAGTTCTCATTTATTTAATCTATCACCACGCACAAAGCGTGAAAGGGGCTGTTATTCCTTCTATTGTGTATGTCTATGAATGTTGGAGAATCAATATACTAATACCAATCCTGTGTCGAAAGATGCTTCGGACAGGAAATGCAGCAGCTTTGCCGCGCCGTCCCTTGTCTGATACGCTTATGCACTCGAACCGGATGCATCTGAGAAGAACCAACTCGTATCAGTTTCGTTATTATATTTAATGCACAACCGGGCAAAACTTTTGGGTGATAATTTATTGGTGGTTGCTGTTGTTCTCGGAAATACTTCGCCCCTCTGGCCTAGGGAATATCGGTGCGCGTTTGCGAATTGAAATTCCAGCTTTAGGCCCTTTTGTTGATGAAATACTTGGAAGATTTATCATTCCTGGGCGCTGCTCTCTCTCTCAACGGGAGCTCGTCGAAATTCCATAGCGATTGCGCTTTTGCCGTAGCGATGGAAAAATTATTGCACACTTTAATCTTCTCGCTGCTTTGCATGCTGATTGAGATAGTCTTTTAGGGGGTAGTTTTTGAAGATAATCCTTCTCCATACGGTTAGGATTTAATTTGGAGAACCCCTTGCGTCTGATCAATAGTTTAGCTTATCATTTTATAGTTTACGTTAAGCTGATATATTGCTAGATAATAGATAAAATGACCTGCACAGAATTTAAACACAAACAAATTAGTTTCTTTATCAAATGTGTTAAAATTTCATTCCGATTGTTATCTACAAAACAAGTTTGAAATTTACAGGAAGACTAACGACACATCATTCATCAACAAAAAAATAAAATTTTAAATTTGGACCTGGTACTTGAAGCAGGAAAAAATAGAAAATTGGATTTGAAACGAAAAAAGGTCAAGAAATTCAATTCTGCTTCTCAACTTTTGTGGCCTCCTGGTTTTGCTTTGATGTTTCCAAATTGAAAATCAATTCCCGCTGCGTCAAGCGTAAACAGCTCACTGTTTCGTTACCGCCAACACGGTTTGACACACATCGCTCTGTTGCATTGCTGGTGCCACGTGACGTCTTGAAGAGTATGATGGAGTCGCCGGAATATTATTTCTGCCAAATGCTACCGGATTCTAATCTTCTAAGCTTTCCGTTCATTCGTGCTCAACATACACGGGGGGTGTTTTTTTTACGTGAGAGCTGTTCCGAGTGTTCTTTGTATTCTCGGTAGAAGATTGAACATATCCCTCATCGTACGGTACACGTCATACTGTCAAATGCACAAGAGGAACTCGATCAAATGCAACTCTTCAAGATTTTCGAACAGTAAAAAATGCATTTTTAAGTTTGTTAAATAAGAGAAATAAGAGCTAAATTATGCCCACAGATCTACATTTTTCGCCTCGTCGGTACACTGCTTGGTGTAGTTTATTTTAGGCCGTTGATTTTCCCCGATTTCGAAATACCCAGTTTTTACCCACGTCGGAATGCCACTGGTTCAAAGAGGTAACACATGATTGTTTGGACGTGGAGACAATGTCGTAGGATGGAAAAGGAATGACCGCTTTTAGAACATTTCTGCTATTTTCGGACGATGGCTAGAAAAAAGTCTGTATTGTTAGTCATGCTCATGATGATTCCTTCAACTATTATAGATTATAAAAACTACACTGTAGAAAATTTTACGTAAAGCAGCTTACAGTATGTATCATACCTGTTGATGTCTAACCTTTTCCATGACGGTGATTGACATGAGTGTATTCACCTTCACGTCACGAGTTACAGTTATGCTTTGGAACCGTCAACTCAAATGTGATTTGCTGCCTGTTGCTGAACTATTTCCTACCGCATTGGTGCAGGTAATGAAGTTTTCTGCTCGAACCAGACTTTATTCGATTCCCCTTTGCTTATTTCCAATGCTCCAGAATTACATTTGCAATAAAATTACGTCGTGTCTGTTGCTCGCACAATGGACGTATGATAGAAATGGTTTCTGTGGTCAGGTTGTATTATTTGATGGCAGAAATTCGATAGAAGGAATATCTTTCTCACAGTTATAAAGTCCCTTTTATTTTTGAAGCAGGTGAGCAACTTCGTTAGTATTGTTAGATTACACTTAATGTAAAGGTCAAGCGTTTTGATGGTTGAATGGCTCCAAAACATTAGGAATATTACCAAATAATTGAAAAGAAAGGACACAGTCATAAAGAGAGCAAACTGCATTGTTAGTCATGTATTAAAGAAAAATAAAAATGAAACTGCATTTTCTGTTTAAAATTTACTGGGCGCCTCCATTGGCGTGAAACATCACTCACATTAATTTTCGCATACTATCTATTTTGCAATTTTCTCTCCTTTTCATTTTATCATTGTGTATCACCAGCATATTTAGCTGCATGGTGAATCAGATGCAAAATATAAAAATGTTCAAACCGGCGAGAATACCGCTGGGTCGGATCGGTAGGAATCGGTCAACCTGTAAAACGATTACCATTATTACTCTGTTTATTGTTTTCCATTGATAAGTATTTATGACAAGCGGCATGCCACGCTGTTGAAAATCTGTCACACGGGTTTTACAACTGGGCAGGGATGCTACCTGTTGTCAGGAACGCACGCTGATGGTTACATGGTGGAAAGCGACCATGAGATACGAGACGAGATATCAGGCTCGTTCTGCCTGTTGTGCAGTGCAGGAATCATTGGGGGGGAAATTCGTGTGCAAATGTGCGCTTATATGCGAATGCATTTACATACTAATTATCGAGTGATATGTGGGCAAACATAATTACCTGTCGCATTTGTGTTCGCCGGGTCAGTTTCGATAGGCCACTCGCTTTTGATCGCCACCGTTTTGTGTGTGTGTGTTCATTGNGGGAGAGGGGGGGAAATCGTGTGCAAATGTGCGCGTATATGCGAATGCATTTACATACTAATTATCGAGTGATATGTGGGCAAACATAATTACCTGTCGCATTTGTGTTCGCCGGGTCAGTTTCGATAGGCCACTCGCTTTTGATCGCCACCGTTTTGTGTGTGTGTGTTCATTGTAAATCCTGTTCCAATGTGTCCAGTGGTCGGTTTTGGGCTATCGTTTACTGTTTGGTCACCTATTATCAACAGTAGTGGTTGCCGCTGTGGGAAACTTTCCGCCGTACAGTGAGTTGCAACGGTGTGTGGATGTCACTCTTCCTACGAGAATGAACGAATGAATCATGCACGATCAGGAATCATTAATGCAGCACGCACACGGTTCTCGTCCGATCGTCGCCATCGTGCTGCCACCATTTCGTGACTTTCCAGTGAAGGTGATGACAGAAATACCTGTTGAAATAGAATTCCAAATAAACCGATTAAAAGATGTCGTCTTCCCATCATATTTTGTCAATTGCAGTTGCTAAAATAAAATTAATTCTAATTTTAAAGTTTTACAAATACCTTATGATACAAAAACTATGCAAAAATACATACATAAATGATACAGAAAAAATAATAACACTTCAATAAAATGCTATAAAGTCAGAAGAACTACAACAAATAGATGCATCGTTATGCTTTTGCTTAAAACTAAAACCATCTCGTTACATTCATCACTTTTGAAAGCTGCAGTACCCATCGGATTGCATTCCTCTAATACGCCACGTAAATTCATTACCTTAAACCCATTACTCCGTAGTATCAGGTCACGATAGAAGGTGACATGTTACCCCAATGTCACAGCAAGGTGTAGATTATGCATCCAAACAGTCAAGGAAAGAAGCACCTCGCAAATTGCCACGTTTTGAAATGCATTAGGTGCACGCTGCCAGAGCATCACCTTCCGGTCGGAATGGATTCAGTTGCATAGGATCAGCACGGCACAACATAAAACCATTACAGTTGTCATTGCCCATCAGATGGTCCAGTTTTCAGATGCTGCAATAACGACTCTACCTGTCTATCACCTGTGTCTATGCCTGTTGTGTGTGGATGTTATTATTATCGATAAACGCAACCAGCACAAGACTTTTGCCTATTGCTAACCAACACTACGACACGATGACTCTCGATGGTGTCCCTTTGTGGAAGACTTATTCAGCAACACAGGTTACAAATTTCCATACGATTTTCCTGCGTTTCTCTGTGATATCTCAAAAAGGTAGAAGGCACGTTCTGTGTCAGGTGTTTGTTTCGATTTGACGCCCAGCTAAAAACGTGTACCTTTGGGGGAGCACCAACACAAGTGCAATTATCAAATTAACAGATTAAATCATATCCGAAAGCACCCCGATGGTGTCGTACGCGATACGATAGGTGACGGATGAGAAGTCCCCCATCGTAGCGTGTTTCTATTCGAATTCGTCATCCACTCCATGGCAGTTGTTTGCTCGTGACACCTTCCTTACCTGGTAGTATTGTAATGAAAAATCACCTCACCCACATCTCATTCACTCTCAACGTCAAACCAAGTCAATGTTCGCTTCGCGTTACACCATCGTTACGTCGTACAAGTTCATTGCTTAATCGTACAGACGAATAGCAAATTACAATCCTTCGCGGCAGTACATGAAAGACGAATCTTTTCGCGATTGAGCACAAGTAGAAGTTTTGGTGAGGAAAGTTCTTCAATCTAGGTTCTATCACGTGTGTCTGTCACGGTACAGGTTAAAATGTTTCAAAGAATGATTTTTGACACATGAAGCCTTGTCTTGTTGGCAAATGTATCGGTGTGTAACGAATTTCTTCGCGGTTTATCATTAAGAGCATGAAGGGAAAGAGTTTGTTTTTTTCTTCTTCTAGGTAGTGAAACTGCTTAAATTAACGATAACGATTCTGTTCGCCGCGACTTCATTTGGCAAATTGACAAATAGACTCAATTTGGCAAAAGCAGAAGTAGACAAACATCCGTTCCAGCTATTGTGATGTTGGAATGTTCCGTTACGAGTTGGTATCTTAGACCGTGAAAGTAGTGTAGGAAAAGCACGAATAAATTAGGTTTTGTGCAAGTCTTGGAATGAGAAGGATTTTTTAAACACAGCTTTTTTTTGGTGGAAATTACATTATAAAGCTTACAATATAAATAGTACGATTCCTACAGAGATTTTAAATATCTTATTAAGTTAATATATTTTCATCCATTTTATTGAAATCTGTTATTACTCATGCACAATAGTTTCAAATAACTTTTGTTTGTATTACTAAATATTAACTTAAATTGTGACATCTCCAAGCATCATGACAAATAAACTGGATCCACAACGAACAACTAACTTACTACCGCTTGCTGATACAATACTTCCAAAACTTTACCTTGCCCATAAAGTTGGGGAAGAAAAATGTACAAAATTTATAAATATATTTCAACTTCAAACTGTAACTCAATCCATTTCGTGTGCCACAACTTGCTCGTCTGGGGCAAACGTCTTAAGAAGAGTGTTCAACTGCAAGTGCTTTTGCACTGCACGGAACGAAACTTTGCGGGACGAAAATAAAATCCGAACCGAAAACTAGCTGGACCGAAAACGTTCAAGATAGTGGTACTGGGTAAACAAAATGTGTGCATCGTGGCCGCACCAAAATGGAAGATCAAGTAAGTTTACTTGTAGCCCGCTTCAGAGCGCATATAAATAGTGGCAACTAAAAGAAAGACACATTTCGCCCGCGGAGCAGGAACGTGCCTGGTAGACGCATCTTGGGGATCTAAGGATTTTCCAACGTTTTGTATTTACGCCTGTATATGAGCGCGAACTGGTATGATTGTTGGAACCACCCGCAGTCATGTGGAAGAGGAAAGTAGAAAACTTTTCCATCCGTTCGCATTTGTACATAGGGATTGAAGGGTGCAAATGGGGAACTAGCTGTGTACTATAGGATGTAGGTAGCAGCTAACGAAGCGAGAAAACGAATCGCCCAGGACCAGGGACATAACGATAGGAACAATCTTTAATCCTTTTGCTTCTTGGGAGGAATCTTTTTTTTTTTGCTATATGTATTTTTTCCCCAAAATGTACGTTCAAATCCTGTGCCAAAAACACAACATCTCAGACACGCACACATCCATACATAAGAGGATGTCTCTAAACCGAACCCGAGGACGCTGTTGTTCGGAAGACCTTTTTTTCTCGAAGGCGTGCTGGGATCAAACTTTTAGCTGAATCAGCGCCAAAGTCTGTAAGTAAATTATGAGCCATTCGTGGACAAACAAAAGTCACTCTCTATCGGCAGGAGTTGCGGCAAGTGCTGGACAGATTCGACACAATCGTCTTAAGCGACGGAGAAATGTTGGGGTTTGTTCGGGCTTTTGAATGGCAATGTACTACAAGAGTTGGTTTATTTTATTTTACGTTTGGACTTTTTCGGTCCCCCCTTAAGACGATGTGTGTTGTCGCGAAGTCGTTCGGATAAGCTGCGTTATGAGTTTAGCCAAGCGATGGGAAATTATAAACGAAATACATTCGCAGAAGGCTAACCTTGCGTTATTTGAGAACGGAATTTTGGTGGTTTTTTCATATCTAAAATTACGTTACAACATGTACAGTACGGACCAATCATTGCAGTTGCCCTTTAAGGACCGTTTTAAGTTGTTTTCGCAAAGCAGTTTTAGGTAGCCCAACCCTCCATATTATCAGTTGCATGAACTCAACTCATTGAAAAGAATGTTCGACACACCAAAGGAAAAAAAAGGTTCTGTAATTTTTTCTCCCCCAATTTCGATTTTTTGTAATCGAGAAAATTTCAACTTGAAGAATGAAGCCGGAAACCGGAAGAACTAACGCCACCCGGGCGGTAGGGGCACACGTCAAAAGCGCGAAGAAAGAAAATCCCATTAAAATGGAGAAAAGATCCCTTTAAAAATGGGAATGCGAAGTGAACCAGCAAGAGCCGTCCGAAGGACGCAACCCGGTAGAAGTTGATGGAATCTATGCGACCATTTTTAAGATTTGCTCCTCGTTTGAAAGTGGTCCGCCCGAAGGAAAGGAAAGAAACAGCCGAAAAAGGGACTGCCAAAGGGGAAATATTGGAGAGGAGTGCGTGCTGCAAGACGTGTTCGTATACTGCGATAGCATCTTCGCAATCTACGCCATGGGATGGGGAATGGTATCAACGTTGGGGTCTAAGACGAAGCTCCCATTGGAGCGTGAAGTAATTTCGTAGGTTTTTGGTAGGCGGAAAAGGAAAAATGATGAATGGATGCGTGTGCATCATGTGCGTGGTATGGTGCGGCTCCAAAAACTCCTTCTTGCGATGGCGTGCCAGAGGAACGTTCCTAGTGCCGGGGATTCGATTGTCTGCTTCGGTAATGGATTTACCGTCACCCTGCTGTAGCTCGGCTTCTTCACGCAATATTATTCCGGTAGATTCGACGTTCATAGCGCGCATAGCCGTTACGGAGTTATTTACGAAATGGTGTCCAGTTTTTAAAATGCTTTTCCGAGCCGGTGGCATGTTTGGTGCAATATAACTATAATTTATTGAATTAGAGCTAAATTTCTAGCAAAAAGTATCATCAAACGTTATGTCCTAGGTAATTTTTTTCTTCTTTTATTAAAAGATTGTTGCTCCGGTTCCTTTTTTCTGATGTCAAGGGTGCAACAAAGCTTGATTTTTTGTCCTTTAATTCTTTTTTCAATTTTCTTTAATTTTTGTGTAGTTTACATAACAACTGTAGAGTATTACGTGTGAGAATACTAAACGAAATGAAAAATAAACTTCCATGTGCAATAGCCGATCCATGAGAGAACTTTAAACGTATTCCCAAAAACATCTAAAGATCATAAAGTGACCAAACAAAGTTAAGATATGGTTAGAAGCAAAGTTCCAAAAGTTAAAAAAATACTTTGTTTCTTAGACTCATCTCCTGCAGGGTCAGCAGGATACACTTAAAACACGACGCAAGAAAAGAAAAACATCAGCATGAAAAGGACAATTTTGGAGGATTTGATTTCAAAAAGGATTTACACCAGAAAGTACATCTTCTTTGACTAGGCTTTTTGCTTGATTTACGTGGTGAAAGAGAGAAACAATAAAACACAATTTTACATTTCAACGATGAAATTTTTGTTCGGACACAAGTTTTTTGCGCTCCCGTTGTGATATCTCCTTTTTTTGGAGAAATGAAGGGTTTACATTTCATTTTACTTGCAAAGACGATTTTCTGTGTGACCCTGCTGTTCGCTTGCTTTTGTTATACAAGAAGTCAAAGAAAAGGTTTTTTTGTGCTAAAAGGAAAAAGAAACAGCTACCGCCAGTAAACAATGGAAATATTTTTGTGCCATTATTTAACGCTTTTCCGATTAAAGAACTAAATATATTTTCCCATTCAGAAAAAACACAATCTGGTGACCTTCTGTCTGTTGGTCCTATCATTTACCAAGCGATAATACAGGCTATTATTACAACGGGAAAATACGTAGAAAAAAAGGCGACGGAAATTGGAAAAAAACCCAAAGCTTATTTTTACGTGATTCCAAGTTTCCACGGGATCCGGCTTAAGGTACGGGGTCGAAGCTTTTCCTCATGTTAAGCGACGCCTTCTGTTGTCCAATTTGTGTGCGTTTTTCGAGCATTTGTTTTTGTCTGTACGGTGTTGTGCATTTTTATCCAGTTATTTCTTTCAAATTAACACAAAGCACGAGCCTCGACAAAGCCACCGGGCATCGGGAAAACAGACAGGACAAAAGGGGTTGCATCCGTTTGAATGCTTTTTTTTTGGGGGGGGGGTGGTTTTTTAGCAGCTGCATTCCTTGTTGTATGTGCAATATGTTTTTTTATGCGCCTATTAACAGCTAGTTTGAATAAACTGCCCAGCACACAATACAAACACAAGCACAGAACCTATCAGTAAACTGCCCACGGTCCTGGCAGACGGATGAAATAGTTCGCATACATTTCGGAGGAAGACTGATGAGCCGGCGATGATCAGGGATTGGGGAGACGTGCGTTATCAGAGGTACAGATCAGACAACATTTGTTCCATCAATTTTCCAAACCCGTACCTGTCAGTGAGCCACTTTAGTTTACAATATTTCATGTGAAATTCCAAAACACGGCCGTTGGAAAACAAAAAAAGCGAGGTGCGTTTTTAAATCATTTTTGGAATGCATTTCACCCGAACGCAGGGTGGGAAGTTAAATGGAGCTGCAGTGCGTTTTACAGGCGCATTGCAGTGCACCTACGGGGCCAAGAATGGAGTTGAGTATGTTCATATTATGTTCATGAATGCATTTTCCGTACCTCCTCGTCCCACCAACCAGCGGGTTGACGTTATTGTGCGTAATATGGATCGCTTTCTATGTGGATCCATTCTTTTTTGTTAGACAATGATCCAATATGCAAAGATGGAAGAAAAAAAGACAACTATGACAGTTATTTTGCAATGAACAATGTTTTTTTCTTTCCTGTGACGTTCCCGTGGTATGCAAGGAGCGTGATCCCTGGGCAGACTAATATGATGAGTTTTTTTTTTGTTTTTTTTTCTGGTCCGTTAAACTGCATCCGTGATAAAATGGAAATATGGGCTTAAAAATTCTGTTATTAATTTTCCGCCTTACTTCCTGGTGCAATTATTGAACAAAGGAGAAAATAAAGCGAGATAACAGATTTTAGTGCTGCTGAGCTGCAGTTTACCATGCGTTGCCGCAATAGTGATCACGATTGGTTCAGCTAAAGTGCAGGCAAAAAAGAGACATAAATTTCTGGCAAATAGTATTTATTTCATTTTCAGCTTTAATAATTCAACTTTAACCAGGGTTTATTGAAAATTAATTGACATATTTTTAAGTGAACTAACTGTAAAAGACTATTCTTTCATTTCTAATAAACACTTGATTAGAGCCTCACATGAGATATCCGGTACAACTCAGGGAATCATTTCAAATTAGTCATGTTTTGCTACCGAAACTATCCCTACGCTCTTGTTCGATGATGCGTTCATGCCACTACACGCCACCCTCAAAAACTATGCAGTTTCATAAATCGAATTACCTGAGAAGATGATGATGCTAACGACGAGTCGGCCAGACATCCGTTGCGCATCCGTCCGTTCGCTGGATGGAGAAATTGGATTAATGACGGCGCTTGAGTTTCGCGTTTATTATAGCCTGGGTGTCTTCGCCAGCGAACGTGTCACATGTGGGCGTGCTTGAGACCGAATCCGTTGCATACCCGTGCACGCCACCGATGGATGATGCCAAGCAATTTAGGTCACTTAGGAAGCACAAACAGGTGCCGGTGACCTGGGGTGGTGCTTGTTGCTGGCGGGTCGATCTTATACTGACAGTTCATTTAATTAGCGTGCTGAGCTTCTTGCAGCTCCAACCATAGTTTTTGGGTGTCGTCACACGTTGAAAAAGCTACCGTGCGTGGTGGATTGGTCATGTCGAAGGACGAAGGACGCGTATGCGCGTTCACCAGTGGCGATGAATTGACGTGCAATTGAAACTGATGCCACTCGGGACGAGCGTTCCATTTTGCTGTGAGTTTGTTTACGGTTTTTGTCGTATGTCGTTCGTTAGGAGAAGTTTGTTTACCTGTGAAATTTAAACCTTGTCGAGTTGATCTAGGCTTGAACTTGATGCATAGGACATTTGTAAGAAGAGTTTTTGGATAAAGTGAGATAAAGTTGTAAAGTAAGCTAATGATGAATAAACTTATGAAGTTAGACAATTTGTCTAACAACTATCTCCGAGATCTGTCCCCGCGGTTCCATAATAGATCTTCGTTGGTTTTCCAAAATCTTGTAAAACAATAATTTTAAGCATATTTTAACGTATATCCCACAAACTACAAGGATAATCCCATTTTAATAGTATTATTTCAAAAAAGGAACCACTTCATTGCTCACTAATGGAGCATACCGGTGAGATCTCGTCCATTCCCCTACATTCGGTCCTATACACATAGATTCTTCATTGTGTGAATTTAGGAAACAATTGCTCCAACACTTAACAGTACACGGGTGTTTCTCATTCCCGGCAGTAGCAAAAGATTAATGTAACGACCGGTCGCCCTGAGTCGTGCAGAATTCAAGACAGTCTGGTCCTGCATTTTACACCCGTAGATGTGCTCACGTTACCAATGGAGGCTGATGTTGCTGCATGTTGCGGTTCCTGATCCCCAACATCCCTCCGCCCCCCAAATGCGTCACTGCCGTATCATCCCGACCCCTGATAAGCGAACGCGTTCGAGCATTAATGAGTTGTTGCGGAGTGCTTTGATTTCAATGCTAACGGGTACGTTGCAGCTCATTTTTGCCATCAAACGACTGACCGATGACAACGGCGACGTGAGCGCCAACGCTGACAACGATTTGAATCCTCAATCGTGGGTGACAGCTCGGTTTCCGAGCCAGAGGAAATGGGCAGACTGTGGGCAAGTGGACTCCGAATCGACACCGGAACTATGCAACAACTGCAAACTCCTCATTGGAAGCAACTCTAGCGCTGCAGTGACTGCTGTTTTGTCATGGCGTCCTCTTTTGTGATGCTCTGGTGTCGCACGGCGAAGAAGGTGTTGATACCGGCAAGGACATCGCATCGGAGAGCAATTGCACGATAGCAAAAAGGACCTTTGCCTACCACCAGCTGGGTCAATCCCAGGCTCAAATCCAACGGTTCCTGCTGCAAGTTCCAGCGCACATTATTCCATTGGCAGTGATTTATAAACCTTTCACATTGTCTCCCTGCTTTCCCTGGTGGGCTCCCGTCTATCCGTTGGCTTTCGCAGTGCGTATATGCGTGTGCCCGGTACGTTTGATAATGTTTATGCAACTCTTGTATTCTATCCGTTCGTCCGCAAGCATCTTTGCCCCTTTAGGCTCGCGGATAGTTATGATTGGAACGGCCGGGACTCACGAATGACGAAGAAGAGAACCGAACACCGGAGATAAGCTAATTGTAAATAAATGAGCTGAAATAATTGCAGTGCAGTGGAAGATGAAACCAACGCTGCGGGGTAGTTTGAGTGTGGTGTATCGCGAATGAGCTGAAATCGGCCAGTGGTCTGCGTGGATGTGAGACCCAACTCGTGGCGTTGTGAAAAGGAGGGATGCCGGCGCATCGATGCGTCGGATGCAACGATGCACCCGATTGATGATGGCGTTTCGAACATTCGAATGCAGCCCCAGGCATTTTGTGCTCCGCTGGAGTATAGTCCTTTCCCCGACTTCTTTCTATTAAACGACCAACATCCAATCGACAAACTGTCCAGCCTCGTCAGTCCGATTTCCGAGTGCCCAGTGTTTGCGATGTGCACTGCGGTCACGCTTCACAATTGCCTGCGTAATCACATTAATGGGGATTGACCTTGTTGTGTAACGGTGGAACAGAAGTGATTAGGATTTAGTCGAAAATCTGATCAGTCTTCATGGGAAGGTTCCAGTTCGGTTTGCAATTTGATATCTACTCTTGTGTTGACAGTTGCCCTTTTGCGATGAGATTTGTGAAAATCTTGTTGAAGTTGAAAGTAAAATTGATTACTCTTTAAGTGTTAATAGATAAAATTTCTGCTAAATTAAAGAAAAAAAATTAATATTTGATTTGGGTAATAAACAATATATTCGCCTTTTTGTGATCCTAACAATACTCAACTGAGGTACATTTTCTGTTATTATTTAATATAAAAATTTGCAATTAAATAACCTTTTATCTACTTTGTCCTCTTTAATATTGTTTTGATTTCATTGGAATACATCTTGGTCAACGTTCAAGTTTGACGTCTTATCCATTAGATTGTATAAACATTTTACGCTTCGTTTACATGCCCCAACGTTAGGGGAAAACGTGTCGTAAATACTTATCCCAAACCTATTCCAGTGTGAAAAACAAGCATCTTCCACCACGTTGCTTCCTCCTTGCTCGAGACGTTTGCAATAATATTTACAATTCATCATGCTTGAGACTTATCATAATTTTCTATCAAGAGCATACCGAAACAAAGCTAATAAATTGACAAACCATCCCTTCGGCCACTCAAAACTAACATTCCACTTACCTGCACATACTTCCGTCATGGTTACTGGCCCACACCTGGAGACAGCAAACCGTGCCGTTCCTATACCGGATTGCGTTTAATCTCGCACAACTCAATTTCATACTTGTCAGTAATAAATTGCACGGAATCTTTCCTTTCGCCCGTTCAAGATTGAACGTGGTCGGCGCTTGAGAAAACTCTCTCTCTCGACCCTAGTTAAAGAATCAGTTTACATTTCGTGCATTCTTTCCCTTGGCAACATGCGACAGGACACAATTTTCATTTTTAAGGTTCCAGAGTGAACGAAATTCTACTCAAGAAGATTAAAATGTTGCTGCCGTATTTACGCACGGCCATTCACTTCACTTATACATTGGGATACCGCTCCGTAACTAGTTGCGGTGAGGACGAAAGAGATAAAAGGTCATAAAATCATCTTAGGGTGTGATTGATTATAAAAAAATAGGGACATTTCAAAACACTACACAATTTTGTGTGGTTTGATTTTTATACATATTATTCAATTTTAGTCCAAACATACAAATTCTAATACTCGTTATTGGAGTTAAATTTAACGAATATTTATGTTTAAACAAAATTGAACCTTTCAGGTAACAGAAACATTCTGATCATTCTTAGAAAAATTCAATTCAATCTTAAGTAAATTGATAAGTTTTTATGGTAAAAGGAAATTTAGGCTTTTCATAAACTAATTTCCTCCATTTGCTGCGTCAGCCATGTTGTTACCCCTACTTACTCAGTATTCAAATCTAAATGGTATAAAGATTGATATAAAAATATAAAAAAGCTAAATACTCTCCCTGGTCACAGCATCGAGCACCGGAAGTTTCCTTTGAAAACTTGCCCCTCATTTGCACATCGCTTACCACAGACTCTGAAGAGCAGCAATGGCGACCTCACTGACGCTTAATGATGACGACATTGCAGCGGCAAATTTAAAAGCTGCGGTTGTCCCACGCAGAAAAGTCTGTCTACGCGGGTGCAAAACCAACTAAAGGACATACCTACAGTACCGGAAGAATTATGTTTATTTGCAAACTTGAAAAGGTACCATGCAGCGTGAGGTAACTCACCGTCCGGTCCAATCCGGCTGTGGGTTTTGCTTACGCGGTCATCTGCATCCTCTTCCGAACAGCAATTCGGACCTGCTTTTCAACCTTTATCGCACAGGCCCGGTGGTATCACATTTTCCCTTCGTTGCGGTTTTTGTGTGTAAACTTTAATATCATTATCATCATTTGTTTGCCGTTTTGACCGGGCGCTTGTGAATCGCTCGGTTTTTGGTCATTGCGTTTCCGTCTTTGTAGTGTATCCGTTTCCTTTCACTGGACGGACACGGTGCCAAAGCATTCTCACTTTCTGCCAGCTTTTGCCAGCCAGGCTCATCACATTTAATAGCTAGGCACTTAGTATTGGGGCGTACGTTAACGTGAGTACGTCTCGTCCACGGGTTCCAGCTCGAGAAGGTTGTCTTCTCGATTATTCTTCGACGTGGCCAGACCGAGAACGTAGCATTGGAACGCTTTTCCATCTGATACCGCACCGCTAGTATCCCACCTTTACCCTAATACTGTACCAATCCGTATTCCAACACCCAAAACAAACATCTAGCTCTGGTCCTGTGCAAAGGTTACGTCAACTGTTGGATGAGCTCATTAATGAAACGAACGACATGCGATTACGAGTGTGTTCGACTGTTTTGCACGCACTCGTGATACGAATGAACGGGTAATAAGGTAGGGTTTTCTACCATGGTACATTATTGTGAAGCAGGTCGTCGAAAAGATAAGCTCTAAATTGTGACTCAATTAGCATTTTGCGGGGTCTATTCGAGTATCGTTTGGCCCCGGCCATCGACCAATCTGTTGTTGTCCAGAAGTTTCCGGTGCGACTTAAAAAGGGAAGTAGTAGGTTTCACGTGAGCATATCCATGTAGGAATATTTTGCATATCCATTTGATGATGCTTTTCTGAAGAGCAACGCAAACCTTCAAACCTTCTGTTTGACAGAAGCATCGAAATTCGGATTTGGGAAGTAAAATTAGTCACAGGCACAGACTGCTAAATATGCTTTGTTCGCTAACTTTGGAATCTTCGTACCAACCATGGGAGGTACTACAGTTCTACAAATCAACATTCAGGAACACCGGAAAAGCTTGGCCAGACTCGTGCAAACAATAGTCTAGAGCGCGAAGCCCATCGGCACGGGAAGTAATTTAGTGTGTCACGTTGACGCCTTCTGCTTTTCCGAAGATCAAACCAAACACTTCGTTCCGGCACAGCTGGACTCATTAGCATACAGAAAGCATTTGATCGGAACAGCAAATAGTGAAATTGAAAATGAATCGATTTGGTAATGGTAATTCATGCTTTCAACGTACATTCTTGGCGCAAACTTTAACGTAGGTTTGAAAATCGATTAACATTGGAAAATGAAAATTATTCAAGTTTGTTTATACTTTCTTGAAGGTTGTATGTTTCTTCTGAAGTAAAATAATTACAAAAATCCTCTGTGGAAAGTAAATCAAAAATTTAGACAAAGAAAATTTATTTTAAATAAAGTAAGACTATCATCAACACTATTCCATTTGTACTCAGTAAGACTACTCCATTTGTCTCTCCGCGTCTCTCCTCAGGAAGACTACTCCATTTGTAAGATTTAGTCTCTCTTGGAAAGTTATCCAAAAGCAATCGATTAGACGTACATAGTGTCATGACGTTCCGAGATATCCTGCCAATTTCCACGCTACCAAAGATGTTGTCCTATACATCTACCTGTAGCGAATGCAGGGCCAATGCCGTCATATCAAGTTCGGTGAGATTGTTTCCCGATAGCCTCAGTGTCCGTAAACTGGCTGGATATTGCGCACTGTTGAGTTTGATCGATGTCATATTGTTGCTCGAGAGGTCTAGATTAATCAGACTATGCATCCTTGCAAAACTTTCGATGGTGATGTGGGAGATACGGTTGTATGACAATTTTAAATCAGTTACACTGACTAATTGTTCCAAACAGTTTGGAACGTCACTTAAATGATTGTACTGTAATTCTAGCCATATCATCCATGGCGCACTCCAATCGCATAGATTAATGGATTTTATTTTATTCTTGGCTAAAACTAATGTTAGCTTTGTATCAGTTGCGAATTTGCCCAACACAGATTCTATCCTATTTTCGGTCACCGCTAAGGAGTCTATTGCTCGAAAAGGATCAAACACCTCCATGTTCAATGTTTTCAAAAAGTTGCGTGACAAAATTACATTATTTAGCGAATCATATACAGAGCAGCTATCCACGGCACTGTTATGTAAATGTGCAATTCGATTACCGAAGAAATTCAATTTTTGCAGCCTTGGCATGTCGCAGAACGCACCCATATCGAGCACTTCGATCAAGCAATTGGTCATTTCAATCTCTACGGCTGCGCGTAAGTTACTGATTGATGATGGTAGTCTAATAAGCTTACATTCGCCTACAGCGAGTTTAGACATGGCACTGTTTTTATCAACATCGATTCGGATGAGCCCAGCGTACGCGATATTCATATGAGAAACATTACCATGACCCGGTATTATGATCCATTTAAGGTGTTTCGATTCTAAAAACTGTACGTCTTTCACAAACTCTGGAATGGCGTAAAAAAATGCTCTGGTAACAACCTCCAAGGCAAAGTTTCGATAATTTACGGTATCCACATTCGTTGGAATATACTGATGGACGAAGAAGTCTGCGGTAGTACGCATGTCATAGATGTCGCAGTGTGAATTTTCTTCACAAACAATACGCACAGAGCCGCCAATTTTCACAACAACGAGAACAACAAACAGTACCCTGCAAATGGAGGCAATCGTTAAACGGCATAACTATAACTTTTCTATAGGAACAACCTTTTCCACGCGTTTGACACTAAATCCATTTTATACACTTTGTATTACTAAAATTTGTAGAACTATAGATTTGCTGCCAGCATGAAAGAAGAATTTTACAACTGTCCTCTATAACACTTTGATCGTTGCCCTTAGGTTGAGAAGTGATAACTGTCGTTTAAAAAATAGGTTAGGAATCTAGTGTGATCATGCCCCATCAGCAACAATGTAGGTCATCATTTGATATTAATACGAAATTAATATTACATTAGGGAGAAAACAAAACTTTAAATCACGCGAAAAAATGCCCATTTATATTGAATTAGTTCATTGTTGTTGAAAACGAATTTAAAACAGTTTGATTCATTTTTAATAAGATCTTATTCTTCAACAGCGATAATATTTTTGCGGCCTGGCCGTTCTAACCAAGCAAAAAAAAGTATTTTATTAGTCACAAGAACAACTTCAAAATTTGTTTTAATACGTAAGACGTAAGACGTAAGATTTGCAATAGTACATAATTCAAATATTTTACAAAGGCTTACGGGTAACGTGTCGAGTTATTAATGCACACAACATGATGTCTCTCTTCAGGGTTAGACCAGTTGCAAGAGATGGGATTTACATACATCCTTAAGCACGTAACGTTGTGCGATGTACCTACCAAGTCGAAGCTGGATATCAGATTATTTTGAGCATTAACATTCAACGATTTCACCGGAACTATAGAAAGATCCAGGGTTGTTAGTTTGTTTTCCGACAGCGATATGTATTTTAAACTCTTTGGATAATGAGGAGTGCTCAGCTCGATAGATGTCATATTGTTTAATGATAAGTTCAAGTGCTCTAAACGGTCTAGAGCGGCAAATGCTTCAATACTGACGTTCAAGATCAAATTTTGCTCTAAGGATAGGTAAAGAAGTTCAGGCAAATGTTCCATACACGCAGGTGGTGCTGAAAACAAGTTTGAATCTAAATTGAGCCTGTTTATCTTAGGTAGATGCCATTTGCATAGATCTAAAAATTTCAAATGATTATGAGTGAGATCCATTTTAAATGAAGCCGCATTTGTGAAACAACCAGTCACTGCTTCCAGTGCATTGTAACGGAAATTCAAATACTCTATAACAATGAAGTAGTTAAACAGCTCCATGTTGATTGTTTTCATTTCGTTTTGCCCAAGGTATAAGATCCGTAACGAGTTGTGAAAGCTGCACTCCTTTGTAACACTATTGTAAATATGTTGGATTTTGTTAAACATCAAGTTTAGTAAAACTAGTTTGGAAAGATCACAGAATACACCTAAATTGATCGTCCGTATAGGAGAATGCGTTATTTCGATCCTGTTCGATCCTCGCAAAAAGTTTATCGTCGGTGTTAAAACATAAAGTTCACTGAAGGTTATGATGAGAGTGGAGAGCGCATAGTTTTCTTCAAACTCTATGCTGTGCAAATTTGTTTGCTTTACTTCTAGATGCGATATGTTGGGCGATGTTAATCCACTAATTGTTTTCAGCGCTTTAGATTGCATAATATACACTTCTTTCACAACTTTTCCGATAGCATCAAAGAATGGTTTGTTCGGATGTTCCACTAAAAGGTTTGTGTATACGATCCGTGTCACGTGGAGGGGAAAATAACGATACATGAAATAGTCACCCGTTTTTAATAAGTCCTTCATTGTGCAGGAGCTATCCCCGGAACAGATGAGGTGTACTGTTGCACCAGATTTCAAACTGGTTAAAATAAGTAGCATCCTGCAGTAGAGAAATGGGAGAATAAGAGAAAATATGGTCACATTTCTTTTATCTAATATGTCTCATGAGGGAAAACTGTTTAACTAGTACAAACCTCCATAATTGAAATTGGGATGAAATCATCACTGATCTTGCTGGACGTAATGTACTGTCAAAAAGAACTGAAGGCACTGAAGTTCATGTATTTATAAGCAGTACTTTGGAAGGCTTGTTGAAAGTGAATTAAACTTATTTTGGTAATTTAAAACGATTGATCTAAATACCGCTGTTAACAGTAATGCTAGCAGAAAATGTACTTGTAATGAATAGTTATCAAATAATTTTTAGATTTATTACAAGAATTAGGAGAAATTTGGATTTATGGCAATCAAATACACATTTCCATTTGTCTATATTTTTTTCCAAATTGTGGTTTTCAAAGTGCTTTGAATAGAGCACCAAAGTATTGATCATATTGCAAATACTTAACACTAAAACGTAACTGAAAACTTTGAATTTTCAACAATGGCGAATTAAAGAAAAGATATTTGCGTTCGGTACAAAATTGATTTTTATAGATTTTTTTAAATTTTTGTACATCATTCTATCTTTCCAACCATTCTTAAGTCTATTTCGCTTATTGTTTATTCGTCTCTTCGCAACTCCAGAATAATTTCCGTTCTCGTTGTTGTTTGACAACACTGTACTACTGGCTTTAGTATCGTTTCAAATGGGATGAACGTAGTTGATCTAAAACCCGGATCTTGAGTACGAGTCCGGCACTAATCGTGCACATCCAATCATGCGATCCTAATAGGATTCCATTACGCAAACCCGTTTTTTGTGACCGTTTTTCTTTCATGGTGTTTCGAATGGGAAGTCAGAATTCACGAAAGGGCGTAGAGCTCCAGCTTCAAAATTTGGCCGAATTCAGTTACCGTCCGGGATGCACGATTTTTAGCAAGTAGAAATCAATCCCGTTGACGGGTAAGGCAATCTTCTTGGAGCATTCGTGGCTTTCAAGCTGCTGCGGAAGTACGACAGACTTTACGCTATCGAGCAACCGGATCCCGGGTTGAAACTCGGGCACTGTCGGTGAGGTATGATCCGTTAGCAATTCCGTTGTGTTGTCGCATCGGTATGATGCTAAAAACGGATAAATTGTTTTTTTCGTCCACTTTCATTAACCTGCTGGTGAGAACTGCACGATCGACGCAAACATTGGAGCTTTTTTTTCAGATGCTAAGAGATCGTTATCCGATCAGCAAATGGATCACTTTTGACGGCGGTTATTCGTCTTAACCCGGAAGAGTTCCATGGCTTTGCAACAATCCTATGCAGCAGATTGAAAATGCCTAATTGGAGTTTGGGATATTATCTCATAAGCGTATCAATTCCTTGTAGGCTTCATGAATCTGCTATCAACAACAGGAGCTAAAAGAGATATTTTACTTTCGATGCACGTTAGCAGAAAACTAATGCCATTAACTTGTGGAAGAGATAAGTAAACGTATAACACAAAACATCTAAAAAATCCCCACTTAAAGGAAAACACATCCATCAGTCACAGAGTCACATGCGGTCGTACTGGAAATCGTTTTATTTTCATTGCGCTTAAAACACTGACGCCAGCGTCTGTTTTATGTTAGCTCTATCATTGACTCTTGCATTAACCGGTGACATTCGACGTCTTGCGATCAGTCAAATTGTGTAAACATGTCTCTCGCATGATGCCACACTATCACAGTGGGTTTCCACTGTGTGCTGCACTTTTGTTTGATTTCTCGTTGCTGGTTCCGTTTGCATTTCCTTACGGTTGTCTATTTGCTTTGTCGTGCCTTTGATAAAAATAGACGCATCAATGTCAGTGACGAAGATATGGCGACCGTCGCATACATTTAGATGCGTGAAGTGTCACTAAGTGTATGCGTTATCCTACTTGCATAAACACATGGGCTGGTCTTTGGTACGGAGTGATGGTGCGATGTTGCTTTCCGTCTTTACTCGAACGTTTGCTCAACTGGACTGAAGTCAGTTATGAGAATGATATCTTATGTATTGGTCGAGTCTGGAGCACCGGAAACCAACATTGCATACATTTGCTCAACTTGCCACTATAAATCATTGGAACAGTTAAACCATCGCAATCAAAGCAAGTACATTGTCCATCGTTCATAAATGAAAATATCTAATTAGAATCAACGTCAAATGTTACATCCCCATCCCTGAGCATTAGCATTAATGTTCCTTAGTCAAATGCTCCTATTAATAAGCGCATGATCGATAAATTTGCTCATAATTTTTATCGGAACAGTTTCGAATCGGACCCTGTGTGCCACCCGGTGAGATTCGCTGAGATGCAGGAAATTTATTTTCCCATCAATACCGATTACCATCCCTCAGCGCCATTAACGCGCCTGCTCTCGTATTGAGTTGGCAACGGCACACTCTTGCACTTTCACTCGGGGTGCCCGGTTCGAGTGGCACGCCAGTGAACGTTTGAGGTGTGTGCCCGTCCGGGAAGAACTTTGGAATAAATCGGCGCTCATTCGGAACATTACTTGTGGGATGATGAAATGCCGCTCGAATCGCGCCCCACAGCACCATACGCGTCACGCAGCACCACGGTGCTCCTGTACGTATGCGCGACGTTTGAAAGTGGTTGGTAATAAATTTTATTTTTATTAAATTTTTCCTCCTAAACCGGTGCGTTTTTTTGTGTTTTCTTTCGATCTCTCTCTCTCTCTTTGCTGTTAGTTGATTTGTTTCTGCTTCCTGCGTTGGTGTTTTCCAACCGTACATCTCATCGGAAAATCTCCCTTTGGGGGATTTGTTGGTAATTGGTTCCTGCTCCTGCCTGATGCCTGCTGGGGTGGTAATTTTTTATTGTTATTAGTTTATTTTTCATTCACGTGCCTGCTTCGCTTGATTTGCTCGCGTCCATCTCGGGAAGGGTGGGAGAATAATTTCACCTTCGATTTTTTTTTGTTCCGTTCCGAGCAAATATGCTCCATCAAATCGGGGAAGTAGACGCACCGTGACGGTTGTCCAACCCCGTCAACGGGCGTTTGATGGTTATCGTGGGAGTTTAAAGCGATTGAATGAGGTGTCGATTCGATTTTACAGCAGTGAAAATTGACCACCCCTTGGTGCTTGGTTGTTGAAGTGTGTGAAACCATACCGGTGTAGTAGTGGGAAGGATACACTTAGAAGCAAAATAAAAAAAAAAAACTATATTCCCTCGATTAATATCAATCATTTCGTTTGTGGAAATGGAATTTCTCCTAGCGCCACTTTAAACAAAACCCAAACCGACTAGGGTGGTTGGTAACATCTGCAGCATTCGGAACATGGTTGGAAAAATGTTCCCCTTTGTTGGCTTGTGCATTAGCTCAATACTTGCACTTTTCCTCTTTGAAGCTAGTTGTAGCTGAATGTAGTTTTTTCTGCGTTGCTTGGATCATGCGCCACCACACGTACAGGGTGCGCCAGATGAATCGTGCAACGTTGCAGTCCACTGCGATGCACATTAAATTGAAAACTGCCGGGAAGACATGCCTCATCGTCAAACCACCTGTCAGTAGCACAGGCCTACCGGCTGGGAGCGGTTTATCACGATCTTTAGCAAATAACATTGCAATTGCACCATTGGACCGGGCATAGCTTGTAGAAACTATGGTTATGTGTAGTTTGTGCTTAATGAATCTTCTGAATAGAATCATTTATATGAATTTTCAGTGAAGAATCATTCAACTCATGAGTCGACTCCCAACAGATTTATGAATCTTCGGAGATTCATGAATCCTCAAAGATTCATCCTCATCATTCATCATTCATCCATTCAAGATTCCTTGAAGATTCATGAATCCTTGAAGATTTATGAATCCTCAAAGTCCGTAATTTGCACTAAACTTTCCCACCGGATAATGCTGCTAGCAAGCTGGGAAAAATATTCATAAAAAATGCAAACCTGCTTCCATCCACAAAATGGCTACAATTGAAGTCAAGATGCGTAAAGAATACGCAAAATCATTAATCTTTGAGGATTCATGAATCTTCGAAGATTCATGACTCTTTGTCATTCAGATTCAGAACCATTCATTCAGTTCAAAGATTCATTCAGATTCATGTATATTGAATTAGTATTGGAAAAAGTCAAATGCTACTAACATCGTATGTGGAAATTATTTTTAAATTTAGTTTATTAAATTACTGTTTCCAGTACAACTGTCAAATATCTTACGTTTTTGATTAAACTTTTTTTGCCTGCAAGAATATTTGCTATTAATTGCTAAAGGTTGAAAGGTGAAGTAGCATGAAGGTGTTGAACAAGCAGTCACCCAGTTTACATTCCATCTATTGAGCAAGAAAATAGCCACATAGCCACCAGACGACTGCACAACGTTAGCATGCTCTTTGCTGCACTTTCCTTCACAACCGAACAGTGCTACATGACACCATCGTGCGCAGTGGTGTTCAATTAATCTCCTTCGTCCTGCCAATCCCAATCCTTACGACGACGCTCCCGCTGCCTAACGTTCAACGTGATTATCGATGCAACAGATTCCGGTATACTACTTTCAATTGTTACAACCGAGAATCGATCTGGTCTCCTTTTGAAACACTTGCCCCGGGAACGTTCACCGTCCGGTTGTTCTTTGTGTTTGTTTACACAATTAACAACTTAAGGGAAACGTGTACTGCAATCAATTGCATGCGGCATCAATACCCCCGTGGGAGAGTTACCCATTGCCGGGACCATTGCAGCACGGTCGGTGCTAGTTTACGATGCTAATAACGTCCTTGTGAAGCACGTCGCGTCACTATCCTGCTGCTGGTGGGAGGACCTTGTACATCAGCATGGAAAGGTGGTGTGATTGTAAGCATCATTCAGCCCAAGCGATGCTATCGTTTGATGGGCGATTGAGCAGAACCTTCTCCTGTTCGGTTGACAGTGGATAGTAGTAAGGTTGGGTTTCTTCTTTAGAAGTAATGTTCCCCTTAGGCTTACATTCATCTCTGTCGCTTGGCCAAGAATACCATGGTCAAGCATTGCGCTCCTGGTGCGTAGAACGCATCTTTTGGACAAAATACAACAGAACTTTTGGCTGGCTGTAAAAGATTAAAACATGCACACAGCCTTCAAATACAATCCCCGTTCCAGGGCATCCATTCCGGTGCATCCTAACGGGATGGGAGAATGATTCATCGTTTCATCGATCAACGTTGACCACCTCTGGTCCACTAGCAATCGTTTCCCTTTTCCAAACCCCTTACTTACGATCCCTATCGGTATAAGAGTAAAACAGAAAAAAACGGAGCACTTCAAACTTCAGCCTTGCAGTGAAAACTGCAGCAAAAGTACAACGTAACGCATTCGAGCTTCTAGCATCTGCAGCATATTCGATGAAAAATATGACTTCTCCGTTTCGGGTTGAAACTTCACCCTGGAGCGAGCGAGCGCGTGCGATCGATCGAGTGATACGAATGCATCTAAATATTAATGGATTCCACGTACGGAGTGACTTTGACTCTCGATTCAATTTTAGCGCTACTACTTTGGTCCCGAACCGGCGGACGGGAAAGGCGGAGAAAAACCACAACATAGAGCCGTTGGTAGGATAAACACGCCACCAGGCATCCACGTTCACGCTCCCACAGCCGATGGCATAAATTTATGCATCATGCTACTTCCTCGCTTTATGCATGCCTTTCCTTCCTTCCAACTGCTCCCACCCATTGCTCGTGAAGAGATGGTCATTTCGAACCGTTTTGCATTGCCGTACGTAGCAGTGGGCAACGACTGCACTGCGCACCGTACAGTTTACGTGCGCACTCATGCATACCGACATCGCGACGACCCGACCATCCCGAGCCATAATTCATAATCAATAAATAAATGAAAATTTAATTGATTTTTCGAAAAACCGGCCAACACATTGCCAACGGTCTCTTGGTGGACAGTGGATGCAGGTGTAGCGCGTAACCGGACATAATTAGAATGATGTTTCAAGCGGCTTCGAACGCGGCTGAACGGCGTTGGGCTTGATTAGTTTGATAGTAACTTCTTTGCGATCCGTAAACCGCGGCTGTCGTGTAGTGCATACGTACGTGGTACGGTTGATGAATATTAATAATTAAATTCGCACTGAACGATCTACTTTTCGGACGTCGTTCGTATCGCAAAACGTGCGTTAGGGGATCGAGGTGTTCGCTATTTGACACATTGCATGCAAACGCACACCGGTGCCGGTGTGCCAATCGGGAGGACTTTTTGCGGGGTACGAACGAGATGGAGGATGCAATTCTTTGATGGTAGTAAACGATATCGTTAGCAGGGAATTAATTTTTAACATGTCTTAAATGAGTGAATTTAACTCTCTGGTCCCATGATTGTTCATATTTATTTGAAATATTGGAACAACATTGGGAAAGGCAACAATAAAAAAACGTGAGGCAAAAATAGTTCGCGAATCGAAATGTTTCGAAATCCGTCTCACATACCGTATACCAGCAACAAAAACATTCATTTATATGAACAAATACCGCACCAGAATGAAAGTCCTCACAAAAACCATGTGTTTAAATCATTGATTCTTTTTGGCTTTCAATGCCGAGGGAAAAAGTGCTTTGTTCAAGTGTCTGTTCAAGTAGCGACTATTGCAAACTTACTCATCTTGTGGCGATATGGGGTTGAACTAAAGGCAGAAAACAAATGTGCAGAAGCAAAAAACTAAGCTACAAAACTAATCCTCTCCGCGCAAAGCACAAAAGCAAACTCTCTGTGACGTCGAGTGTGGATCACTTCACTATTGATGTTTCAATTTCGTTACATGAAAGCGCGTCATCAAACCTCGAAAGCAATTCAATTAATCAACAACATCGTTTCGGAGATGCAAGAGCAACCGTGCAATATCGGGAGCTCCTAGTTTGGGCTAGAATTTTCCCACAATGCATACGATTTGCTCTGGCCGAATGTATCCTGGTGTATCGTAAAACATTTCACGAATTTCTTTTTTTTTTCTTTCGCAATATTTATATTCCCTATCGGATTTCGTTCGGTGTCTCAACAATCCTTTCCGACAAAAAATCTTCTACCATCGATGTTTGGGTTTTTCCCTCAGCATATCGTATTGGGAAAATATTTACAAGAGCCTTCTCCATTCTTTCGTGGTTCCGAAATACAACAGTTGGCCACAAGTCTGCCAACAGTATCATTGATGATTTTCCAACAAGGTTTTGAAATTTGTTCTTTAGAAAAGCTATTTTCCAAACCCAAACGTTCGGGTCTCTGCGAATCGTTCAGTTGTGGACGAGCCACAGTTATGATACGAACGCATCGAAACGAACCTGTCCAGCATGCATCGCATTGGCATTGAGTATGCGTTCCATTGAATTGATTTGAAAGCACGCGTGCTTGTGTGGTTGTCCTTTTTTGCTTAATTTAAAGAACCTTTGTGTTTGATTTGAAGGTAGAATGATAGAAAAAAAACATTGCAAGCACTGTACCGCAGTAGCTACCTTTTGCGGTGAGGTTTGTCCATCGCTGTAGAATGAAAATAACTACTTTTTGTTAGTCGTTCGTCTACCTTAGACATGAGAGACAATGCTTGTTTCACTGCTTTGTTTTTTTTCTGTACGCAATAGTGAATGCATTTCACAATGAATGCAGTTTTTCGACCATCAAAACCAACGCTTGCGTAAGTGCAGTTGCCTTTGGACATGGTGCACTTTATGAAACGGTTGCGAAAAACTGCAACGATCTCACTGTTCGAACCGTTTGGTAAAAGAGAAACACTATCGAATGTGTTGGGGATTAGAATGCAAGCAGTATACGGGTACGGGTACGGATGTGCACCATATGAACGGATGCTGTTTGACCAGTTAGCTCAGCGAAGCGCACTTCCCACTGCGAAAACTGTATGAAAAGTGCAGCAAATTGCCTTCACTTCTCACACGCTGTCAAACCATCAAACCGCTGCCATCGGTGATGCACTTTCTGTAGATGCCGAAGTAATTGAAATGTTACAAAAAGTTAGGTAATAGCGATGAAGAGTGCACCCGCGTGCTCGGTACGAAAACCGTTTATTAACTGATGCAAAATTTAAAACGATAAAAGCCGGAAACGGCCGTCAGATGCTTGGACACCATGTGTTCCAACAGCGTGTGATTCACGGTTGATTGAATCCGGCCGATGAATTCAATCCACAATAGATATTCTTTCAATGGCATAAAAAGCACTAAGAAACATGGTCAGATTCACGGTGGATTTCATGGTGGTCCATGATTCTTTAAAAAAAAAAATACATGACGTTCAGGACTATCTTTTACGAGGCATTTTACAGACTACGAGGATGTAGCGAAAATTGATGGAATACAAGAAAAAATTAAAAGCCCCAATATTTATCGTTGGTCATTCTCAAAACTGGGGATAGTAGGTCTACAGATAAATGGCTTAATGGGTATGTGATAAACGGCGCCAGTTCCACACGACAGTACCAGGTATCAAATTCCTTCCAGAACGTTCCTCCATGGCAAGGGCTGACTATACGGCTACGTGGTAAAAATAAGGCTAGAAAGCCAGAAATGGCCGGAAGCAAGAGAGAGAAATAGAAAGACTTAGAAAGATTCATGAATCTTCGAAGATTCAGGAATCCTTGTAGATCCATGAGTCCTCGAAGATTTATGAATTCTCAAAGATTCATGATTTTGCGTATTCTTTACGCATCTTGACTTCTTCTTCAAAAATGCAGAAATTTGAAGTTCTGAAGAATCTGATGAAATATATCAAATAAATTGAAGAAAAAAGATTTATGCTCAAAATATACTTTGAACTGTATACAAACATACTTCATTCGAAACCGGAGTTCCATCTGATTGTCACTTCACATCACGTTGCCACTTTGATACGATTCAATCTTCATAAACAATGTTATACTGTTATGTGAGTCTCGGTCTCGGGATGCAATACACAGACATGCCCAGTATCAGTTCCCACATTGCCACAGAGGGACGTAAAAAAAGTTCGTCCATTCACTCTGGTAGTAAAGGGTTCGCCGGCTATCGTCGCTCGAAAGAAAAGCAATAACCGTTTTCGCATCATATCTGCCAGTTTACTGTCGCTGCAGACTGTTCTAAAGTAAAACATGAATTTTATCGTCAACGCGGCGCGGCTCAGCTGCAAATTTGATTTTTGTTGACTTTTTGTTCTTGCCAATGCTTGCAGCAGAATTTGATGGAGAGAAGGAAAAAAACCAACCCACAATTCGTTTAGAACCAAAGAACACTTCAAGATGGTCTTATATCGGCTTCACGCGAATCGCGATGTTATTTATGGGGAAATGCTTCGTCTTCAACCCCTTTGAGAACCAGAATCGGTGGAAAACGATGGGCTTTAAAAAATCAACGTGTGCGCGATACAACCCCCTTTGCTTATGCGCTAAAGAAAACAAAGTGCTAGGGAAAGAAAATTGGTTGTAAAATCAGGAAAAACTCATCCGATATACTCTTTATGTTTATTTAGAAATTAAAAAATTGAAAGCGCTTCCTTCTATTCCCCACACAATGGTTGTATCAGTAAGTTCCGCTTGTTTGAAATTTTCCCTCCATTTTCCTTGCCACCGAAGCGGTAGCTTATTAACTCGTTCGGTATCGGTTTCAAAGGGCTGTACACAATCCGATGGGACCGTATTTGCCGCTCGTCAACAAACCGGTGCCGAAATAACAAAAACACAAAACGGTGGAACATCCGACCGGTGTGTCTCAGCGGCACGAAATCTTTCAATCAAAGACAAATTAATTACTCCGCACAGCGCGGAGTCCTTTCCCCCGGTCCAAAGGGAACACAACAGCGAATGCCGGAAGGATCGAAAAAAGGGAAAGAGTTTCCACGCCCGCCGAAGGCGCGCACGGCAATCGTCTCGTGTGAATAATTAAACAGAAGCATTAGAATTGCGATTGTGAAGGTGAACATGCTTCAATTCACTTAGGATAAAGTCTTCCCGTGCATAATTAATGCAGACCTGCTCGGATTCATTTAAATTTCCACCGTTAAGTGTCATCTGGGCCGTGTTGTGTGTGTGGTGTGGCCGGCGGGCGCACCAGAAATATGTCCGTGTGTCGTGATTTGAATGCCAACCGTCCTTTATGGGCATGTTTTAATTCACGCTCATCTCGATCGTGCTTGATTCGGACGAGTGCCACAGTATTTTAACCCTCACACACGGGAAGGACAAGACTTTCCACCGGCGAATTCTAAAGGACCGCTCCAGCAGCAAACCAACTCACATTTGAAGTGCGCTGTCCAGCGAAAGTCCATCACTTTCGCTGCCATTCGGTGCAATGTACTAATCGCTCGTGTTCGAGTGGTCTCGAAAGTATGTGACTAAATCCTTGTTTGGTGAGCAAACGTTTCCATGTGAATGCGAACAGCACAGTCCGCTCCATGCCCTTGGGGAAACGGCATTTTCCGCATCTTTTCATTTCCAGTAGCATTCGCACGGACGAAGTTGAAATTTAATTTGCTCTAGGAATTTGTTTTTTCTTCTTTTGGCTTCTCCCTGTGAAAAATCATTCCTAAAGGTAGCTTAAAAATATATAACATAGTTTTCTACCTAACTGTTGCAGGTGTAGGTAATACCAATTAAGGAAAGCGGCTAATAAAAATAAATTACTTTTCACCGGACGATGGCCAGAAATAGCTTTTTTGTTGTTGTTGTTGCTGCTGGGATAAATCTTTACAGGTACAGGTACTTGGAAACAACTTCAAAGGATCTTGTAAAATCTCAATTATGTTGAAAGAAACGTTTGCTACCGCTGGAGAATGTAAAGAATCTCTTTGCTGATATTGCTTGCTTTTAAAACTCTGCATTCGCTTTTCTATACCATGTTTGATCGTTCTTTAATCATTTTTTTCATGTCAGAATTTGTAAGTTTCTTTCTCTGCATTTCTTTTAAAGTTTTAAATTGTATCTTTTATTTGTTTATTTGCAGGTAAGCTTTTCATAATTGTTGCTACATGGTTGAGGGAAAAGTCGGTAAGCTAAACTTTATATTTTCTTAAATTCGTTTTTTAATGTAGAAAACATTTTTTTAAATATTACAAATCCACATTCACGCTGATGAAGATTAAATAAAATATGTTATCATGCTAATTTTATGGATGAGGCTACGGAAAACTCTACATAATCTCATGAGGGTAGTCTCGTGTCTGCTGGAATCTCTATTAAATAGAAACAATAACTCATCGTGCAGACACATTGTTATATAAGCCACAAAAAAACCTCCCAGAACCCTTTTTAAAGACAAAAAACTAAACTAGAAATATACGCATAACCCACCAGACGTCTGGCTGACCAAAACACTGGATAGCGGTATCCCCAGGGAAACCCCATCAAAACCAGGGGGTTTTCGGTTCCCTTCATCAGCATTAGTATGACATATTTTTAACCATTAGCATATTTCAAAATGGCTCCCCTAGCTGATGATGATGACGATGTTGCTTCGCTGGCGGTATCTTAGAGACAACCGAATGCAAAATCCATTGGTTTTTACCAAAAATAAGACACACCAACGCTGCTCCGGAACGTTTGCTCCCGGTGTAAATAATTCTTTCTGCGGATTAGAGGATGTGTGCAAAATTCCGTAGATTCGATTGAGGTAAAGTACCAGAAACACACCGATTTGCTCCCACGTGAATATGTTAAAATAAAGAAAACCTTACACCAGCCGGCATGTTTAATGTGCGGTTCGTGCAACCATTTGCTCCGGAGTAAAATTCGATCAACGTGGATGAAAAAATAACATAGTCAACAAAACATAATACAGTTTTCGATTCGCTCGTCTTCCACTTGCTTGCGGTAAGATAATCGTGCCAGGAATTGGGTTGGGGGCTGTATTTTTTTTTTTTTGCTTCGTCAAGAACCCAATGTCCTTGTATGCTACGATAAACCCAATGGCAACCGTGGTGGTGAGTGTCAAAAAAAGGGTTTTCCAGTCAGCGACGCCAAAGTCACGGACACGATGATTCGACGCTGAAGTAAAACATAACCCCACCCCGGCCCGATGTTTTTCCAGATCGGCCAGCTTTAAGGGGTTTTAGGGCGCAAAAATTTAGGGAACGTTTCCCAAATTAATCTTCACCACTGCCAAGGGAGGCTGCTGCCATACGGCGAATAAACGGATTGTCCATGGTTTGGTTCGCCCCGAAGGCGTACCGAAGGGCCGAAAAGGGATCGTTGATTGTTTGGGTTGTTTTTTTTGTTTTGTTATTTTTCCTCCAGCTTTTTTTTTAGGTTTTTGGTGTGTTATTTTCTCGCTCCCTTGCTACCAAAGCAACAACCGAGCTAATGTGTTTGGATACCTTTTAAAGGGATTTTTAATACGCCTTTCATCCTGATGCCACACGAGTACATCGAATTTTTCACCGCTCACGGCCACTTGCAAGATGGATGAGTGTCCGCGGTCATTGGAAGTTGGGCAAGGTACTCCGTAACGGCTGGTGGTTGAGGGTTGGGTGTGGGGACCCATTAGTGCAACAGATTTCCTCTTTAAGCGCACTACCCGTACGCACGTGCAAGAAACACGGGTGTACGGGTGACGCGTGTGTTGGTCAGTCTGCGGTTGTTCGGTTATACCCCGGCTTGTAGGGCCAACCGTACGCACTGGTTACTTTTCCAATTTTTCTTTTCCATCTACCGGATCCCGATCGGATTGTGTTGTTTTGTGAAGAACGGTGGGAACCGGGGGATGAATTTTCAGTGGCAATTTGGAGTCACGACCTCTGCAAACAATGGGCATGGGCAGAGTCCCATAGCTTGTAGGTTTTGCTTGTTCTTTGCTGAGTATCACGAGAATGCACGGGCAAACCGAGGAAAGGTTTGCATCCGGATCGTCGAATGAGTTTGGTTAAATTTCATTAAATCCATGTCCTGGTTTTCCGGAACGTCTGGTATATATGGTACTATCCGTCATACCATACACTGACGGGCCTGGAAAAAGCCGGACTACCGGAGACGTTCTGGAATGCAACTCTCCAGCGTTCGGAATACAAAACTTGATTGAATTTTGTTTCAAAGCAAACCCATGCCCCCGATTAGGAGCACCATTGATAGGAAAATGAAACAGTCTTACGCCGGACCAGCAGAATGGTGCAACTACCCTAGTTCCGATGGAGCACACCGACCGAGAAGATCCGGGAGAACTTTAATTATTCGCAAGAAAACAATTCTGTAGCGGAACAAAAGATGGCTGCCAGCGGCGTGCAAAACTAGGTACAGTTGGCTCGAGGCCAGTGGCCAAACTGAAGCAGAAATGTAAGGCGTACGCGTAAAGCAACGTTTTTGTTGCCTCGGCCTAAACGTAAAGAAAGCACGAATCATAAGCTCGATCTGCCCACCAACCCTTCACGGTACGTTAATAATAAATTAAACAAATGATTCCGTGATTACTTTCGCAGTGCAATTTTAAGAACCTTAGGTGCTCAAGTTCCGTTGAATGGGGAAAGGATATTTGTACAAATTGCACCGCTGGAGGTTAATTGAAAAGCATTATAAAGTAGCAACAACTGTTCCCCCTGAGCTGATTGCTTGAAAGTAGACAGTTATGGCGCGAATTCATGTAGTGAATGGAAGAATCCTTATGCACTACTGCAAACTAATACTGTGCCACCAACACAGTAGAATCAGTTTATTTTTATGGTTTTTGAAATAACTTTTAATTTGGTGCTAAAACGTTGAGTTTAGTGTTGGACACTTGGAATAAAAGCATTCTATTCCTGTCTGTAGAATGTTTATTGAAAAATGTTTTCACCAAAAATTCATTTAATAGATAAAGCCCATACTTGCCAATTAATAACCTCTAAAACGAGTTCATACTGATACCACACCAAGTTGGCCTACGATTTCATTAATTTCCTTTTGCCTTTACTCTTACGAGGTGGAGCTGCCTGTCAGTTGTCGATTTGTACGAAACCAATAAATTGATATGAGTACCGTTTCCTTTCAACACTACACACTCTCACACCATACGGGGCAATCAGCAATACTTCAGAGGGATTTTTTCCATTCTCTACCTTTTTTTCTCTAGGCTACTTATTTCCGTCCTCTCAAGTAGCTACAATGTCCTTACAACTATCAACCCAGAAGCCATTCCTAGCTCGGTTTGGCCGGGTGGTGTACAGTGTGGCCGGTAAAGAAAGGAGGCCTCTTGAAATGACCAGCACTCTGATCCGGCAAGGGTGCATAAATAAATTCATTTCCAAAACGAAGGAAGAAATATATTACCACGCCATGTCAGCCGTATTTCTCACGATAATCCCCAGTATCATCTACCCGGACGTCCGGGTGTTTGGAAGAAATGTTTATGTCGGGGTTTTTTCTCGTTTCGTTCGTTTCTTCGTTAGGATTCTGGAGGATGTTTTTTTTACGTAGAAAGAAGGGTTCTACACGCGCCCTTTCCTCCTGTTTAGAAGCGAATGGCATCTTGAATTTGACTTCATGGCAGGGTCCAAAAAAAAGGGGTTGAACTTAACGAGTAAAGTGTTGATTGGACCTTCAGTGTGCTTCGGTCTGCTTTAACTCGATCTTAAAGGGGAAAGTTTATTTTTTAAAAAAATAGGAAAACAATTTTATTTTATTTTGGTATTCAAGGCAACATTAAGGAAGGGTTTTTTTTGCAAATGTTATTTTGTTCTTTTTTGAAAGCATAATATTTAAGGCGTAATTTTATGATTATTTTTGTTGCTAGAACACTTGAAAGAATGATAAGTAATAGACATGGCTGTTGAGTAGAATGGCTGTAATTATAAAAAACTACAACGGTAATTAAATTCAGCTTTACTTTATTCGCAGCGTAAAAAACGTAAACTCATCATTAACCTTGGGCATCTGATGAAAAATTTATCGTAATATTTTTTTTTTGTAAATTAGTCCACACGCTAGAAATCAAATCAATACACAAAAATCGTCTAAAATGAAATGAATCAGGATTTCATCGTACATTTAAATATCAGTTCTGGATAAATCAAAACCTTCGATTCATATCGTTACAACGAGCTTCGTGTAATCGTAGATGTGTAATCAATAGAAATTCACAATACACTCTTCATAATAACAAACACACCATAATCTAAAATCAAACAATTGAGCTACACAATCGTGCACTAATGATAAAACTCGACGCTATTCGTGATTAATTCCTCAAACAAAAGATTTATCCGCGGGTGCACCACGGATCACCATATGAAAGGGTGACATCGTTCATAATAAATATATTGCCGTGGGCTTACAAAAGCTAATATCTATCAATTTGAAATTACACTATGATTGCCAATAATAACGCACCGAATGAAGGAACACGCATGAAACATGGCACATGCAATAAAACAACTTTTCGTTTCGCTCGCTGTTGTGAATTCCCGTTTGATGTTTGAGGAAAATTGAATTTAATTGCATCGTAATTGAAAACGTAGGAATAGTTTTGCTCTTTCATGTGTTCGTCGGATTATGCTTATGCAAACGGTCATCCACTTAATCAATGCGCACCATACCGTGCAGCGTTGGTCATCGAACCTTTGATGAAATTCAACAAATGAGAATAGACAGATTAGATCGGGGAATTGGTAAGCAATCATTATTGTTTGTTTTTTTTTAACATAATTGTTAATCAATTTAAACTAGCATGAACTTTGTTATTGATTGATTTTGCGAGTTTAATTAGACAGAAAAAATGTTCTGTGTTTCAATTTTTAATGCTTAATGCCACGACTTTCATGGATATGGAAGGGAAAACATAAATCATCGAAAGAACAGCTAGATCCTTTGAGCTATTTGATATTGCTCTTAAGATATTTGTCAACCTTCAGTGGAATGTCAAGATAATTCCAATATACACTCACACCACGCCTTTTTTGCGGTCTATGTGATGTTTTGAGATGAGTGTGGATTTCAAAGTGAATGAAATGAAGTTGAATTATATTCATAAAAATGTGATGCGATTTATTGGTTTCCAAAGTAAAGTGATGTAGTTTCAAATTTCTTTTATTTGTTTATCCAAACCATTTTCAGTTCGAAAAGATCACAATTGACTACTTATTAAACCATGCCCATTCTGGTAATGTTCTAGTAATGTGCCAAATGAGCAATTATAAAGCAATAAACGAAGTTGCAGTAAAAAATATAACCTCCACAAGATTATCATCAAATTATGCTCACAACTGCAGAAGCAAAATTATCATTGCTCAACTGTGCAGATAATTCTCTCGGACGGCTTCTTCATTTGAGGTTTTAATTGAAGAACTCGGGTAAAAAAACTTCACGATTCTTCTTGACCTGTAGCGTAACCAGGAACGGACAGTGTGTAATCGTACCATTTCCACCCCATTTCCTTATTTCACAAAAAAAAAGCGCGCGCGAGAGAGTAACTTTTTAATAACTTACTCCGAAGTGCGGCATCAGCATCTGGTGAGCTGCTTTGGTACGAAAAATTCGTCCGTTAAGCGGGACTACATTTTACACGGGACTCAATGTTCTACCGTTGATGGGTGTGTGGACATTCTAAACCAGCCGAGTTGATGGTTTGTGACGGTGGCCACGATCCGACATACTTTCCCGCTAGTTTCATTCCCACTGTAGTCGGCTCGCTTTAAATATAGCTTCGTTTAAATAATCTGATAATTTAAGATGTTTAAGGTTATAAATTAGCTCCCAGACAGTTGGGTAGATTTTTTATCGCTTTAACGATAAAATCGCCTCGACCACACTGTCTGACACACTAAGACACGCGTTTTTCACATTCTCACATAAGATAGCTCAGTCGAATGAAAGAAATTCCGCAATTTCATTGAATCGGATGGGGTTAGTTTTCTTCCGATTGCATGGTTTAGCGATTGAAGATGGTTTAGCAGACTACAATAATAATAAACAGTTCAGCAGAAAGAAAATATTTACTGACAACACTTGTATTGGTCAGTAATGGGAGGAAATCCAACATTGGAAAAGGCGTAGTTCGCTAGTGTTTTCTATGAAGTTTTTATTTCCCTTTTCGAACTTATAAAAAAAATCTCTAAATCCATTGCCACATCCGGCACATCTTCACCTGATAACCAGCAGTGCAGAGCTGGGAAATAAAGTTGCATTAACTCGGGGGAAAACTCATCGTAATCCCATTCACACAGCGGGATCTAAGTATCCGCAGCGAACGATCACATCAGCATAACGTCCCGGCGCGCGTGCTTCTTACGCCAGGACGTGCCATTGGCGGCCATTACCGGGATTAGCTAAACGAGACATAGCGTTTCTCCAAAGAGAACTTGCCCTTGCCTTGAACCAGGCGGACAGAAAAGCACCACTTACATCTTTAAATCCAATGTACGACTTCGTTGGCCAGTGCAAAGATTTCCAACGGTTCACTCGGCAGGCGACGTTCCGATATCTTTTCCATTTCCACTTCGCAACATTGCAGTTCCCATACCTTACCGTATCAATACGATTGTTATCGTTAACTCAAAACATCTTCATCGTGAGCCATGAAGCAAAAAAAAAAGAGCAGTAAATAAAAATCCTCACCCGGGTTTCGGAATAGCCGGAAGGATTTCTTCCTGTGGCGATCATTATAAATGTCCCATACGGACTGGTAAATACCCACAATAGGCAACAACAGTTTTCATACAGCTATAGCCGTTTTACCGTGGTACTTCCGTGCCAATATGGGTGCCAATAGCGATGAAAATAAAATGCCGTACCAAACTTTTATTTCCACCACCATTCGCCTCCATCTGAAAAAAGGCATAGAAAAGGGTGCCATCATCTTAAGGGGAAAAAACCACAACGGCTTGAAAAGCATAAAAATAGCCACGGTCACATTACCCGCAAAACAGATCGTAGAAACAATTCCCAACACGCCAAACTGGCATAACCTTTACACTCGTTTTGAAAACCGTTTGCGTGACTCTGAACTTTGTAGGGATACTGCTAAGGGGGGGGACTGTACACACTGTCGCTCGGGCCTGTATGTGCGATGGATTATGACATGGCTCTTTATGCACCTGTGAGCATTTTATGTAAAATCGTACCACACATGATGGGTTTAAGTATACTGGTATCGAGTGACGTTTTTGGAGTAATGATCGTGTCACAAACAAGCCTAAGAATGGGTGGTCGAGAATTTGAAAAAAAGAATATTTTCAGTGTCTTAAATGGTTTTTATAAAAATAAATCAATCTTCAGCTTTCGGCGCACTTCTTTTCCATCCCCAGGACGAAATGTCACCAAAGTATTGTTGACTCCATTTCCTTTCAGACTAATTGATAAACTGTGTATCTTCATTTACCTTAAGTTCATTGCCTAAAGATAACGTCTTCGCGACCGGCAGCAACTGTCATAATAATTATGAGCAAAATATCCCCATCCGATTGCCATCCTTTTGGTAGCAATGAAACACTTCCCCATCTTACGTCTGGTAGAGCTTTGGTTAGTAGTACCTGCTTTTATCATGATTAACCTTTCGCGGTGTGTGTTTGGCTCGTCACCGCAACGACCGCATTTAGCTGTTTTCCCCAGGAACGAAAGTAGCACGTCCCGGGAGAAAAACTTGCCCATTTTCCTCTGGCTTCTTGCCTTTAGTCTTCAGCTAGATGAAGCAATGTGCACACTTTTCCTAAGTTCCTACTTTTGGGCCGTTAAAAACGGTAAGGTTAATGAAGAATTAAAATTTATATCCACAATAATATAGCTTTAGGGCGTTTAACCCTGGCCGTCTTTTTCGGGCGCGCAAGATGTACTCCACGGTGGACTTACGGGGTTATATTGCGTTTCCCAAAGGTCCATAAAATATGTAAAGCACCGTAATGCGGAGAAGCGACGAAGACGAAGGAAACAAATTATGCGATATGAAGACAGCAAAATTGCCATGACGACAACACAGTTTGACAGGGAAGGGAAGCCGAGATTTAAGTAAAGTTTACTGCTTGTCAAACATAAAATGGATGCATTTTATGAGATCCTGATGGTAGGTAGCACCGAACTATTTGGACAATTATTTTCCATCGTGTACTTCAACCTGGCCTTCTTCTTCGTGTGTGTGAAAAGCATGTGAAAAATCATTTCACTGTTTTTCCATTGATCCCGGCAGCTACGCAAAAAAGTGGCTGTCCCACATTTGAACCTCTGTGTGAGTGTATCCGGATATGTTGGTCGTTCCCTTGGTACCATGTAACGAAGAATAGGTAAAGGTACCCGTTTCTCTCTTGTCCTCACGTTGCTACTCTGTTCGGTGAGCTTCCGACACTCAGCATCTCGAGTATGAAATATTCATTTTCCACAAGCACCGGTACCGGTGTTCAAAACCTCCACGACAGAAGGTCGTGTCTTTGGGTACGATGAAGAGTCTTTACTGCCAAAACGATAGGATGATGAAGTGGAGCAGCACACTACCGGCTCGGGAAGTGCGCTTCCATCTGCAGTCCAGGCGAAGGTACTCAACGCTGGAATGCAATTGGGACCGGCTGCACGGAACGAGAAGCTATTTCAAGAGGAACAATATTTTTACTGCTAGATTCAGTTTTTTTTCTTCTTCTATCTGTTGGCCCTGTTCCTAGACTCGGAATCGGGACAAGTAGCAAAGAGTGGCCAGCATGCAGCGACCGTATTCAGAGTTATTTCCCAAACCCCTTTTGGCAAACGTCGCCCGGGAGACACATCTTCAGACTTTAGGAGGAAGGAGAGTTAACTTGCCAAAGGACAGTTTTGCTGCCGATGCGCTAGAACGGCCAGTTCATTGTTCCACTCGGAAGGTGCATATTACAATCTCTCTTCCGTTAGGTATCTAGTTTTGCCAGCCCATATCCTGTTGCCTGTTGCCCACCTGGTTCGCTTCCGGCCACTTTCACTCCCAGTGGGCGTAAAATTAAATTTGCCTTAAATGAGCCCCCCAGCCCACGGACACGGGGGGAAACACGGGAAAACCCATTGGCGGTGCCAAAAGCCATTGTAAGAACATGCTTGTTTTAACACGGGAGTGGACATTTATGTGCTACATCGTGCAGCCTTGTAATGCAACAGCTCGGGTGTGACAATGCGGCACATTTGCGAAACACTAACGGCACGGGGTTTCTAAGGTACTTCGGTCGGAGTGTTCTCGTGTATCGAGCAATTATTCTTAGCTTTTTTGGTGTTTCTTTTTAATGTTTTCACGCACTCAGCATTCAATTTAATGTGTAGTAGTACCTCCAGCTGGGCTGGGTAGACCGTACGTCCCTTTTGCAGTACGACAACTGTACTTAAACAAACTGACTACTTGTGGTCAACTGTGAAGATTTCTTACCAAAGATTTATCCCGCTGCAAATTCTTCCACAATATGGAAATTTCTTAACGTATCCACCAAACCCAGCTCGTCTTCATTTTCTAATCTGCTTCCAGCGTGGTCACAACATTCGGGCATAGAGGTTCTTGCGGCATAATAACTACTTCCTTGCGGTCAAAAAGTTACTCGTTCGCTTTCGTGCGGCTACATGCAACGAATGGACTTGAACAATTTGTGTAGCCTTGTAAAGTGTACCGCACGGTTTCTTGTCCCAAAACTTTAACGTGCAGCATTTAGGGGAACGGGTGTTCTTTCCGTCCGACATTAGATAAGTTTCCCTTGGAGTGCATCATCGTTACGCGGTCATGTCGCTATTCAAATCGTAACCGAGCGCGAACGTGAAGGATTTATGTTGACCCGGCACGCATATCCTGCCATACAGAATGGCACGAAAGGATACCTTGGCCTAAAGTGTGATGGGTTCCTCTTTTACTAGGTTGACAACGGCAAACGACCACGGAAGCTTCTACAAATCACGCTCTCTGCGGTGACGGTCATTAGTCTTCATTCAAAGCTAACGTACACGTCGTTCGGGATCGCTCAGACAAAAAGGCGTTTCGCTCCATTGTGATACGGTGTGATAAAAGAATCATCGTATTTGCTTTTTACCTTTAAGATTGTTTTTCCCCCCGGCTTAAGTCTTTTCCTGCATGCAGTTAAGGAAAATGTCTTTAAAAGCGAATGACACCGAACGAAGATTCCTTCCTGTGGTTCGTTTTTATCACGCCCAACAATCTTCTGACGGTGACAACGATCTTCAACCTCAAAATAAATGCTGCCCTTCCGTCGGTTTGACTCTCGCGTACTCTTGTCAGGGCGAAACTGTGAAACTCTCCGGAACACGAATATTTGTGCGTGGTGAAACAAATGAAGCAGCTACTGCGAACGAATCTGGCGACCTACCGTAAGGGAGCCGCTGCTTGTTTGACTGTCTTCTTCAGCATCCGTAAAAGTGTGATAAATTTTGTCGCAAAATAAAAGTAATGACAGCGCGTTCCGTTCCTGCATCGTCGGCGGCGGTGTCTTTGTGTCCCGAGCGTTTAGTCACTTCGTCTTACCCGACACCGCAGCTCCTGTTAGCCGCTTTGCTGTTGGCGATTATGTTTCAAAATTATTCAAATTTTTGCTTCCCAACTTGCATCGAGGGCAATTCTAATATTTTGCTGCCCCTGCTGGGGTCGTTCTTATCGGGATTTAGGCGGTGTTTTTTTGACTGACTGTGAGTACGGTTTTTTGTTTTGTTGGTTTTGTGATGCTTTTTATCTACGTGAATTTGGATGACTCGCACCATTTACCGTCACAACAGGCCAGGGATGCTTTAGTCGCCTTCAGATCCTCTACGGATAGTTGCTACAATGTTGCTCTACTGACCCGTTAGGATGCTGAGAGCCTTGGGTTTATTTAATTATCTGTATTTTGACATCAGACTTTATTAGTGTGCCTGTTGTTTTTTTTTGCATTATCTGCCTTGAGTCGACGTTTACGCATATCAGCATAAATTGTCCAAACTGTGTAGGATACGGCGGCCTTTGTTTAACTTTTTGCATCACGTGCCAGATGAACTAATTTACACTAATCTGAGATGAATTTATCATTGGAAAATTAACAAAATATCATACACAAAGAAAAACTGAACCATTTAGGCAAAAAATACTTTAAGCATGAATCAGGTATTGGTTGCTTATTTAGGACACAAAATGTAGCAATATTTGATGCAGTTACAATTGCCTTAAAATTTCTTATACATAAATATACTGACTTGAACTGTAATATAAATAAACTTTATACCTCCAATAATCTTCATAAAAAACATCACTGTAACCAGTAATAGTCGAAATAATATTATGCCAAATTTTATGCTAAATTATGTTTACTTAAGAAATCGATTCTCTTTGTTCAGGATTTCCTGCCATTTGTAGAAAAACAACATAAAAATAGCTTACATTTTCTGCACCGGACTCGTTACCATTTTATTGCCAGCGACGTACTCAAACGAACGAATCGAACGATTCGAATTCAGTGTATTAAACAAAAAAAAAATAGTCGGAAATTGTTATTCAAAGTGAACCATTTCCCATGCGGTATTTTTGCTTGGATTCCAATCGATCTGATATGAAAATGGGAAACGAACCGAAACCCGTGCGCGCTGGATCGGATTCTTGATTTTATGCTTGATTTCTGTAATCACTGTGCAAATGCAAAGTCCATAAATTTTCGATTCAATTTCTCGGTACGGCATTGGTTGCGCATGTTTAAAATCTTTAAACTCGCTTGAACAATGTGTGAGAAATAAAATAACTGCCAAGAAGATTATTAGAAGATTTCAGAATGTTCAACAAGAAAAAAAAGCACAGAACGAAGGTAATGTCCCTTCTCACAGTATATTCACCATTCCCATAAGGCTTGCAATTCATCTGCACAAGTCAAAAACTTTGTTTCAAAGCTGTGATGAAAACTCTCGGAAACAATTCGAATGGAAGTTGCCACTGCCGTTAGTAGAAAATTCCATTTTCGTATTGAAAACAAATCCTCCACAAATGGGAAAACTTTCAGCGAAGCTGACAAGAGTGATTTTCAAAACAATTGATTCATAATCCTTTCTGAGCTGCCCCAGCTTTCGTTGGAGTTGCGTACACTTTACCGAAAGCAATCTTCACAGTTGTTTTAAAGTATCAGTACCGAAAACACTATCGGTGGAAAAAATAATTTATGANGCCACTACCGGTAGCAGAAAATTCCATTTTCGTATTGAAAACAAATCCTCCACAAATGGGAAAACTTTCAGCGAAGCTGACAAGAGTGATTTTCAAAACAATTGATTCATAATCCTTTCTGAGCTGCCCCAGCTTTCGTTGGAGTTGCGTACACTTTACCGAAAGCAATCTTCACAGTTGTTTTAAAGTATCAGTACCGAAAACACTATCGGTGGAAAAAATAATTTATGAGCCTTACGCCACATAAACCACGTTTTTGGACGGCTTGCCATCTTAAGTACCACACAGCTTCCACTTCGGCACTCAACTTCAAATGCTCAACCCGTGCTAGAATCAACCATGTTAAAATAATAGATAAACCTTTAAAGCATCGGATGTATGGAACGTTCCCGAACCCGGTCAGGCTCACTGGCCAAAAACATTCAAGTCATTCATATACCTGCTCGCAAAGGTTGAGGTTCCGCATTTTTGCTTTGCCAAACGCGATGCTTCATTTAACGGCTCATTAAGTTTTCAATCTCAACCAAAATGGTTTCGATGGATGGACTTAGTTCCGCTAGAATTCATTTCGCCGAGACGAAGGAATGTACAAATTAGAATTTGCGCTCATTTCGACCATCCGGATGAGATTGTTCTCTCATTGTAACGGTCTGCAATTTAAATATCTCAAACCACGTTGGTACTAACTCTAGCACGATGGTTAGATGGTGTCGAAGGGAATATATCTGAAACATTGATTTGTCTAGGCAAAGGTCCAGGAGTGTATTCCGACGGCCTGTTTTGCCAGGGTAATATAACGTCGGGGTTAACATTAATGCAATTTATCTTGAAGTATTAGCAACTCTGTATAAAACGCTTTGGCGAGAATCGTTTGGCACTCATTTGCATACCTTCACTCATATTGTAATCTAATTAGCTGATATTTATTCGTACATTTATATCGCATTAAATCATCAACGAGCTTCAAGCTGGCAAGCTCACTTAACGTGGTTGTAATGTTCGCCGTCTACCACCGGATTTACACGTCGTGCCTTTGCTGACAGGGGGATGCAAAGCTCAACCCATTGCTCATACCGTCACGTCTACCGTACTTTGTCGACGAGCATAAAGAAAGTATTTCATTTCTTAATTAAACACATTCAAACGCAAGCTGTACTTCGGCGCAGGCAAACGCAAACGCACACTGTGCCGCGTTCGCAGCTTCATTCATAATTCGAATGATAATTTAATATCCAATTGTAATAAATTTTCCATCTTTACCATCCTGCCCAATGGACCTGCAGGGTGTGTGTGCTCGCGCTTCATGCGCCAAAGGCAACAGATCCTTGGTCTCGCCCCCAAAGACTCAATGAGACGCAACTCTTTAAGCCGTCAATTAATTATGCGCAAGAGGGAACAATAAACCAGAAGAACGCGAAGAACGAACGAACGAAGTGATGTAATGAGGCAAAGTGCAATTGTAAAATGTTGCACGAATTACGGCGAATTCTTTCACTTGATACCGGGAAATGAGCCTTGGCCCGGTGCTCGTTGAGCTTCAGGATTTCTTGTTACTTCAGGTTGTTTTATTGGACCCGAACGTTTTGTGGGGAGGGGGTGGGTTCCTGTGCGATGCGATCCTTTTGCCAATTCCGGTGAAGGAGAAAAAAAAATCATCCCGGAGTGTAAACAGCAACGGAACACGCGAAAAGCGGAATCGACATTCATTAGCAGCAGTAGCAGTAGCAGCAACAGCAGCAAATTGGACCAAGGGTGGCAAAATGGGAAACTTGTCGCCACCCCGCCCAACACTGCTTTTCCTTGTCGAGAGTCATTCAAATATTTGCATAAACCTACCGCATCTTGGCCTCCCGAAATGTCATCCACGTCTAGCCCTTGTGTCGCTTGGGCAAAGGACAAAAAAAAACACAAATTCTTCCTCGTCTACTGTCGCCGTGGGAGGGCAAAGCATCAGCAGGAAAAAGGGCGGTTCGTGCATCACAAAATTGGTGGTTTCTTGGTTTCGCGGTAAAAGAATGAATTAAATAAAAGAGAGAGAAAAGAAAAAAAACACACACACACACTTGGTGCGAAGGACAATTCTGCAAAATTCTGCAAGAGAAACCGATCGAGGTTGGAAGAAATTGGAATAAAAAAACATGCAATTAAACTGAAACGACTTAACGAATGCTGCATTTGCCTTGCATTGGTTTACTTTGCACTTCCGGATTCGCGACACGATTCACTGTTCATTCATGAGTTTATCTTTCCCGAGTAATCCTCTGCCAGCGCAATAGGGAATGAGCATGAATGGTGAAAAAGGGCAAGCCTGTTAGTTCCATTGTTAAATTTTTCATCAAATATTTTGCTATCCTTTTTATTCAATCCATTTCCCCTTTTCCGCTTTTTCTTTTCTTTAATTAAAATTGCAAAACTTTTTCAAAAATAATACTTAATAAATAAACGATATCGGTAGGAATTTTCCATTTTCCACACTAAGTCACTAAGAGGAATAAGAAACTATTGTTTTTAAACAGTTACAATTGGCAAATGAAACCGGATGGAGAGCTGCCTTGGGCAATATGCGAGAGGAACTTAATTTGAAATCATCATCATAAAATGGAGCCAACTTTCTTGGCACATTCGCGAGCAGTAACTAAGGATCGCAATGGTCTATAAAATGGTAGTTCTGGTTTCAGGGAAAAAATATACAAATTTGCTTCCATACCGGGCGGTCCAGTTAAAGTTCCTCTTTTTGTGATATTCTAAAGAGCCTCTTACGACGGGCTGTTTGCTACAAGAGCGTGTGCCAATTTTGACCCCTGCTAGGGGCTAGTTTCCTCTAGTTTATGTCGTTGATGATGCATTATTTGATAATATGAAACAACCACTGCCAGCAGTTGCCCGGGGTTTCGGGAAGTGCAATTTACAAAACGACCTAACAATACCAGAACTGTGGTCAGACGATGTACAAGAATGGCAACTTCACAAGAAAAAATCGAAAAAAAATCATGCCAACCCAAGAAACTGTGTTGAAGAAAGTGAAAACTCCCAGTAAACTGTTGTGCTGGAAGATAAATAAAAACTTACCGTCTTGCGAGAGTTTCGAGTGCTACGAGAGTCATCTTTCATCGAAGCTGTCCACTTTTAGCGATACCACATTTTCTCTTTAAGCCACTCGTCCAAACGGTTGTATCGCTCCATTCCCGTGTGCTTGGGGGGGAAATCCTCACCCAGACATGTCGAGCTTCGGCAAAAATGCAAAAGAAGGCAGCAACGTGCGCGAACGAAGCATCAAATTTTCATACCATTTTTCGGAATTCTTCACACCCGTCGTCACCCGTTCAAAACCCTGGAGGCTATCGAACCAAGCACCACTGGTGGTTTTCTTTTCGCGAAATACCATCACCGAAACTATGGTCCCAGTCCCGGTTCCAGTCCTGAGCATGGGTGATGGCGAGAAGCGCGTGGATTTAGGATTTGCCCAATCTTGTGTTCTTGCCAAAGCGTAGCAAGAAGGCTGCCGTCTTCCTATTTACGCTGTGTTTGAGCTTAAATTGAGATAAATTTTCATTCCCAATGACAGCAGCGCTTTTGTTTTTTTTCGCGTTCGTTGCCGGGTTGCGGTGCAAAATAGGAATATCTGGATGGAAGGCCTAGCGAGACACGGGCGCGCACTAGAGTCTGCGAAGCGAAGTTATGTTCGCGCTTACCGGTGAGTGCACGTTCGATTGCTCGGAGATGTTGAACAAAAGCGAAACTTCAAACAACAACAACAGCATGGTTGGAATTGAATAAAAACCCCATTATACGAATTGGATAAAGTGGATTTGCGGTACCGAAAGTTGCAAAACCTCTTGCCTGCGTAAACGTAAGTCAATCTGCCATAAGAGCATAACATGAAAATGCAGACGGATTTGTTTGGTACTGGTAGAAACATGTTTTGTACTGTATTCTGTGTAGCGAATACTTTACAACTACTGAGAAAATTATTGTTGTTTTGTAAAATATTTGCTATGAGAATTCCACGATCTCGATTCTCTAGTAAACTTTCCTCCATCATGGATGTCGCCCTAATAGACGTCAATGGCGATTGGTATTTAGAGATAAATACATCGATTATTTAGCTTTATGTGCAATTCATTTACTTCATCCCTCCATGTTTCGCGTACCTATTATTTATTGAGATTTCTAATTAAATTTCTGTACTGAAAACTCACCGGCACTGGTTGCAATCGTTAATCAACGTTTTAATAAACACCCACTGTTCGGCCTTTTCCACCGAGCATCATGCACAGGATGGATAATTTTTTTTTTCTAAACCATTACTATCGACATTCCAATGAAACAGAAACTCTCTCGGCATGAGTTTAGATCCACTATCTCTCGATGCATTCATGAAATACAGCAAAAAAGGGAAATATCCGTTCTCGAAGCATCCGTACGGGAAATGCACAATCCGCACTGGATGCTCGTTTCGACCCCTTTGGTGTAATAATCATAAAGCATATGCTAAATGGGCTTTCTCTTGATAGGGCTCATATTCACACACACATACTCACAAACATTTTACAGGAATCATAAATCTCTAGGAAAATTAAATTGACCTCGATTATGGTGGTGGACAAGCAGTAGGGTGCGATGGGGAACCAACAGAGAAGCACCTGCTCCACTCCGTTCATTCTTCATACATACCCAGTTACATGTTGCAGCCGGGTACCTCGGGTACGTTTCTTCTCACACTCCGGGTGCTTGATGGGTGCAATGTGAAATAATGCAGACACAAGGTTCCTCTGGCAAGGGTCCTCTGCTATCCAAAGGATTGAGTATAATGATAAATAATTTAACTCTTTGACCGCTTGCCTGTTACAGAGTGGCGTAGTGTGCCAAAATTTCGCTACCATCGCCCTCGAAAGGACAGTTGAAAATGTTGCGCCATGGGACAAGTTATCATCATCGCTGTTATGAAAAGCACTGCGTTAAACAAACATATCGCACCTGTAATTAGCGCCGCTCTTTTAATTACTGATTTAACAGGCCCTGAGGCGAAAGTGATTGAACCGGACGAACAAACGTACTTTAATGTTTTACATGGAAATTATGGACCATGGGACAATAGCGACAGTCGCACGAAAATGTTTTACAGCAAAATCAACTTTAATTGGTTGTAACAATTTTTGTGTTGAGTATTTTTAATTATTTTTAATTGTTTTTCAAAAAAAAAAATAATTACTCATTTAAGTTTATCATTTTCAACTTTAGTTTTATATCTATAAAGCGGTTTATCACAAGTTTCTATTATTTATTTCAACAACTTCGACAATAATTCAAAGGAGAATATATTCCACAGCCGTGGTAGTATCGAACAAGATTCGTATCGCCACTTTTCCTGAATTGTAATGGATGCAGACACCTTACCAATATATCAACAAACAAACGGGGAGAAAACTCATTACACCAACCGATATCCCACCTTTTCGGAAAAAGGAAAAAAAGGTATCCCACTTATCGGAATTTCATCGAAACTCCCGACGACGCACGGGACTCTAGTACACGTACTTACACTTAACATACACACTCGCACACATGATGATGATTCCTCTAGGCAGCATTCCAGCCGAAACCTGAACAGTCTTGGAATCCGTCCCATACGCAACCCCATGACTTTGTGGGACCGGGCGAGATTAATTAGCATACCTAATGGAAAAGGTAAACGGTTCGAACGCATACGACAGATTCTCCGCATTCAAATCCACATCCTTACCCGATGGCTGTAATGGAAAAAGGATGAATTTTCACCTGGTTCGGGGTGGGGTGAGTTCACGAGATGAATCTCTACCTTACATTTTTCTCACGACCCTAACCCCTGATGGTTCTGCGGAATCAGACGCACCTGAAGAATGTGTCTTTTTTTTCAATATTTGTTTTAGGTTTTTGTTTTGTTTGAAAATTTAATGATGTAAAACGGTACACTTGTACTGTTTGTGTACACTACTTCAAAAGCAACAGTCCCTTAGTTTTTTTTATTCCTACTAAACGATTACGCAGAGGGTACGTGAACGACTGGTTAGTTGAATAATTTAATTAAAATTCGTTGCATTCGATCCGATTGCTCATTGGTTCCACACGGTTGAAATTTTGGCTTTACGCAGGATGCAATCCAAGGGTCCCGCACCCAGAATTATGTATGCATAATAAATGTCGAACATTGCCTACTAGAAAAAACGGGATGGTTTAGAACGCACTGCCGTTTCCCATCGTTGGCCATGGCCGTAAAGCATCTCTTTCGCCACAGTTATAACAATGCATCCATTTTCGTATTAAAGCATAATCAAATGGGGCCGGAAAATTGGGCAAAACTTTACACTCGATTCGCTTTCGAAACCTTCCCGTTCTTTGGGGACCGGTTCGATGTTGTTGGTGTGGTGTGGTTCGGTTACATTCCTATGGTTTCGATCGTTTTGTGCACAAACTAAAATTTTCTAACCCATCCTACATCCGTCCACCGCGCACCGTGGTTTGGCCGTTATTAAAGGCAATAAATTTTTATCATACCATAGCCGGGTGCCCGGAAAGACTAACGCTTGAATTACGTACTGCTGGACTGCATCAGCATCGAGAAAAGGTGATTCCGGACCCTGGGGTACGGGTTGCAGAAGTTTTTCGACACTATTTGCCCTGCTTCGTGTTGCCCATTCGATAGAGGAGTACTTGCGAAATTTGTGTTTTTAATTAAGGTTTTATGTAACGTTGCTTGAGAGACCCCTTCGACTCCGATGTGATATTATTCTAAAATATTCTATCGCACAAGCGAAGGGTGTAACGGAAATGCATTAGCCAGTGTCCGTTGGAATAGCAAAATTCAAGTAGTTTCTTGAAGCCAACAAAAGCACTCTTGAAGTTGGTGTTTTTCAACCCTGGTAACTGAACTTGAATAAAAATCTTTTATAGCCGACTGGTAAAAGCATCACAGTTTCGGTAATTACTAAGGATTCTAGCAAATTTCTCTGCAGAGTTTGTACTACTTGATAAAATTGAAGGAAGAAACAGAAAACCTAATAATGCATGTGAAACTATAATACTAAACGCGAAATATAAGTATTTTGTGGAGAAATGGTAGATTTTTGCCATTGACTTCTGATCGAATATAATCCAGTCCAGCATGTTACTGTCAGTCGTGTGATGAGCTGATATTCAGCTAAAAGGAGACATTCGTTTTGTGCTTTAATGTGAACTCACTTGTACCGTCGGGTTTCTATTTTGTTTCTTTATTTTTATTTGCTTAAGGATGCTAAACAAACTCATTAAAAACGCTAATTAATGCTCACGGACGGTCACCACTGACAGGGAATGGAAATGTACGGGGAAAGCTAATTGTCTTTAGACGGTGGACGCACGCATCATTTGCGGTAGGAATTGAAGCGAAAACTTTTCCCTAACGTCACCCTCAAATGCAGTTGTTGTACACGGATGGGAATGAATATTCATAGATTGATCGTAGAATAATTAGAAAACGACAGCAAAATGGAGGTTGGGTAATGTTTTGGTAGGTCATTGCACAGTTGCTTAAGAATCATTAAAGCGTAAGGTAATGGATGTAAAGATGTTTTCAGATTGATAATTTAAATTAAATTTATTTCATACTTTAACATTTTCGAATATTTTTTTTGCGTACAATTGGTTAACAAATCAGTTTGAGTTTAGTAACTTTGTGAGTTTGTTTTAGGAATATTTCCTTTTGTTATGTAAGATATTAAATCTGATTTTATGATGTAACTTTATGGAATACGTTTAAAGAAACTTGTTAACATTCTTAGACATGAAATCGTTCCCGTTGCTACATGTATTTTTTTTTTCAAAAATCATTCCACAGAAACGGTAATTAATTTCAAAACAAATGAGAAAGCAAATTTACAAATCAAATTAACACGTTCAATGCCATCATTATTGTTTCCAGAAGAAAAAAAAATCCCACTAAAGACTAATGAAGATCTTGTCACCTTCCCCGAAAGGTGACATTTACTTTGCTAACGCAAACGATCCTTTCCGCTAAATCCATCCGGTGGAAATGTAAATAAAAAAAAATAAAAACATACAAACGTGAAAATAAAGGATTCAAAAGCGAAGCAGATTCCGTTGCGCCATCGACAGAATGTCAAACATTCGACCGTGTCTTGCGAACGGTTTGACTTCCGTGCAATTTCAATTATCGCCGCCATCTTCTTAGCCAGTAGGTCCTCCAGGGGTGGCCCACCACCACGCCCGCTTAGTACCGCACGAGACTTTTATCATTCGCTAAAAGAAATGAAAAATACCCGATAGCATTCCACCAACATTCTTCGACTTTCTTTCCCGAGACATGAACGGAAACGTTCCCGGTAATGGAACTCGGGTGTTGGGTGAGTAATGCAGCACTCGTTGTTTTATTGCCATTGTAGAGAAATAGAGTATGGGAACGGGACGGAAGAATGAAAGGATGCCGAGTAGTCGACGCAACCAACAAGTCCTTAACGAGTCGATGATGAAACGTTTGATCTGCGGGGTTGGAAAACTGAAGCCCTCCTGTTTCGGCTAACATCAAGCGGAAAAGATCGCACTGGGCGGGTGGGCACTGGTTGCAGTTGGGCTGGTGCCGGGGCAAAAGCAAACAAGCTGTCGGATGCGACGTTTGTGCAGAAACTATACTTTTATTCTCCGCTGTCAAACAACTACCCTCCAGCGGCGCGGTACCATTGCCAGATTCAAACCCGAATAGATTCCAGTTCGATTAAGAGTGACATTTCCTTCCCAGCTGCGCCATCCATCACCCGCAGCACAGAAGTCTTATGGGGGGGTTTGCGTTTGAGGTGGAGNGAGTAATGCAGCACTCGTTGTTTTATTGCCATTGCAAAGAAATAGAGTATGGGAACGGGACGGAAGAATGAAAGGATGCCGAGTAGTCGACGCAACCAACAAGTCCTTAACGAGTCGATGATGAAACGTTTGATCTGCGGGGTTGGAAAACTGAAGCCCTCCTGTTTCGGCTAACATCAAGCGGAAAAGATCGCACTGGGCGGGTGGGCACTGGTTGCAGTTGGGGTGGTGCCGGGGCAAAAGCAAACAAGCTGTCGGATGCGACGTTTGTGCAGAAACTATACTTTTATTCTCCGCTGTCAAACAACTACCCTCCAGCGGCGCGGTACCATTGCCAGATTCAAACCCGAATAGATTCCAGTTCGATTAAGAGTGACATTTCCTTCCCAGCTGCGCCATCCATCACCCGAAGCACAGAAGTCTTATGGGGGGTTTGCGTTTGAGGTGGAGAGCATGAGAAGCCATGGGGAGCAAAAACCCATCCCGACAGAAGAAAGGACATGCGTTTTTATTTTCCCTCTTTTATTTATATTTTGCTCTTGCTCTTCTTTTTCTGCCTTGCTAACTTTTTCCGAAGACAAATTTTCTTCTCACCAAACAAATGGTTTTCAGTTCCAGGGGTGTGGATGTGGTGGCAGGTATGTTTGTTGGAGAACACGGAATTGGGGGGGATTATTGCAACATCGTGCCTGGGTGTTTGAAGGGGGTTGGGCTGGGAAGCTGAGCAAATCCCCCCGACAGTGGCACGGACTGACGATTACTTTCCTACCGGAGATGGACGAGTTTCCTCCGTTTCCTCAATCGGATGGTATAAAATGAATGAAACACATTCAGACAACCGGAACCGTCACTAGCTGCTCGTTGTTCCGGAAGCTGCATGGGGGGATATTTTTTGGATGGTGAGACGTCCGCAAGGTGACAACGAAACCGTCGCAGGACGCAATACCCGGACGAATTCTCACCGACCGAAGACCGAAGATCTCGGTAAATATTTAACGAGTCACGCACTTGCTACTTTCGATTAGATTTTATGAAGTCTCGACACCGGTAGAAACTTTGCACGCGGTCGCTCACGGATTAAAGTTCTCGGAAGCCGAAAAACATTAGCTTAAGGCAGGGGAGCTGAATCCGGGAGAGCTGGTGCTTACATCAGATGGCGCCGCTGGCGCTGACCGACTTGACGAGGTGACCGCTTGTGAGGCGGCGGGAAGTACGCCCAGAAAACCACTCGAAGGCTCATAACGTTGATTGATGGATTTTTGAGCGACTTCAAGTGGCGATCCAAGTGATCCAACTGATGCTGCTGCAAGCCGCGATTGAAAGAGTGAGAAAAGATTGTTGTTCACCTCCAGGCAGGAATGTACGAGGCATGGTAGTTGGGGGAAAATAAAATCAGATACATGAAATCTGGTCGAAAGAACGACGCAACTGACCACATTTGTGTGTGTGTGTGTGTGTTTTTTTTTGGTTTTTTGTTTTTGGGATGATGGCTCGTGTATGGTTGCCCACACTATGGACGAGACCCATCCCTTTCCAACGTGTGTGCGCCCGTTGGGACGGTTATGATGACGATGATCGATGCTCTT